>CAXKWD010000002.1:108990564-109375010 GCA_964059195.1 Ectobius pallidus | reverse complement strand
AACCTTGGCTGATTGCAATGCCCAACATATATATTGTTGTTTAATTCCTGGTGCCTTGAGTGCCTGCCTGCACTTTTAGGGCAGCTCAAACCTTGAGTCCCTTCCTCATGAACCTTTTCACCACACACACAAGTGTGAGGGGAACACCCTAAACGGAGTGCAGCAGAAATCCTGAAGTATTGTTTTCCAAGAGGGTACTGAGGTTTTTTGAAGGGAGTACTGTGAGTCAACCATTTTATTCTTGTTCCATGGCAGCTATGAGCCTCGCCTTTTGCTTAGGACAACAAATTGTGCCGAATGATCTGAATATTTACTTCATCCCAATTTTGTTGGGAACCCTTGTCTGTTGGAATATCACATCCATGCCTGTTCCACTCTTCCAATGCTTCAGTATAATCAGGGACAGAGATCTCGTCTGGAGTAAGTAAGGTATAACATCAAATTGATGAGATTTGTCGTCGAAACCACTGAACTTAGTAAAGCAGGCAGAGCATTATCCTCCACTTTCCGGATTCCAAGTCCCCCAAAATATACGGGTAGAGGTGCAATGGTCCACTGTTGATCACTTAATTGGCAATTCATGATGTTTTCAAGTGCAAACTTTATGTCTGTATCTATCCTGGCAATTATGTCTCTATACTTCCAGCAAGGAGCCGTTCTGAGAAAGTAGGTTAACTTGAGTAATGCAAAGCAATGTTTCACCAAGCAGTATGCTACATGGTAGTTTAGTTCCTTAGTTCTGTCAAACAGATGGCTAAGTTCATCATGTCTCTTCTGGAATGGTCTCTGCATAGCACTAGAAACAAGAGGAACCCCAAAAAATTCCAGTTCATCCACACTTTTAATTTCAGGATAGAGAATTTCAAACTCTTCAATAACTGAGTCGGACATTTCGGAAAGAAAGTACAATTCGCATTTTGATGGGCTGATTTGTAAACCTAGCTGATGACATTCTTTTATTATGTATTGAAAATTATTTTGTACAACATCAGGTGGACCAGCCAAAGTACCCATCATCAAGGAACCAAACATTTAATTATGATTTTAATAGCTCAATGATTGGTTGGATAGTAATACTGAATAGAAGTGGTCCACATGGGTCACCCTGCTGGGCTCCAACTTGAGATAGAATTGTATCCTTACCAAAGAACAACAGAGTAGGAGAGGAATAATTTTGTCAAAGAAAGCTGTAAAGGGTTGGTGTCTTCTCTTTTACAGCCAATGGCAACCTATCTCGCTCTCTGTGTTAAATGCATTTTTGAAATCTATTTTCAAAAGCACACGATCTTCTTTGTTGTTTTGCTCGATGTATGACAGAGTTGCATGTACTGCTGCTTCACACCCACATTTCGTGTGGACTCCAAGCTGCTTTGGGCGAAGGTAGAGTCCTATATCTTCGCGAACTGATTTGCATGCCAGCTTTGCTGCCAGTCTTCTGTATGTGAAACCAATTGCAATAGGTCGTATACCACCATCTTTCTTTGACAAAGCGCAGAGTGTAGCTCCGTATAACACGTTCAGACGTCAGTGCAGACTCTACCCGAAGGCATTAGATTGCATATATTTGTTAGGGAACATAAAAGTTGTCGTCCGGCATTTCCATTTGATTTAGTGATCAAGTCTTTCAAATGTTGTGGTCGGATGCCATCAATTCCTCCAGCCGAACCCATCGCGGAAAGGATAAAATGGCTTCTCATTGACAACAAAACTATGAATGTCCAATTCTGGTAATTCAGCAAAAGTTAATGTTCGGGATGGGCCAGGATGTTTCTCCCGTAATTTTTCAAGCATGGTCGAATCTTCTGTAGCAAGGGTATCCCGCGAAGAAAGTATTCTTACAGCTCCTCTGATATCGCCTTCTGAAACCTTCGACTCTACTCTTCTAGAAAGTGATGTCTGAACTTTGGTCTTCAGATTAGGATCCACATTGATTTGTAGTTTATTAATGTTTTTCTTCATCAAAGTTGCAAGAGATTTGTTTGACCTTTCAGGAATTTGGAAAGCAGCATATGCAAAAGAAAGTAGCCTTTCCCAAGATTGCACATTGTTCTTTTCAACACATATGTCAATTGTATTTTCAAGATTGTATGCAGCAGATGCTCTTATTCCTTTTGGCAAACGTTTTACAGTACGGGTAGTGTTCTTGTTGGTTATCTGTTTGTGCTGTCTGTGTGGCATTATGTTAATTTCCTGTATGATGCCTCCTGATATGTACAGTCGGTCAAATAAAAAACGTCGGGACTCGTATGCAGTTAAAATTAAAGTTTTAACGCATTAGTTCACAAGTTTCCTATAAAAAACATAAAATACAAGTCATTTTCGGAACATATGAGGCCTTGCGACAGGAGGGAAAAATTGAACAAAAAGGGAAAAATGTAAAACACGGAAAGCGCAAAACACGATATTCAACTTAATGTATTGTCATAATTCATTTTGCTTTGTCATCGCACCACATATAAATGCTAGCTTGAGAGAAAGTGTAGTTAGGGCTATAATTGACCTGCATTTTTCGGCCTCTGAAGCAGCGAGAAGGTTCCATATTTCTTAAAGAGGTGGGTACTTCACTATAATGCGACCGGAAGTTTTCATAGGAATCGTGGATCTGGCCGGCCATGTATTTCGATGCTATTAGATTGGTGGCAGAAGTTGAACGTAAGTAATTGATTTTGCACTAGAAGTACCGGTATTATAAAATAAAATCTTTAAAAAATGCTCCTTGAATAAACATATTCCTCGCGAATCTATTAATTATTAATATTATAAAAATTTGCAACCAATAATATGGCGGATTTGAGGCATATAGCCACAGCCTTCTATACATGTTTGTTTTGGAACAAAACTGACTAAATAATCAAGAAAATACATGGATAGACAAGAGGCGTGTGTGAACCTAACCTTAAGTCTTCCTGTACATGCGCATATGCTCGTTCGTGATACTTAATCAAATACCGCCCGACGTTTTTTATTTGACCGACTGTATATTCAACCACAATTACCTTTATATCGCTTATCGCTTATTACAAGAATTCAATCTAAATTATACTATAAAAGAACCAACGAGAATAACTAGTCGGTCAAGCACATCTATTGACAATATAATCACAAACATTGATAAGGTATACTTTGATGTAAAAGTCATAACCTCCTGTTTATCCGACCATACAGCACAGTGTATCCTGTTAAATAGTATATCTAAGGCAGCAAAAAACACTCAAGAAACATAACCCATCGAAATGAGAAATGATTTATGCGACTTCAATTTAGTTCAATTAAAAAATGCCCTATTGCTGGAAAAATGGAATGAAATAGCAAATGCTGAGACACCAGAAAATAAACTAAACATCTTTTATGATACTATGCATTATTATGTTAATCTTCATTGTCCTCCAGTTAAATGCAAAAAATATCACAACACTAACATTTTGGGAAACTGGATAACACTGGAAATCAGAAAACTTAGAACTGCGCTAACTATAGCTACCTATAAAGCAAACGAGAATAACGATGCAGCCTACTATGAAAAGGTTAAGAAGCTTAAAAATTTCTATCAAAATAAAGTTACTACCACCAAAAAAGAACATATTAGCAATTTAATTATAAACCACGATAATATAAACAAAGTTAGCTGGAAAATCGTAAACAGCCTAAGGCAAAAAACAAACAGAGACGATGAAACCCCACAGGCAATCCAGGTGGACTCAAGCAAGGAATTGTTAACAAGCCCACCAGAAATAGCATCTGCCCTAAATGAACACTTTGTTACTATTGGAAGCAAAACCAGTAGGGCTCAAAATCCCTCAGCTGACCCACGTACAGTTACTTCTCTAAATTCACCAAAAAACTATACGAAGACAACCACTGTAATAAATAGCATGTATTTCTTCCCTACATATGAAAATGAAATTACAAACGTCATAAAGTCCCTCAAACCAAAAAACTCTATGGGCATTGACAACTCACCCATCTCTATAATTAAATTTTGTAATTCTGGACTAGTTGCCCCCCTTGTCTCAATTATCAACTCCTGCTTTGAGCATGCTACTTTTCCCGATAAATTAAAAATTGCAAAGGTAATACCTGTCTTTAAAAAAGGAAATAAACTCGATATGAACAACTATAGACCCATATCCATTCTACCAGCAATCTCCAAAATTGTTGAACTTGTAATTTACAACAGGATCATAGGCTATTTGGATAAATATAAATTATTTCCCACTAAACAACATGGTTTTATAAAGAATAAATCTACTGTCACAGCCTTGTCAGAATTTATTGAGACTACAATCAATCATATTGACACAGGCAAATATACTGCCAGTGTTCTTTTAGACCTGACAAAAGCCTTCGATTGTGTAGATGCAAACATTTTATTGGAACAATTATCTTACATTGGATTAAGAGGAAGGGGGTATGAATTGATTAAATCATACATGTCAAATAGGAAACAGTCAGTAACACTAGCTACTAAGGAAGGTACGACAGTCTCCAGTATGAAAGACATTACCATGGGGGTACCACAGGGTTCTATTCTGGGACCGCTTCTATTCATTCTATATATACACAACATTGAAACAATACTACCCCAGGATGACATTATATCGTATGCAGACGATACTACCTTAGTGTTTGCAAACAAGAACTTAAATGCTCTTGAATCTCACATGAATGAAGCCACAAATAAAATAGTCACTTATTTCAATAAACTAAATCTACAGGTAAATTCAAATAAAACGGAGTTGATCTCTTTCGGCTTTAACAAAAATCAGAAACTGCAACTTGTCATAAACAACTCTGAAATTAGCAATTCAAATCATATAAACTTACTTGGAATGACTCTGGACCAAACTTTCACATGGAATCAACACATAGATAAAATAGGAAACTCAGTCTCTAAAGGCTTATATATCTTAAGATACCTAAGTAAACCGGTCCCCACGTCAACAGCAAAATTAATCTATTTCGCATTGATCCAATCTCACATTACTTATGGAATCAAACTATAGGGTGCCACCTCAAAAACAAACTTTCACAAAATCTTTGTACTGCAAAAAAAAGCAATACGTTACTTGGCCAACTTACAAGATAGGGAAACATGTAGACAGGCTTTTAATAATCTAAAAATTATGACATTAGCTAGTCTCTATATTTATAAGGCAATAATATTTGCAATTAACTACAATTCACCCATTAAAAACAACATGATCCACGGATACAATACAAGAAACAAAGACAATTTTGCAACTATCGGTCATAAACTGAAGTTATACGAAAAGCTTCCCATCTACACAGGGACCAAATTCTTTAACTTGTTACCCAGATCTCTTAAAGAATGTCAAAACAATAAACAATTCAAAAAAAAGCTGTTTCAATATCTTCTGAATGGAGCGTACTACAGCATTGACGAATTTGTAGAAGCAAACAACCATAAATAACGTATGTTTAGTGTTTCATTGTTTTACTGTCTTTCCTAAATGCCCAATTTAAGCTAGATTAAACTGCCAAACTTAGACTAAGCGTATATGTCTGTAAATGTGCTGAGTGGATGTATGTCGTCATGAAGATGGCAGATTTTGTTGTATATAGGATGAGTGTGTGAATGTTGCATGGTATGTTAAACTTTTGTTATTATGTATGTATGTTTGTAAAAACACAATTTGACAATGTTCTGAAATGTCTTGACATTATGCAGAACAGCAATAAATCTTATCTTATCTTATCTTATGTGCATTTTCAGGAAGACATAAATGACCAGTGGCACCAACTTATATGGGCCCATGGGGTTTCTAGCCCACCCAATAATTTGTTGTTAATTATTTGTTGCTATTACTAAATATCGTGTTTCTTTGTTGAATCACTGTAAAGCGGCAATCAGGCAATTTTTTACTTATATAGTACGAAATAGTCTAATTCATTCAAGTTTTACATCTTACTCATGTCAATGCAGTTTTACTGACAAATAAGATGATGATATGTTGCTTGTGACGAATTTACTGGGAGAACTCCAGTCAGGAGAAATACATTTTGCAACACTTCGTGCTACATTATTTTATTGTAGAAGTTGCCTAAAACCGAAAATTGCAAAATAAGTGTAAGTTATACAATATTATAAACTTTAAAAAACGTTGTTAGCCAGGAATATAATTATGGTTTCTGGCCATCCACAGATGGGCTTGTCAACTTTCGAACCTATTCTGTTATTCTTTAACAATCTTCGGTGAGATGCAGATGCATATAAACTTTAACAATTTTTTTGTTAACTATGGTACACACCACTTTCTTGGCGGTTGAATTACAAAATGTGATTTATTGTACAGTTCTATATTTATCTGTAGTCACCTCATTATTACATTATAAGACCATTTCATAAACCTTTAATAGTGGTGGGAGTGTGAAAATTTTAAATCTTTGAGCCCACTCAATGTTCTTCAAAAGTTGGCGCCACTGTAAATTACATTATTATCATTAATATTGTCTTGAGTTGATCCAAAGTGGGTGTATGTTGGTGTATTATATTTTCAATACATCTGGAGTTACACTATATTACAAAAGAAGGCTGTACGGATTGTATTTAAACTAAAGAAACAGGAGTCTTGTAAAAATATCTTTATAACCAATCATATGCTAACCCTATGTAGTCTTTATATATACCGAACTATTTTACTTGTAACTACACATCCTGAACACAATAGTTTAAGAGAAGATCACTATATATATGAAACTAGACACAAAAAAGACTACTATAGAAACAGATGCAATTTAAAACTTACAGAGAAAAATCCATGTATTAATGGAGCTATGCTCTACAACAGGCTACCCAACAAACTAAAAGGATTAAGAGGTAAACCAAAATATTCACAAGAAAACTCAAAGAATTTTTGATTAAAGAGGGACTGTATAGTATAAAAGAATACTTCGGTACATAATCTATGACTAAATTGTATTAGGCTAACGTAGTTTTAAGATTTTGACTATGTTCAATATTGTATAATGAACAAGAAATTATTATTATTATTACTCCTTGTCCCTGCACTGTTATATATATGTCAGTTATCACATTGTCATTTTCTTAATTGAAAACAAATATCAATCTAGTATAATCGAGTACCTGGGTGTGACACAAGCATTAGTGGTAAAATGCTATCTTGAGAAAACAGCGCACAAAGGGTCAAGTGAATAAAAAGCAAGCACTTGCTTTTAGAATTAAGTATTAGCAAAAGCATTTGCTATCTAGTATTAAGTAATAGCACTAGCATTGGCTAAGTTTTGTGTGAATAATCTTTTACTAGTGCTAGCTAGTAAATGCTGGAAAAATTTAGCCTTTTCTGTGGATTACGGCCCCTAGATAATCAGTGGTTTCAGTGTGAACTTCATTTCACACTATCAGTGTGAACTTCATTTGGAACCTTCTACTTGTATGATTTTACAGTATAACATTACCACTTTTGATTATTCCTTAACTGACTGTCAGGTACAATTATTGGAACCTTTCATGAGAAGGGTGCACAAACATTTTGGCTCTGTACGTTAAGACTTCCTTTGCAGGACAATCGTATAGTGGCATGGAAATTCTGCCATGTCTTACACAAAGTCCTTAGAGAAGGGCATCCGCTGGTACTTCCCCATTCTCAACGACATCGAAGTGCAATAGAAGACTTAGGAAAATTATGGGTAAGTTAAATATTTTCTCTATTTGTAAGTTAGGAAATCAATAACACATTTTTCCCATCACTTCTCATATTGTTTTCAAAATGTAAGATTACTTCCAATCTATCAAGAGGAGGAGGGTTAATATTTAAGCAAGTAGATATGAAAGAATAATTAACCTCTTACCTTGATTCCTTGGTCATACCTCCTAACTCGGCAGGGATATAAAGGGTCCTCAAAGAGCCTCTTGGATTCATCATTGGTGGGATCAGAAAGTGTTAGGGAGAGTCTAGAAACTTAACTGTGACATTGAGTAAACATCAAACCAGGGGAATCCCCTTACCAGTATTGCATATGGATGGTATGACTAAATCGCCCAGCAAAGTCCAACCGCTAAATCAGGTCCACTCATAAGGGAATGCATGAGTGCCTTGAAGATCTGTCCCTGCCTTCTGCACATAAAAGGCAATGATGGATGCCAACAGAGATCTGTCTGTCTCTACAATTAGGGTAGAGACCTGGGGGCATCTTGAGGATGTGGGTTTTACGTTACCAAGGCTACGTTAAATGTCATGGTGTTGCCAGTTTTACACACATGTAAATTTCAAGTCATCTTGCCATTATTAAACAGGTTGTTCTCTTCCCTGCTCATCTTCCTCTTTTACAAAATATTGCAGTGGCCAGGAACTGCTTTGTTTTAGGTTTCAGAAGTACCTATAATGAGGCCATCATTCAGTTGATGATATTATTAGGATTGATTACTAAAGCAAGGTCTTGTGCATGGCCATAATTTAAAACCACAGCTTGATACATATTCACATTTTTCTGAACTATGGCTCATAATGTCATAACTAGGGCCTGGATTCTAATTACATGTCGTCTTTTTATCGATGCTGCATAGACATTGCCAACTTGTAGATAAATCATAATCATGGCCTCTAGATTATAGAAATGCATTTTTATTAGGTCATTTTTTGTCATTTTATGCAATTTTATATTTTTAGGACATTTATTTCAATTTTAGGTAATTATTTTGTCATTTTCGTGTCATTTGCTTCCTTATTTAGTCATTTACATGTACTTACATTGAGTGTATTAACTTTTTTTTTTTTGTTGCTAGCGATACTGTCTTTGAAGTGTTGTTTATTTAATGCAAGAAGGAAAAATTCGGCGTTAAGTGTCATGTCTCAGTCGGAAATGAGAATGAAAGAAACGCCAAAATTTTGTATTATATTACTATTGTTATTAGATTGACTTGGCACCAGAATCTGCCACCTGCTTGGATTTGAGAGTGCAAACTACTGTTTACCCTCAATAAACAACAATATAATCCGGCAGACCACAAAAGGAAATGCCGAATTTTGACTCGCCAGTGCCTCAGTGCCAGTGTAAATTTCCGTGAGAAAAGAACATTCACAACATTACAGTTATTTACAGTTTTTACAATTATGTACAAACTAGTCTATAACTTTGTGTCTGCAATAATAATTTTTTATCAATAAAATATCAGTTTTAGGTCATTTTTTATAATTATTAAGTAATTTTCTTTAAACTTTAGGGTCATTTTATAGGTCATTTTTCAAACAATTTTAGGCCATCAGAATCCGGGCTCTGGTCATAACCATGGCCATCTACATGAACCGAGGCTAAGGTACATTTAAAACCTTTGCTGCAAATTTTGAAGATGGATATGCTGGGAGTTAATTAGAGATTAATATTGAATTCTTCCATAAATTTTTCTTACAACCATGCTTATCTCTTCTTGTAGATTGTATCAGTTCCATAGCCCCTATCAACTAAAACTGATTATTTCTGGCATTTCTCAACCAGAAGTAGCCTCTCTCTTTCTCTATTTCTTTCTCGGTCACAGTCTCTAGCGTTTTCTCTGTCTCTCTCTGTCTCTTTCTCTCTTTCTCTTTGTCTTTCTCTAGCAAAAAAGTCTTGATAGGCTTTTGTTTCTGCAGCTGTAAATTGACTTAACGTTAGGAAATATTGATTATTTTCAGCAATATCATTTGAGTGCCACTAAGATAGTGCCTGGTCTTCTCTTTAGAAATCACACAGAGATTTGGACCTTAAATCTGTTGAACTAATTTTTATCTTTCTTGAGTGAAACTATAACTCCAACTATCCAGATCACCAATTATTCAATTGCTTTGAGGCCGTATTCAAGTGGTTTTTGCAACAATAATCATTGGGAAACCTTTTTCAGGGTCAATTATTTGCGAAAAAGCAAAACTTTTAGCCGACAAATTCAACAGTTTGTCAGCAATAAAACTGACTTGACCAATATATTTCAAGATGGGACAATTTATAATCAACTTCCTGACAAAATTTAACTAATCACAAATATTCATAGATATAAGAGAGAGGTGAAAGAAATACTGTGGATGAAGTTTGAGATTGAGAATTGTTAACGAACTATGTTTTTTTGTCTGTTTCAAGATTGGTTATATTTTGTTTTGTACTACTTTCTTTGTGGGAGACTATGCTATGTATATTCTGTTTCAGTTTCTTGTTTTTTTTCTTGTGTCTATGTTTTGTATTGACTATGGTAATTTGTTGTCGCCATTGTATTCTAATCTTTTCTGTCCCAGTATGAGCATGTTGCTCAGGGATTGTAACAGTTTTGGTAAATAAAAATAAATAAATAAATAAATGTCAGTACATTACTGTACAATTTAGTTTTTTAAGAAATTACCTTTTTTCATGATTTATCCAATTATCAGGATATTTGATTATCTGGATTGGACCCAGTCCCAATTAATCTGGATAATTGGAGTTCTATTGTAGTTCTAAAAGATCTGATGTGAAAATCATAATTTCCTCTCCCCAAATGAATACTTATGCTACAGGCAGAGGAAGTAAAATTAACTTCCCTAAATTGAGATTTCTTTATGAAATCGTAGGACTTGTGAATTTCTGTTTTGGAGAATAGGAACACATTTCTTTCACCTATGGAATTCTGAAATACCATCTGCATCTTGTAGTGTTCGAAGCAGAAAGACAAGAAAATCAAGTAATGGAAGTTATCTTCATTAACTTGTTTTATAATTGTCTGTCATTTTTCTCACATTTGGGAGAGTAAGACTTGAAATCCCATAGCTGGACAACCTGATCGGGATTCTTAATGCTTTACTCACTTGCAGAAGGACAGTACTGGATTGGAATTTACTCATCCTTGACTTAGGATGCATTGTAATTGGAAATAGTCCCCGTGTCTTTCAGTAGAGTGTATAAAGAACATAAACAGTCCCTAATGACCTGTCACTACCAAGTGCTTGAACTATTTTAGCTTCCATTCTTAACCTTTCATCAGGCCAGATTGAGATCGTGTTGAGAAAAATCATCAAATAAAATTCAAGCTGGAAGTCACAACTAGTAACACTGCTTTCAGAATTTCTTCTCCTGAAATACCTCAGACCATTATTCACCTTTTGGTTCTTTTTTCTTACTTATACTTTAAAAAAAGGTTCCCGATATGCTTGTGTGCTTTTTGAGGGCAGATTCCAGAACCCTGCTCTCAACAATTGAAATTGGATCAATTTCACCACCAATTGGAACTCAACCCACTAAAATTTCCCTTAGAAACTCAAAATTGGCTATTATCCCTGGAAATCCAAGCTTGGAAATGTCATCCTAATTAGCTGGTTGGAAGCCCGATAAGCCATTACTCTTATTGTTAATTTAGTTTTTGAATTGTATATTTTTATTTTGTTTACAGTGCCATCTCAGAGAAGGGTATGGAAAACTTATACAGAGTTACACAACTCTTCTTACAACTAAATTGGACTTCCATCGCCGCAACCCTCGCTTCCCGGGAAATCTTCAGGTTACAAAGGAAGAACTAGAAAGTATTGGAGAAAATGACATCAATAACTAGTTAGTAAAAAGTATTGAAGTTCATTTTAAAATCCTCTTAACAAGATTATATTTTTTTCGTGTTGACCCAAAACGTAAAAATGGATATACAAATGCATGTAATGTGATGTAATGTAAATGCCATTGTTATGTGAATTGTTAATTGTATGTTTCTGTTTATTTTCAGTTTTCAGATGTCTGTGGAAATGTTTGATTATATGGATGAAATTCTCAATTTGCAGTCTGCAAGTAAGTTAATGTCTTAAGTGTTACTTTAATATTCAAATCATGAAACCCATATCATGTTTAATTTTTAATTTTTAGTTGTTTCGAGTTTAGATTACAAGAATTTTCTTTGTGCTTTCTTTCTTAGTTTAGTATGCTGATGAATCTTATATCTGGTAATGTTGAAAATTCAGATTTAAATAAAATGATTGTAATAGATTAATAAAAGTTTGTAAAGTATGTTCAGAATTATCAGATGTATCCAAACAGAAATGGATATGAATACAGATTTAAATAATTCATGTACATAAGGACAAAAAGCATAGATTCTCTTGGAATTATGACTGATAAATTTTGAATGTAAAATGTGGAATATCTGATACCAATACTAATTATAAAATTTAATACCACATATTAGATAACAACTTTAACGATAAGTTGCTTTTGTTTTATAATCTCAGCTTGACGAATTTTTAATCTTATGGTATCCATACAAATGACAATCCTATAAGAAATGTTTTAATAATAGCTTGGATATTCTTGAATGTTGAGCTCCAAATAGTTTACCAAAATGATGTAGTGAATAGTTGGTGTAAGTTGACCAATATAGCTTAATATTAGTATATAAATTCTCAGTCTTACACTATGTGTAAACGGTGTACTCCTGACTATTCAGGCTAATAACTTTATCCAGAATGAGCATGAATAAGCTGGAAACATGGATAGTAATAAAAACAATTACCTCTACTACTGTATCTACAAGATACTGTATCTACAAGAGTTGGCCAATGACGCGGGTTCCTGCGCCGCGGCGGGCGCAGCTCCAACTCCTGAGCGATCGGGTGAAATATCTATGCTAATAAAGCCGCGATCGGTGTAATGATTCAGGTTCTCACATTTACAGTAAAAATTACAATGAAAATAAACACGTACCTCATCACAAGAGATGTTGGAAATGTTCTCCTCTTGCATCCACACAATACCGGCACCTTTTTAGGAAATTTTCTTTCACGCGCATAAATTCAGCTTCCGAGACAGAGTTCATTTCTCTTGTGATAGACCTATGTGATATTGTCTTTTAAGTTCTTCTAACAGTATGTGAATATTATTTATGGGGAATCTTGAAAAATAAAGTGTATAGGTCAATTTCCCATACATTAGAAGAACTAAAGACAATATCACAAGAGAAATTAACTTTATCTCGGAAGCTGAACTTATGCGGGTGAAAAAAAAATCCTAAAAAGGTGCCAGTATTGTGTGGATGCAAGAGGAGAACATTTCCAACATCTCTTGTGATGAGGTACGTGTTTATTTTCATTGTAATTTTAACTGTAAATGTGAGAACCTGAATCATTACACTGATTGCGGCTTTATTAGCGTAGATATTTCACCCGATGGCTCATGAGTTGGAGCTGTGCCCGCCGCGCCGCAGGAACCCGCATCGTTGGCCAACTCTTGCGTGGGACTCACTGTATAATAAAAATAATAAAATAATCGCCAACTCTACTTTTTCAAGTGTCTCATTGATTTTTAATTTTTACCTCTCACTTGTCTAACTCTGACATACTTACTGTACTTTAATCTGTGATCAAAATCAAAACAACATAGAAACAAAATCATGCACTGGTAATCCACAAACTGAATAGTGCAGGCATGGAAGATTGAGAGTTGAACTGTAAGCGAATTTTAATGATTTTATGTCCAATTATAAGTATTATAATGCAACAGTCTGTGCAACAAGAATGAGAATTTGAAAAGAATTAATAAGACTTATGCCAGTATTTATAGTTGACGAAATAAGAATGACCTAACAAAGCTAAACTTATTGAACAAGTCGACTTGTATGTTTTTCGTATTCATAGTCTTCTTTGAAGTCCTACTTTGTTAAGTTTCGCTTCATAAAGCTTTACTTGTTCTATATATTAAAGTCGAACAGGATAATATGAAAATCACACTTTCATTGCCATAATTGAGTTAGCAAATCATATTTAAGATGTTTTCAGATTTCGTGTAATGCAAAGTCATCTGAATTCGTATTTCACTGTCTTGATAATCATAAAAGTACAGACAGCGGTGTGCATTGTAAACAAAGAATTCAATATTTCATCTATACATATTATGCAGCGTGTAAGTGAGCTGATCAATAGTTTCTTGAGAATATTCTGTGTGTATGTTAGCTTAGGCATCGTTCAGAATTAATACCAGTTTGCTTACGTATTTATTTCAATATTAATAAGGTTCTAGAGAGATTTAAAATAGCTTAGGAAGCTTGGGGCCAATATGAAATGCCAGCAGAGAGAAATGCTGATGAAAGAACGGTGATTGATATTTCAAAAACTGTATTTTTCTTGAGATGGAACCTCGTTTTAAATTCATTGTCATTATATCATAAGTACGACTTGTTTGTGCCAGAAATTTACTTATGACGAGATTTATGTTCAACTAGGATACAGGTATGACTTATTGTGACTATGAATACCGGCCTTAAGGCTTTCACTGAGCTGATTATATTATAACAGGTTTTGGGCCGCTGTCATTTATATGGTGAAAGCTTGAATATTTTAGATCCCCTGTCTCGGTTTATAGCCCATGTAAACTGTAATTGAAAATGAATAAGCTTAAAAAGTTTATTCAAGCATTTAAAACGTTCTAGTTGATACCTATCCTTTTTTTATGTAATATGTTCTAGTTAATAATAATTTACATTTTATAACTTTGATCTATTAGGCAGCGTTCACACTGAGGCGATAAGCGATATATCGCAAGGGATGTGTTGCGGCGATATATTACTAGGAAGGTTCATACTGCGAGCGATAAATCGGCGCGACCTGGGCTATAAAAATATGGTGGAACACAATCCTCACTACTTCAGTTACAATTATGAGCTCAAGTGAGGAAGACGTTATAGTGGCTTATTGGTTCAGGCGTAGAATGAGAAGAAAAATAAAATATTGGGTACATTCCTACCAATGTGCACCATAGCTCGGCTGTTGTTTCTCAAGAGCTGTCTCAACATGAATCAAAATTCAGGGAGTTTTATCGAATGAACCCTGAAAACTTATTTCGAAAATTTATTTTCTGAAGGGTAATTATAAGCCACCCACTGTTTGTAGAAACTCTGTTTTGGCTGTTGAACAAATAAAGTGTGTGTGGAACGCCACGCGACAGAAGTGAAACTTGTTTTAATATTTAATTTTTTCATTGTTTGATTGTTGGATTTTTTCAATTTTGCATTATTGGACTTTTTAAAATTGGGCTTTTGGACTTTTTAAATTTGTAATTTTGGAATTTTTAAATTTTAAATCTTTCAATTTTTAAATTTTGGATTTTTTAAATTTTCGACCTTAGAATTTTTTATTTATTTTATTTTTAAATTTTGGAGGTGTGTCGGTTTACTATACCCAGCCATTTAGTACAACAAATACTTTATATCTCTTCTCTATATATATAAATGGCTTTGTCCTGACTGACAGGAATCAACGTACAGCCTAAACTATAACAGGCAGAGACTTGGAATTTTGATAGTACCTTCGTTTCATAATGTAGATGCTCACTAAGAAAGGATTTTGAAAAATTCTGATTCTAAATGCCAAAAATTAAATGTTTTTGAAAATACTTAATCCCTTTTTACATAGAATTATCAATTCCAAATCACAGAATATATTGTTGCCAAATGGTATCAGATGGGCTTGGAAAAAACAAATGAAATGCACTTTTGACAAATAAGAGAAGTTATCAAAATAATTCATGTTATAAATAAATATTACAGAATGAAATCCACTAAAATAATGGAATCACATAACTTTCTCTACCCTGGACATAGAGAAAACAAAACGAGGTATGGTAATGTGTATATTATTATATTATATCGCAGGTTTTTGGAGAGAAAAGTATGAAAGTGATAATGCTTTCTGTTTAATTTCATCCCCAAAACGGTTTTATGGTAACATAAGAGTGGGAAATTTCCCGCCTCGATATTACAATTTTATGTTACAGGAATTTCTGTTTCTTCTTATTTAAACCTCTACCAGGCTTTCTGTTCACTGTACAAGCGATGGGGTGCAAAATTCTAGATCCTCTATGAGCCATAAAAAACTATATCAAGCATTTTCTGAGGGAATAGTTTGATTGTAATAAGTCGTTCTTCCTATTTCAAATTATAAATGCCTATTTAAGGACCTAGAATTTAAAATTGAAAATCCTTCATAAGTTAATTTCCAATTACAAAATACAAAACCCGGGCAACGCCGGGTCTTTTAAGCTAGTACCTGTATATGCTTGGGGAAAAAAATAATACCGAAGTTTAAAAGTTTAATAAGTGTAAGTAATAATGGAAAATTCATTGGTCTTTAAAAAAGAATTCCTTGTCATTTTTTCACTATTTTAGGTAATAAATGCATTTTTCTATTTTGCATTTTTTCATTATTTTATGGTCATTAAATGCCTTTCCCTACTCATTAGTAAGTAACTGGATACAGTTGGCAGGAGTCATTGGTTTTAAGTGGGAAAGATTCTCCCTTGACAAGCACAGCGATTCTTGAATGATAAACAATCCTGAGAAGAGCATGACAATATATGACATCCCCGGGATTCTGAAAATTTCATTTCCTCAGGCAATGGCTATGCAAAATATACCCCCCCATGTTTCGTCTGTCAAATTGTATTATAATGAGGGCCCGGATTCTGATGACCTAAATTTGATGGAAAAATGACCCTAAATTTAAAGAAAATGACTTAATAATTATAAAAAAAATTACCTAAAAATTGGCATTTTATTTATAAAAAATTATTATTGTACACACAAAGTTATAGACTAGTTTGTACATAATTATAAAAACTGTAAATAACTGTATGTTGTGGATGTTCTTTTCTCACGGAAATTTATACTGGCACTGAGGCACTGGCGAGTCAAAATTCGCCATTTCCTTTTGTGGTCTGCTGGATTATGTTATTTAATTGAGGGTAAACAGTAGTTTGCACTCTCAAATCCAAGCAGGTGACAGACTCTGGTGCCAAGTCAATCTAATAACAATAGTAATATAATACAAAATTTTGGAGTTTCTTTGCTTCTCATTTCCGACTGAGACATGACAACACTTAACGCCGAATTTTTCCTTCTTGCATTAAACAAACAACACTTCAAAGACAGCACTGCTAGCGACGAAAAAAAAGTTAATACACTCAATGTAAGTACATGAAAATGACTAAATAAGGAAGCAAATGACACGAAAATGACAAAATAAAGACCTAAAATTGAAATAAATGCCCTAAAAATATAAAATTGCATAAAATGACAAAAATTACCTAATAAAAATGTATTTCTATAATCTAGAGGCCATGATTAGGATTTATCAACAAGTTGGCAATGTCTATGTAGCATCAATAAAAAGATGACATGTCATTAGAATCTGGGCCCTGATTATAATTAATCCCTGAATTATAATTAAATTACTTATTTCTTGTGTCAGAGTTTCGAAATATTTACATTATGAGTTAATAATATAACAATTTGATTACTTACTTGTCTTACACAATAAATAAATAAATAAATAATGTATTTACCTGTGTCTTTTACTTCTGCTGCAATTTTACTACATGCGGCACTCGTCACATCTGTCTTACTATATGCGGCAATGGAATCAATGGAATAGTTCCAGATACACTCATGAGCTTTCACTAAATGAATTAAATGAATTACAGAATTGTCTTCTCTTCTTCCCGACACGTTCACTGCTCGAAATATCGTAAGCAACAAATCGCTCAGGCTACCAGCATGCTGCACTTCGAGAGATATATCGTTTGCGATATGTTGCGCTATCGCGTGAGTGTGAACCTTTTTTATCGCCTCCCTTTAGATTTCAAGTATCTGTCCATGCGTGTCGCGTATCGTATATCGCTCATGATATATTGCTTATCGCTTATCGCCTGAGTGTGAACCCTGCCTTAGTCTGCTATTAGATAAACTCTATAGCTATAATATCTTACTAGAAGACATTGGATTTCATTGTACATTGAGTGTGTCTATATGAATTTAATGTAAAATTTGTTTTTGTTTACAGTATTTGGATCACTCAACATGTCTAGGTCAAATTCAATGATGAGTTCTGGTCAATGTCGTCTCGCTCCACTCATACCCTGCATCCAGGATTCGTCACAACTTTACGACTACTGTGTCAAAATTCTCTTCAAATTGCATGCAAGTAAGATGTTTATGTGTTCATATACATTCTGTCTTAATTAATTTTTCTGTAACATAATTGAAGGGTGATGGCTAGGAATGATTATAGTCCGAGTTTGAAATGCAGTGAGTTTGAGTGTCATTTTGTAGCTTAATACAGGCAGAATGCATGTTTGATTCCATTTGACCAAGAAATATGATAAACTATTAGTTTTTATTAATTATTATTTTCCTCGCAATATTTTATCATTAAATTAGTAACTTTCAAAGTTCAAATTTTGAAAAGTTAACAAACTGTAAATCGGCATATAGTTAAAGATAAATAATGCCAAAATTTCCTGGGCTACCAGGTGTGTTATAGTGATTATTGTTTATCAGTAATTTTGGACATTTACCGATACTAAAACTTAGAGTTTATATGAATCTATGAGACTTGTGTCTACAACGCTTCCTGCCAAAAAGATAGTGATGCTGCAAGGTTTCAAAAAGTTATAATTTAGCTATCAATAAGTGGGGGGAAATTAAAATTTTAGCTTACTGGACTGTTATAAAAATTAAATTGTAATGCTGGTACTAATGTCACCATTCTAAATTCACATAGTAATAAATTTATTTTTTAAAAATTTCAAATATTAGCAGAGCTGCTGCAAAATATTACAGAGTGTGTCACATATTTAACCCTTAAAGTAATTACTGGTAGGCTGTATAATTGGACTTGTATTTTAAAATGGAAAATTAAAAAGCAATCGGTAGAAACATTTAAATTTCATTCAAAATTATAGAATAATTCACTAGAACTAAACTTCAGGCCTATCCTTGTGTTAATTCTTTCCTTTGTAGTCCATTGCTAAATTATAGAGTGTGTAAGAAATTCAAGGGTTAATTTAACAATACAGAAGTATGCGAATGTTTTCAAAATTCATCAGCTAAGTATAATAATTTATGTACAAACAATAACTGTGGATTAATTTTAATTTGCCACCACTACGCTTTTAGATAAACAACTTTCATAAAAGATTTTATGTGAACTATTTATTTAATCATCTAATATAATGTTCAGTCTCATGTTCCATGCATATACAATGCCACCTTTTAACAAGACTGTATTTAATCATGACATTAATTAAAGATGGCCTAGCTCGGTTGCCACACTTTTTCAATTGTTTATAACATCACGACATGCAAAAATCTGATGTTTTTACATGGGGGGCAGAAGGGAATCATATAAATGCATGCCTAAATGGGAAAACATTGAGTGATTTGGATGAAACTCACTATGCAGGGTTTTTTGGGCTGGGGAACCGAAATCTGAGATTTTTTTTTTTCTCGGCAGCTCATGTTTTTCGTGAAATACACCTCAAAGCTGGGTTATTAGCTTTTTAATTATCAATCGTTTTAATTGTTTTTGCATGATTTGGGTAAGGTTCAAGAATCTGTTGTACATTTTAATAATTTCATTTCAAATCTGTATGCCCATATGGCAGCACAAGATTTATTTTTTCATTTAATTATTTATATTTATTACATAAATCAATATAATTAAAAATAAAATTATGTAATTCCTGGAATTTATGTAAAAACGATGTTAGTGTTGATAAATATAATGTTTTATTTATTTTTATATTAAATAAATGATTTAAATAAAACATCTAGCAGTTGGGTAAATAATTGCAGGTAAAACTGCCAGTTTAAATCACATTTCATTTCATTGTATTCATCCTTTTACATTAAACTATATATTATGTTTAACTATGTATTTATTTATTCTTCCAGGTCTTCCTCCTGATACTTTATCTGGTCACAGAGAAAGATTTCTGAAACAGTTTCAAGATTTGAGACAGTTCTACCTAAATGCAAATACTATGCAGTACTTCCGGAACCTGATACAGATTCCTCTTCTGCCTGAGGTATTCAGCAGTTTTAATTTTTTTAAATTTTTTATTATCCTGAATTTTAAGAGTAAATCAGAACAGTAATCTCTCTGGTAATAGGAGTTTTGCTCCTTCATTTTACTATGTTACATGGCTGAGTGGTTAGCCCGCTTGCCTTCCACCGCTGGGACCCGGGATCAAATCTCAGTGGATCCATGTAGAATTTCTGGTGGACAAAATGGTTTCGGAGCAGGTTTTCTCAGAGTGCTCCTGTTTCCTTTGCCATAATCATTCCACCAGAGCTCCATTCATCATTCTATGACCATTGTTTGCAATAAAAGAATTATTACCAAGGTTGCCAGATTTTTTAAACAAATCTGGGGACACTGAAATTTTATGGAAGTAATTTTTTATAGGAATGGGTGGCTTAATTACACTCCACTTCCTACAATATGTAGCTGTTTATGTCTTTAATATAAAAATGAAATTACTAATTATTCTCCTGGTCAATTTTTATTATAAATCAGCACAAACATCTGACAGTACTTCCAGTTTCTCTTTTAGATACTGGAATATAAAGTGAAAATCACTATTCATTAATTACCACAGTTTGTGAATTGCTAATGACATATTTTCACATAATTAAAAAAAAAGAATTATATGATAAACGAAAAGAACTGACAATACATGATTGTATCAAAAACATTATTCAGGCTTGTAGACTGTGGTGTAGTTAACATTGTGGAGCCAAACCTTTCGTCCACAACTATGGTGGACATACTCAGTGGTGGTGGAGTCGCGGGTGAGACTCCATTGCACCACAATGCCAACTAGACCACGGCCTACAAGCCCGAATTATATTTTTGATATTGACTCTGGCCGTGAAAGTACACTACCTACATACCTACATATGCTTATGTTGATATGATACATTATATTATCATATATATTCTTCTTCTTCTGCTTCTGCTTCTGCTTTTACGGCCTCATTGGATCACTTCAGTCAATCATTTCTCAGTCCTCTTCCTCTCCGATTTGCCCAGTAATTTTTCATGTGTTCTGATCTTCTCTGTCATTCCTCATCTGTAAATACCCTCTTTATTGTCTGGCATCTGTCTATTTTTGGCTTAAATCTTATTTTAATATTTTTAAGTTTCATTGAATTTCCTGTTCTGTTTTTCAAATCATCCAAAGTTATTTCTAATTATGTCATATCCTCTCTAATTTCTATAATCCATCCTACTTGTAGCTTCATATTCCAGAGTTTCTGTATAATTTTTCTTGTCAGTCGAGTTTCTGGTGTCCTCATAATGTGACCAAAAAAAGAGATCCTTCTCTTCTGTATAGAATCTGTGATAGGCTCCAGATCTCTGTACACCACTTCATTTGTTATTATCCGCCTTTGTTCATCTTTTTGGTATTTTCTATATATTATATATTTGTAGTCTAAGAAATCACATTTCATTATCTCTGTCAAGACAATCATAATAAAGAGCAAATACATCATATCTCCAAATGTAACAGAATGCCATTAGGTTCTGAAATTATTTTTAGGGTAAATAAGATTAAGAAAAATGTGTAAAATTGTAAATCAATGGAGATCACAATGGATATTAAACTAAATCCAGGGACAGTCCTAGGACACATTCTGTCTGAGGATAGAAAGATAAATCCGGGAACAGTTCCCAGGAAACAGGGACATTTGATAGCCTTATGTTACAGGAATGTTACAGGAACCATGTTCTATAGAGGCTTTAGTTTATAGAAAATAAGAATTTTCATGAGCCATTCCCTGAAGCATTTTTGTTAGTTTTAAATGAAAAATGAG
Organism: Ectobius pallidus; assembly: GCA_964059195.1. Lineage (NCBI taxonomy): Eukaryota > Metazoa > Arthropoda > Insecta > Blattodea > Ectobiidae > Ectobius > Ectobius pallidus. The sequence continues at coordinate 109,353,403 of CAXKWD010000002.1, read as the reverse complement.
GTAGTAGTAAGAATTCATTGGATTGTACAAAGAGTGAGTTCACACAGCCAAGTCTACGCCAACAATTATGGTTGTCACCCATAACTGACATGAATTAATGAAACGTGAATGTTCTGGCACAGGCAAAGGGTTTCCGGTTAAAAAAAAAGAGTTCTGAGAGTTGTGATTTATCCGCAGTACTAATTTGATTGTCAGTGACATTGGGACAAATCATCAAGCATCCCTCTCCAAAATGAGATATTTATTTTATTTATTTATTTACCCAAACTGTTACAATCCCTGAGCAACATGCTCATATTGGGACAGAAAAGATTAGAATTCAATGGCGACAACAAATTACCATATTCAATATAAAACATAGACACAAATAAATTGAAACAGAATAATACATAGCATAGTCTCACACAAAGAAAGTGGTACAAAACAAAAATATAACCTATCTTGAAACAGACCAAAAAACATAGCTCATTAACAATTCTCAATCTCAAACTTCTTCCACAGTATTTCTTTCACCTCTCTCTTATATCTATGAATATTTGTGATTAGCTTAATATTGTCAGGAAGTTGATTATAGAGCTTAACACAATGTTTTATGATATTCTTGGTTCCATGCCGGGCAGTATTAGATGTGGATGTGTGAATGTCAAGTGGGCGTCTTAAGTTGTAATTATGTATATCAGTACAGTGTTTTAGAGAAATATTACTATGAATCCTGTGATTGATAACCTTATATATGTGAACTAGACTAGAATAAGATATTTCAAGGCGTAGGGGTAAAATTTTCAGTGATTGATACATTGCATTTCGATTGTACATATATGGAAGACAAAATAAAGTACGCAAAGATCTATTTTGTAATACTTCTACAGCCTTACTAATAAAAGCTGCTTATACCTGCGTTGAACGGTTGTTTGGTTGTTCACCGTGCAAGTTCTGCATAAGCCGCATTACCAATAATAGGTGTGTAACTGCCGAGGTTTGTATGTCCAACGTCATCAAATACGTCACGCTTTTCATGATGTTACTAGCCTCAGGCTATGAAGGGACTGCTGAACGCCATCTATCGGTGTAGCGGGCAAACAACGATGGATCGTCTGCAGACTAATTGTAGTTTCAGTATTTCATTATATTGTTTTCAGAAAGCTGTAATCATGGGTACAAGTATGGAAATATGTCCCGCAAACAAGGAACAATGTTTATAATTCCGCTAAAGTAGCCCAGAATGTTTCATAACAAGTTACCTTAAGAATGGATGCATAACCTCAAAATTCAATCTCAGACATCTACGAAGCGACCGGCTGTTACGCATATCGGCCATCTTGATTATTTACGTCAAGTTTAAACAAGGGGGCCAGGCTGTGTAAAGGTTGCACACATTCAGCCTTATGCAACGATTATTAGTACACTTTCTTTCCTCAGCTGTGTATATTCCTGGTATAAATGTTACAACTGGATTATTAGTAAGACTGCTAATCTTTTTAGTAAGGTGTCAGTAGATGAAGACCAGATAATATTCATGTAAGAGAGGTTGGAATGAATGAGAGCATAATAAAGGCTTTTGCAGAGATTTGTAGGTAAACCTAAGTGTCTCAACCTACTAAATATTGAAATTATAGGGGTTAGTTTGTTATATAAATTATTAACATGTGCAGACCAGGTGAGACAAGAATCAAGAATCAAACCTACATATTTATACGATTTAACAAATTCAACTACATTTGAATGCTCACGAAAAAGAGAGTGAAAGAGCATTGCTTTAGTTTTCCCAGCATTTAAAGTAAGTCTATTAAGGTACAGCCACGTTACAAGTTTATTTACATCCTGTTGCATAGCAGTGATAATTTCGTGTTCAGTATTACCATAATGAATAGAATGAGAAAGTGTGATGACTTCGCCGCTAATACAATGGTAGGTATAGGGAGAGCGGCGGTCCACCGAAACACTGGCAGCACCTTCGTTTGCGTTTCAACTTCTCAATGCTGCGTCATGATAGTTTGGCATCTTATGATTAAACTCGCAATCTTTAATTAACCCTTGGTCCTATTTCTGTGAAATTTGTGCAGAAATAATCTGCACAACACAGTCCTTCTGATGGTTAAAACAGAAACTTAAAAAATGCGGACATAAATGTTTTTATTTCATTATATAAACATCACCAATTACACAAAATTCATGGAGGGTGAAACGGAATTTGACTATGCGACAATTTTTTTCATTTTTGTGTCCCGTAAAAACTTCAAGCGAGAAAGTTTTAGGGAAATATTTCAACTTTATTTTAAATTCAGTACCACCTTTATATCTTGAATGGTTTACGAGTAATTGAGTGGTAATTATTCCAGGCGCTCAGCTCTCTGAATGATGTGGGACGATCGTGAAATGTTGAGGGTGAAGCAAATTTGACTATGCGACATTTATTATTTTATTTTTGTGTCCAGAAAGAGATTAAGGGTGTAAGGTTTAGTGAAATATTTGGATCTTATTATAAATTGAGTACCACCTATATATCTATAATGGTTAACGAGTAATAGTAAATACTCTAAAGCTAAAGCTATCAGAATGGTATTGAGGTATTAGCAGGCATCTTTTCCATAAAATACCAGCAATAACGTAAAAAAATTTACATAATTTATTCGTGGTCTCAATAATAATACCATATTAACTAACTACTTGTACCCATACTGCAAGATTGACCCGCTGAGGAAGGGAGTGAATGAAGCTTTTTTCTAACTTAGTAAGTCTGCACTACTTTTATTTATGCATTTATTGGATTATTTATTTATCATATTTTCTGTTCACTTATGTTAGTAATTTTTATGTATAATTATCATAACAAATGTCTTATTAGTTTAATATCTTGTTCCTTTTTTTAATAATATAATTTAACAACATAAGATGCACATAATTTACAGCGAACGGCGAATGGTCGAGGGTTTGAGCAAATAGCGGGCTGTAGTTAAGGCAAGAGGATTTAATTTGTTTATGAAAAAATCAGGGAAAATGCTTTGAAATATTGTGTGATATATGTAGAATGCGTTGCAAAACAATTTTTGCGTATGTGCGTCTTTATCAGATGTTGAAACGCCAATTTTAAAGATCATGCGCCCTATTTTTGTAGTGCTGCTTATGAAATTTTCCGTGCCCTGCAATTCACAAACCACCCCTTAGTTTATATTATCTCTGTTCACATAATTTGTACACATATCTACACTTTTGACCGTGTTTCACCTACATAACTTACCCCATACGGCCAGGAGAAAATTAATATTATTATAAATAATATTTCTATTAATACAATATTAATACAAATTAATACTCAGTAATATTCTATACAATGTAATATTAATATTAATTTATAAAATATCCCTTAGCTGTTTTCTACCCTAATTATACGTTGTTATTTCTATACAAATGTACATTCTTTAACAAATTCTCATCAAATTATACTAACATACCATCTACCCTATTTTCTAGGCAATAAAATATTAGATCAAATCATCCCTTAGCTGTTTCATACCTATATTATATAATTGTTCATTGCTTGTGAACATCTTCGATTTTTTGAAAGATGTGGAACGAAATGTTACGGTCAAGCTTCTTGGAATCTGAGAAATTACTGTTACACACGGCCATGTTTATTTTTGGAGATGAGATCTTCCAAGACGTGTAAAGCAGCCCGAAAATTGTCAGAAGTATCTAACAATTCAATTTAGATAAGGCGAGTCATTTTGAAATAGATTAATGTATTATTTTGTTTAATAATGTTTGCAATTTTTCCTATACCGCCCGTAGTAATCTTGCTCCCGCGACTCACAAGCAGAGTAACTGCTACCTAGCGGCGGAACCAGTGAACTACCTCAGTCATCACACTTTCTCCTCTATTCATTATGGTATTACCTTTATAAAGAAGCGCTGTATCATCAGCATACAGCTTAAGGATGCCATTCAGTTCCAAACAACTAACATCATTAATATATGTTACAAATAATAATGGACCAAGAACTGACCCCTGAGGGACTCCTATGGTTACATTGGCAACGTTTCTGATAACATTGTTAATCTTGGTGTATTGTTTTCTATTGGTTAAGTAACTTTTGAACCAGGCTTGGCAAAGACCTCTCACACCAACCATTTCTAACTTATAGAGCAGAGCTGAGTGATCAACAGTATCAAAAGCTTTCTGCAGGTCAGATACTTGATGATCTATGTCAGGCAGGAAAATTATTGGAATTAATGTACAATATGAAGAGAAATGTCACTGTCTGCATGAATGGTTTTATTTTGTATGTTTCAAACTCTTAATTAGTCATATTGGTCCTTGAATTCCACTGTCTTCTAGTTTAAAATACAATATATAAAATTTTTACTCACAGTGAATAGTTAAAAGAATGCTGCATTACGTTTCGAGTCTTTCCTCGACCCTTCCTCAGATGCCTCCAGAATCATACTGCTCACAAAACGAGGAATCTTCCACGCCCCCTGTTGTTTGGTGACTATCTCCCATAAACGTCGTACATCAAGCATACCTATCAATCCATTCATTTGGGACTCCAAAATCAACAGTCCTTGGATGGTGGAGGAAAAATATGTTCATTTTATCACCACTCAGTCTCTTAATTACTCCCATCCACTCTTCACTTATATCCCCTTCATACCTGTTCATTGATACCTGCTGGTTTTCAATAATCTTCCATGCCTCAGTCACTTTTCTTTTAACCTTGTGAAACACAACTTTCACTACACTAACCTCACCAACTCGATGTTTTTCCTGAATGATATGTTGGCTCAAACCTGTTATGAATTTTCCATTCTTGATGTCCCTTTTGTGCTCTTTAATTCTAGTTCCAAAGTCTCTCCCAGTTTCCCCGATATATACCTTGTCACATTCTCCACAAGACACAGAATACACGCCAGCCATCTCCATTGCGTCATAACTCTTCCCCAAACGTTTATACTGAGAAAATATCCCTCCTATTGTTTGTTTTGTCTTGTATGCAGGGGGTTGAAAGGACTATTGATTTTGGAGTCCCAAATGAATGGATCGATAGGTATGCTCGGTGTACGACGTTTATGGGAGATAGTCACCAAACAACAGGGGGCGTGGAAGATTCCTCGTTTTGTAAGCAGTATGATTCTGGAGGCATCTGAGGAAGGGTCGAGGATAGACTCAAAACGTAATGCAGCATTCTTTTAACTATTCACTGTGAGTTTAATAAAAAATAAAAAATAAAAAATAAAAAATAAAAAAAATAAAAAAATAAAAAATAAAAAATTATATATTGTATTTTAAATTCAAACTCTTAATTTAGGAATATATGTTATCTAATTTTTTGCAAAAAGTGAAGTTAGTACAATCCAATACTCAGCTGAATATGTGTGCAAAAACAGTCAGCCCTCAAAATGAAAATTGTTTTGAATTGTGCTGATATCTCTCCATTGAATGGCGTACTAATGGGTGTGGGCAGTCCAACATCATAAGACATCATCTGTGAATAAATATCAACGGGAAATTTTTGTGTTGCAGCTGATATTATTTTAAAATTCATACACAAAGGTAAATTCTGTGTAAATGTGTAAATATGAGAGTTGACCATTTTTATGCATATGTCTTCAATTTTTCTTTGATGTTTCTGCTGCATTGCTACAACATTTGTTAACCATGCAGAATTAAAGGTTACAGCTCAAACATGTTTTATTTCAGAATCCACCAAATTTTCTTGTCCAGTCAGATTTACGAAGTTATGTCACACCTGTAGTTATACTTCCACCTGAAGAGCAGCAATCTGAAGAAACAGTAGATGGAAACTTAATAGATACATCAGACACCAACTCGCAAACAGGAGACCTACTTGATTTGAATCATCATAATGGATCCATATCACCAGATGTTCTTGCTGAAAGGTATACTCAGCAGTCTGATATATTGTAGTAATTTACATACACTAAATCTTATAGGCATATACAGTGAGTCCCACGCAAGAGTTGGCCAATGACGCGGGTTTCAGTGTCGCAGCGGACACAGCTCCAACTCTCAGGTGATTGGGTGAAATATCTACGCTAATAAAGCTGCGATCGGTGTAATGATTCAGGTACTCAGAAATACAGTTAAAATTACAATGAAAATAACCATGTACCTCATCACAAGAGATGTTGAAAATGTTTTCCTCTACGCACAACACTGGCACCTTTTTAGGGAATTATCTTTCACGCGCGTAAGTTCAGTTTCCGAGATAGAGTTAAATTTCTCTTCTAATGTTCTAATGTGTGTGGAATTGACCTATACCCTTTATTTTTCAAGTTCCCCCATAAATAATAGTCACATAGGCTATTGTTAGAAGAACTTAAAGACAGTATCACAAGAGAAATTAATTCTATCTCGGAAGCTGAACTTACGCACATGAAAGAAAATTCCCTAAAAAGGTGCCAGTGTTGTGCGTATGCAAGAGAAGAACATTTCCATCATCTCTTGTGATGAGGTACGTGGTTATTATCATTGTAATTTTAACGGTAAATGTGAGAATCTGAATCATTACACAGATCGCAGCTTTATTAGCGTAGATATTTCACCTGTTCGCTCGGGAGTTGGAGCTGTGCCCACTGCGACAAAGAAACCCCTGTCATTGGCCAACTCTTGCATGGGACTCACTGTATATATACACAAGTGGAGTTATAGAAAACGTCAACTAATGACGAGACTTGTACTATCTCATACTGCAAAATACTCAGCAGTAAAACAGTTCCAGCTCCTCTGTTTGTCTATTAGCCATATGCTATTGACAGTCTTACAGCTTGTATAGAGATTCTGACGAAGTTATGACTGTGTAGGATGAGGCGGTTTTTGCTGCAATGAACTGCTATGCAATTCCATTAGTTTAATTTAAAATAAATGAGCAGATCAATATACAAAATTAGGTCTTTCTAGGTTCTAAAAAGTTAAACAAAATAGGCATTTTAGGTCCTAACTTACGAATTAGATCTTTTAAATTCCTTTAGAATTCAATTATGTTATTCATTTGTACATAACAGGATAGCAATACAATAGGTTTCAACCTGGGAATTGTGGGCTTTGTTATAACTTAGCCATCTCTCTTATAAACCATGGCTTTATGTTCATATCTTGCAAACAGTGTGGATTTAACTGAGGCTGAGGAGACTGAATTTGCTCATCCACAATACAGTCACGTACTATTTGCCACAATGAGAACACTGTGCACTCTATTCAGGTAGGAATACTACTTCGCTGTTGTCAGCAGGCCACACTTCACACTGAGCAGAATAATTGCTTTTGTCGTTTCTTAATTACGAGGGCCATTCAGTAATTAAAGAGAGAAACTGATCTGGAGAAAAAACAGTTTATTTGTACAAAACAAGACTTTTCCTACTTTTCAACATAATCCCCATCAACAGCTTTTTTTAATACCAGCTGCAAAGAACTCTTTGTCTTGGTGTTGGAGCCAATTTCCCACAAATTTCTTGACATCCTCATTATCCTGGAACTTCTTTCCATGTAATGGCTCCTTCAGTGGATCAAAAAAATGGAAATCAGAGGGTGCTAAATCGCAACTTCAACAGGCCGGCCAGAATGGTGTTCGTCAGTCACTGTTTCTCGACCACTTTTGAACTGTTCTACCCACTTGTAAAAATTTCCACGGTTCATACAACTTTTACCATACACTTTAGTCATTCTAGAGTATATATTACTGGTTTTTCACCTTCAGCAATCAAAAAACGAATAACAGAACGTTATTCAACCAATGTGGAATTTTCAAGAAGACCCGACATTGTTAAACTTAATTTTGAGGTTATAAACAGAGCAATGTTGATCCATCAGCTGATTAGAACTCATCCCAGTGATACCAACTTAAAATCCTAAATGTATCAAACTTGTACTGCCAACCGTCTTTTCCCCAGACCAGTTTGTCTCTAATTATTGAATGACCCTCATATATAATATAAATGAGGTAAAATGATCTTTTGTCAACTTAAAACAGTTACTACTATGATGAATATGAACTGCAGTATTAACAGTTTGAGTTACGTTGTAAATAATTTAATTTGGGAAGGTTCTACCACTGAGGGGTAAAGGCTGCAGTAATTTAGGCTTTATCCTTCGGGTAACAAAATCAAAAGATTTAATAGCAGAAGTGACTAAAAACCATTGACTGCTTAATTCCATTGTGATACAGGTGAAAGGAAAATACCATTATAACAGAGGCATTTTATAAGTGGAGGACCTACACAAAGTTTGAAAAGGGGCCAAATTTTATAAATAAGATTAAACCATTGTACTGTAAAATATTGAACCTCGGTGCATTTAAATCCCTGCGTGTACTGCTGTAGAAGGCATACATATCATTTAAATGTTAAAGTAGGTCAACATCATTTTATAAAAGTAAAGTTGTTATTGTTGTTATTTGGTCTAGAATGCTAATATGAATACTGATTTCCTTATTCAAGAGCAGCACATGCAATTTGTTGTAATAAAATTATAAAAACAAATCAGCTATGATAAATTATAATAACAATTAACAATAATTAAAATTAGTCAGTTCTCCAAGAAAATGAAGTGTCAAAATATTATTACTACTAAATTCGGTTTATAGTACCAACTAACTGACTGAGGTACAAGCAGAGCAAAACCTTATAAACCATGTTCTCAATTAGATGATTAAATAAATAATTTCAGCCAATGAGAGCTGGTAACAAGCTGAAGGTCTTATAGAGGCTTTTTATGTTTGCTCTCAGAATGCCTGAAATTAAACGTAGAATAAGCCATCAGAGTAATTTTCTTCAGATCATTTTCCATGAAAGGTCTATAGTTAGGTATTAACATTTATTAATTATTTTTCTGATGCAGGGATAATCTGATCGAACATCTACAACAGGAAATAGCCCGTCTAAGAACAGAAATTCAAAGACTAATTCATGAGCACCAAAGAATAATAGATCAACTAAATGAAAAAATTGGAGAACTTCAAGTGGATTTAGCAACAAAGGTAATAACAGATTCTAATTAACCTTGATGGTTATAGCTGACTGTAATCTTTCTTTGATATTTATTGAACAGTTGAGCAACCACTTACAAGTAAGGGGTAATTGCAAAAATTTCATTTTTGCCATAGTCAAATTAACTGTTTATAAGATTGCATTTCATTTACCTGCAGACTGAAATGTCCAACAATATATTATTTCAAGATAACAATATTTAAGTTGATGTATTTATGTTTATTTACCAGTAGAACAAGCAGGGTTCAGGCCAGGATATTCAACCACCGACCACTTACAGACAATAACCCAACTTATAGAAAAAACAGAGGAATACAGCCAGAAAATATACTTAGCCTTCTTAGACTTCCAAAAGGCATTCGATACAGTAGAACATGCACCATTACTAACAGCTCTGAGGAAGCAGGGAATAGAAGAAAAATACATAAGAATACTTGCCAAACTGTACCTACAAACCACTGCTAGAGTTCAGATGGACAAGTTGGGAAGGGAGTTCTAGCTACAAAGAGGAGTAAGACAAGGGGATACAATTTCTCCCAAACTTTTCATCTGTATACTCGAAGAGATTTTTAGGAACATCCAAGGGGACTACGGAATCAACATTGACGGTGCGAAGATATCTAATTTACGCTTTGCAGACGATATAGTTCTCATGGCAAACACAGCAGAAGAATTGCAGGCCTTCGTGACAGAAGTGAACGAGCTAAGTAACAAAGTAGGACTACAAATGAACGAAGAAAAGACCAAATTAATGACAAACGGCGAAGAGAAAGCCATCTCAATTACGCAACCCGAAACATTGGAATACGTACAAGAGATAGTTTATCTGGGACAAACAATCTCCTTCCAGAAAGGCATGCCCAAGGAGATTACAAGAACAATATCTACAGCATGGTCAAAGTTCTGGGCGCTGAGATTCATACTGTTAGAAAAATCTTTCAATATAAACATTAAAAGACACATTATGAACACCTGCATACTACCCGCACTGATATACCTAGGTATGGCTCACAAACTTGGAGCACAACTAAAAAAGATAGAAAATCAATCCAAACGTGCCAAAATAGAATGGAAAGGAAAATCCTGGGCATCACATGGAGAGATAGAATAAGGAACGACGTAATATAACGAAGAACACAAATAACAGATGCAGGAAACGACAGCAGGTACCTAAAATGGAGATGGGCCGGACACATAATGAGACAAGACCCTGCTCGCTGGACCCTCAGAATAACTTCATGGGAACCAAGGACGGGAAGACGGAAAGTAGGAAGACAGAGGACACGGTGTGAACCCCCCTACGGGAATTGTGGAAGGAAATGCAAGGTTCCCGCCCAAGGAAAGCTAACCTAAATTGAATTATGGACCCGCCCAGAGGATAATTGGGTTTCCCGGGGAGAACAAGTTAAAAAAACTGAGTCCAACATCCAGTTTTAGTTTCTCTTTGATATAATTTGGAAATGTCTTTTTTTTTATCTTTTCCTTATTTTCCATTTAAATAAAAAAATAATACATAAAAATTTATAATACAATTTACAGCTAGATGTCAGGTACAAGTTTTTATTTACACTAATTAAAATTGATAGATTCTCTCTTTAAATTAATTGATACAATTTGTTTAATAATCTAGAAATATTAAAACATGAGCCAGAAGGGCCTCAAATACAAATAAATTTATTTAAGTAAGCAATTTCTTAACTTTGATTTAATTACAACAAAATGATAAATCCTGAAAAGTAAAATTTCATTAGTTAGAGGTAACAGCCGAAATACTATGTTTGGAGTACCTCTTTGCCCCAAAACATAGGTTCTTCCAAAGGCCAATAAGAGGTAGGCAAATAGTAAATAAATTAATTCATTAGAAACAGTATAAGGCTAACCAGAAATGAATAAGTAAAACTTTAAGTTAAAGAATTAAAACGCGGCAAGAATGTTTGGGACGATGCCTCGCCAATGCGCGCAAAAGGGACCCAAGAAACAAACGCTATGTTACAGCTTGGCGGGAAATACTATAAAGAACTTATTACAGAGAAAATCTACATAAAGCCAAAAAGAAAGAAAGAAAGAAAGAATTACTAAAACTACCTACAAGACAGAGTGAAAGAAAAGAAAAGACAAGGAAATAACTAATACTCAAAAAAGGGAAGAATTAAGCACAGCGGGAAAAGCGTCCCCCACGCTATATGTATTTTTCCATTTTGGAAGGAAACTACGTTAACCCCGGCGTCACAAACATTTGTGCCAGCGTTGAATCAAACAACAAAGAGATTACTGCATTAATTAAGGCATTCGCGAACAAAGGGACAAAACTAGACTGATTTGTCTGACAAGGCCATAAGCCGAGCACTAACCTCTGTAGACAGCCATATTGGAAGAGAAAGATGACGGAAATCACGTGACCACAAAACCGGGAACGGCACTTTACTAAACTACCGCCAGATAGCGGCAAAGTAAAGACAACCAAACACTTGAAGCTAAGGAAACTGCCACCTATTGCCGCGAGTCGGCGCCACCACGGCGTAAACAAACAAAATGGCGGACTGTAAGTAAAAACAATTGAGACGGTGATAATGCCGGCTTAAATCACCCCCCTCTTTTCTTAAAACTTCCAGTTTTAAGCAGAGAGAACTACCTTTTCGTTGCCTGCTTTCAGAGAATTTACAAAATTAAAGTTTATATACCTTCTGGTGGGAGAACTTGTGATCTGGACATGCTAGAGGGTGAACTTGACTGTTGACTGAGAATCTTCTTTATAGTTGCAGAAGCTTATTAGCGTTGTCACTAACACTTTGCAAGGCTACCCTGTTTTATCACTACGTTCAAAAATCTTGTACTTGTTTTGTCCGGGAAGTCATCATAGGGATATGTTCCACCAGAGGGTGCGCCTTATTGGATGCCTCGTCAACACAGACGGCGTTTGGTCCAGAAAGGAAAACGGAGGCATTTCCAACACAACTGGAGGAACTAGCACTTTGGAACATCACTCGGGCCACTTCATGCGGGGGTCAAAAGGAAAGTGTCATACCTTGTACTGCCCGGTATCGCGTCAGGTCCCACCGGGCTCAGCAGGATGCACTTACACTAGACCGTCCCATGTAGCCACACTTTGAGCGAGAACACAGTGCTGATATGGTGAAACTTAGGTGGCAGCAAGGCGAGACATCTCTGGATGTTGTTTTCACGTGAGTAGCCTGCGCTCAACCATGTTCACCGTAGAGTGCAAATTATAGGGTAGACTTTACTCTGCTGTCGTTCACCATCCCGCCATCTTGAAGAGCATGCCAGCGTGGATCCCAACCAGATTTACACATACATATAACTGAAACATGAATTTGAAAGCAGCAACACCAAATTCCAAAAACTTTACTATACTGGGGGGAGGATACAATTTTAAAATTTTCATAATTACCAAATTCTTACAAAATTACAGAAATTTTTACTTAACCTTGAAATAAACTAGCTGTCTGTGCTCAAATTAAGTTTCAATTTAGATAATACAATTAACTTTAACTATAATGACTTAATCAGTACCAGATGATAAACTTTACTTTAAACAAGATCTGCTTTTATTAAGTGCTACCTTTTTTCTTTAAACATAAGTGACAAAAACACTTCTTTTTAAATTCTACTCACTTACTGAAACAACCTTCCAGTGGACCCAAGGAGACCGGAAACAGAAACTCAATCATAAAATATCAAACATGAACTCTGGGTACAACCTAACCTTAAACTGAGTGAAGTTTTTCATTTAGACTTCAAGACCATTATTAAACTTGTTACTGTTTACTATCTCTGACTGTACCGATGCTATTAGCCCATAATACATACTTCTAATTGCCCCTATCAACATAACCTCAAATAACATTATTTCAATCTCTTTTGTTTCCTTCTGTCAACATAACCTCTATTCACATACACTACAACGCAGTCATCCGGTGGCTATAGTACAATCTGCTCAAGTCGCTCCCACTGAAAAGAAATGAACACTTCCCTTTGGCTACACCTACCCAAAGTACATCCAACTAGGATGCACCAGCAAACGCCACACTTAGCCAGAACTTTACAGAGGCCGGCAACAGCATACCCCGCTGAGCTCCTCACCTTTTCCCCAGGCTAACGGGACTGAAAACCCCACCAAGAAAAGAGGACACAATTCTATCACAGAGACAACAATGACAAACAATTACTGAGCCTAACTACACGATGCTGCACATACACACACAGACCTTAACCTCACTTTGTTGACAAAACCTAACTAGCAGAAATCATGTCTCAGGATCAGCCTACACACTGACTGCTAACATGGCCTACCTACCCCTTCTCATATACAAGATCACTGCTTACACTAACACTCCTCAGACAGGTGCCACTAAGCTATATACAAAATTATATACACTTCTATTTACAAATATATTAGTTCATTTTTACAAACAGTTCGACCAGACTTTAGTCGTTGGAGATGCTGATCGTGGCTCTACTTGATATTATGCACGCCTGTGACGTCTGGAGGTGCGCATGATATCAGGGTCACTGAACAAACGATCATCAGCTCTACCACCAGACGGTCTCCTGAAATCTGAACACTCACTCCTCACATGTACACAAAACAACCACACAAAACACTGACACCTGTCACTGAAGCTAATTAGTAACATGGGTTTGAATTTAGCTGCACACTTCTCATAGGGCCTATTAAATTAGCAAGAAAACATGTATTATCATCCTAACCATGAAAAAATTTATCTCTATTCAAAATATATTGAGTTTCTGGTCCACACTCACCCATACTACATAGATCCACTGGAACAGCAGTCACATTCTCAAGTTATCTTCTCAGAACTGACACAGACTTTAAACAGGAGCTCGCTCAGCATTGGTACTGGATAAATTTCTACGTGGCGACACCAGCCAAAGCTCTCCCTCAATATCATTTTTAGGCAACCATTATACTCCATCATGTCAACATGAAACATAAGTTACAATTTGTTAAAAAAAAATTTACCCAGGCTATTTCATTACAATATGACAGTTTCCCTTTTTACAATTTTTTAAAATAATTTGCTGAAATAAAATTTGATTTAGTTACAACTAGTTTTTTTTATAAAGACACAATATCCTGAAAAAGAAAAATTTAAATTAAATTTGCTGTAAAAAAAATTTATTAATTACATTTTTTTCTTTTTTAAACAGAGAGAAACAAAAACTGATGCTGCTCAGAAACAAAGGACAGGAGTTTTATAAATAAACAAAGACCTAAGCTAAGGGCTCAATATAAATGAAAGAAAATTGTGGATCAATAACCACAGCGGAGGCTACCACACATTGAACCCCCCTACGGGAATTGTGGAAGGAAGTGCAAGGTTCCCGCCCAAGGAAAGCTAACCTAAATTGAATTATGGACCCGCCCAGAGGATAATTGGGTTTCCCGGGGAGAACAAGTTAAAAAAACTGAGTCCAACATCCAGTTTTAGTTTCTCTTTGATATAATTTGGAAATGTCTTTTTTTTTTATCTTTTCCTTATTTTCCATTTAAATAAAAAAATAATACATAAAAATTTATAATACAATTTACAGCTAGATATCAGGTACAAGTTTTTATTTACACTAATTAAAATTGATAGATTCTCTCTTTAAATTAATTGATACAATTTGTTTAATAATCTAGAAATATTAAAACATGAGCCAGAAGGGCCTCAAATATAAATAAATTTATTTAAGTAAGCAATTTCTTAACTTTGATTTAATTACAACAAAATGATAAATCCTGAAAAGTAAAATTTCATTAGTTAGAGGTAACAGCCGAAATACTATGTTTGGAGTGCCTCTTTGCCCCAAAACATAGGTTCTTCCAAAGGCCAATAAGAGGTAGGCAAATAGTAAATAAATTAATTCATTAGAAACAGTATAAGGCTAACCAGAAATGAATAAGTAAAACTTTAAGTTAAAGAATTAAAACGCGGCAAGAATGTTTGGGACGATGCCTCGCCAATGCGCGCAAAAGGGACCCAAGAAACAAACGCTATGTTACAGCTTGGCGGGAAATACTATAAAGAACTTATTACAGAGAAAATCTACATAAAGCCAAAAAGAAAGAAAGAAAGAAAGAATTACTAAAACTACCTACAAGACAGACTGAAAGAAAAGAAAAGACAAGGAAATAACTAATACTCAAAAAAGGGAAGAATTAAGCACAGCGGGAAAAGCGTCCCCCACGCTATATGTATTTTTCCATTTTGGAAGGAAACTACGTTAGCCCCGGCGTCACAAACATTTGTGCCAGCGTTGAATCAAACAACAAAGAGATTACTGCATTAATTAAGGCATTCGCGAACAAAGGGACAAAACTAGACTGATTTGTCTGACAAGGCCATAAGCCGAGCACTAACCTCTGTAGACAGCCATATTGGAAGAGAAAGATGACGGAAATCACGTGACCACAAAACCGGGAACGGCACTTTACTAAACTACCGCCAGATAGCGGCAAAGTAAAGACAACCAAACACTTGAAGCTAAGGAAACTGCCACCTATTGCCGCGAGTCGGCGCCACCACGGCGTAAACAAACAAAATGGCGGACTGTAAGTAAAAACAATTGAGACGGTGATAATGCCGGCTCAGGTGGTCAGATGAACTAAGGGCAACTTTCAGCAACAGATGGACCACCACAGCTAAAGACAGGAAAATGGCAACTTCTAGTCAAGACAGCAATCCAAAACAACAACACAGGATGAGGACAGTAAATAGCAAGGAGCAGGAAAGCAGCACACGACTGAACAGCGATGACCTAAAGCCACAGTGTATAGTGCTAGAATTATATATAGGACAAAAAAATGATAGACTACATATCGGACCATAAATGATAGAAGTATTAATAGGAAGATCCTTCCCGGAATGGCTAACTGGGATTGCGGACACAAGCCACCTCTCCCAGGAGAGAGGCCCGTGCCCCTCGGGGACATTATGGGCTAATACTAATACTAACACTAATTTATGTTTATTTATAATATCTGAAGTCATCATCAGGATCTAAAGGCAATGCCTTGTTGTAGTAGCCATGTCTTCCTCTTCATCGCTGTTCTCTTTAGATTTTCGTATGACAGCACGTCCATATCCTTTATCATGTTTTTAATAAATGAATTTCTTGGACGTCCTCTTGATTTCTTTCCCAGTATTTTCCCTTCAAAAATGTTAATGAGTAGATCATGGTGCCGAAATGTATGACCCACTAACTTTGCTCTTCTACTCTTAATTGAATTCAGAAGGGATCTCTCTTCCATCACTTCATTAAGCACTTCTTCATTTGTTTTCCTATCCACCCAACTCGTCTTTGTTAGCCTTCTCCATATCCACATTTCTGCTGCTTCTAGTTTCTTGGCTTCTGCTTTTCCTATTGTCCATGTTTCACATCCATAAGTTAATACACAACTTACAAATGTTTTGGCAAATTTTTTCCTTACTTCCATGCTTAAATGGTTATTTGTGAGAAGATTCCTTTTGTTCTGAAATGCTTGTTTAGCCAGGTTTATTCTTCTCTTAATTTCTGTGTCACACTTGTTAAACTTATTGATAATGCTACCCAAGTAACAAAAACTTTCGACCGGGTCTAGGGCTGTACCGTCAAGCTGTATGTTGATTTTAAAATTTTCATTTGTTCTTCCGATCACCATGGTTTTTGTTTTCTTTTTATTGATCTTCATTTTAAAATTTTTCAATGCATCTGATAGAACTTTAAGCATTTTATTCATTTCCTTTTCTGAATCAGCCAAAATAACTATGTCATCTGCAAATCGAATGCTATGAATACTGACTCCATTTATTTTAATACCCTTTGTTTTTCTTTTCATTTCTCTGATTGCTTCCTCAATGAACATATTAAACAGATGTGGCGATAATGGGCAGCCTTGTCTCACTCCTCTTCTTATTCTGGCTTCTTGTCTGCTCCCATTAATATTTATTTCAGTTGTTTGTGTTTTGTATAAGTTTAGAATAAGTCTTCTATCCCTCCAGTCTACTCCAAATTTTTTCAATGTTTGGAATAGTAATTCCCAGTCTACGTTATCAAAAGCTTTTTCGAGGTCTATGAAGGTGGCAAAGGTTCTTCTGTTTACTTCAATTCTTCTATCTAGAATTAGTCTAAGGGCTAAAATTGCTTCTCTAGTTCCTCTCCCTGTTCTAAACCCAAATTGATCCTGATCTAAATTCTGTTCAATTTTTCCCTTTAGCCTCTCTTTTATTATGTTTAGTAAAATCTTTGACGCATGCGAAAGAATTGATATAGTTCTGTAATTACTGCAGTCTGATGCATTACCTTTCTTGGGAATGGTTATAGTTCTACTTTTAATAAAGTCTGGAGGTAGCATTCCATTTTCATAGTAGTCAGAAACAATTTTGAATAATTTTATTTTCGTTGACTCACCTGTTTTCTTCAGCAATTCAGCTGGTATTTGGTCTATACCTGTTGCCTTCTTATCTTTTAGGCTTCCTAGGGCCTTTTCAAATTCACCCATAGTTATGGAGGGACCGATCATTTCCTCATCCACACCATCCTCCGTTTCTATGTTTCTATCTGAAGTAGCATAATCAAATTAATAGCAGTAGAAAATCACCCCTTTGCTTGAAATATTTAGAATGTTCACATCTACTTAATCCATAGTCTAAATTATGATAGTATTTTGCGCAATAGTATTTTATTGTTAGCACAGAATCAATAAACATATTTAGAAACATATTTATCACAAGAAGATAGATTTTATGGTTATCTGTTACACTGCCATACATCTACGTCACCTTATTTCTTAGTTCTTATTAAATTTACCTTGAGACTTGCTTGTGCTACTCTTTTCATTCTTTTCTACTTTCTCATCATTGAGAGAATAAAGTTGTAAATCTGAATCACAGTCAGTACTGGTATTATTAACTCAACCTGCCATTTGACAAGCTTTCATGTTCAATTTATTTTATACTGCTATTTATCGTGTTTCTACATTATCTGAAATAAAGATTCTGTTCATGCATTTAACAACTTTATATACTATTTAAAAGAGAAAATTTCAAACTTTCAAACCATATCAGTGTTATTTTTGTATAATAATTATAACTTTCTTAAAATTTAAATGTTGAAATATTGTAAAATTTGCCAGCATTTTACACAAGGTTACTATGAAATCAGAAAGGGCTCAAAGTGTTAAGAAAGGCTGCATGGCTTCTACCAGTTCCAAATCAACCAATCAATAGTTTTTCTTATTAGTGTACATATTTTGATATATTTTTTGTGTAATGTGTAACATATTTTACAAGCTAGTTTTTATAGTACAATTTGTTTATATTTTTGATCTTGATCTTTCTTTGCAGGATAGTGAACTGCTACAAGAAAGGCAATTAAAGGAAGATTTGTTACAACAGACTGAAGTGGTTTCCAAGTTCCAAGAAACTGAAAGTAAGTAAATTCATCTAACTAGATAGCTTCATCATTTATTACTATATATATCCGAATTCTACCTGCCCCTGAATAATACCTGCATAATTTTTTTAAAGGAAATTTGGGGGGGGGGGATCTTTAGACCCATGTATAAAATTATTTTGCCAGTTTATTCTTAATTAAACAGTTACAATTAACATTACATATAATAAAAAAAATTAAATATGGTAGGCTAAAATCTAATATTACAATGTGTTCAAAAATAAACTAAGTCACTTTATGTATAAACACTGCTTTTATAGTATTGTAGAGTTTACTGAAACCTGTGGAAAAGATAGGGAACGTAAAGGTAACATATGAATGTATACATTTCTACATTTCTATTAATGGTACAGTGAATATATAGGGCAACAAAATTTTAATAACAACATGTTCAATGTAAATTTCTAATCACGATGAGTGTAAAGTGAATTGTAAACAAAGGGGGTGAAATTTAGTATATTTAGTAGAATGTTATTGTCTATTATTGATACTGTTACACATTTGTATTTTAATTGTATTATTATAATTTTGTAATTTTGTATTGACGTGTCCATTATCTTGTATAAGATAGAAAGGATGAATAAATTTGAATTTGAATTTGAACGTGCTAAGCCGTCAGCCGTCAGCCGTCTTATAAGTCTTATAAGTGCAGCGTAACACTTTCAACAACAACAACACTCTCCATTCATGAATCCAGCTGTTCAGTGGGAATGATGTGTGACCGACCTGGTCCGACCCAAGGTCAAAGTCATGTTGTTGAAATTCACCGAACTTTACCAAACTTTTCCCAATTTAGTGGTTCTGCTTGTACTGCACTGTTACTTGCTTGGTGTCTCTACGCATAAAACTTTGTTTCACTTCCAGTCATGGCAGACCATTTGCATAAGAAGGCATCTTCTTTGTCTCATTTTACTTTCATTACAGCTTTGCTGTTATACTATACTGTGATGCTACTACAAAGCATTGTGCTATATTGAGTCGATATGGTACAAAATGTCAAAATTGAGAAGAGTGCTGTATTCAAATAATACCTGCACCCCAGTTTTTCGTTTGTGATTTTTTCATGATAGTATTCGAGTGTTTACGGTATTTATTTCCACTTTTTTTTCTATCTTTTTTTTTTTCATTTTTATTATTTTTCTTTCCCTCTCCTATTAATTATTTATGAAATTACTTTTCTGCCCCTCATTGGGTCTGCTTTTTCCTATCTTCCTATTTTACTTTCATTTATCTGTGTGATTTGTTTTTCTCTCTTTAATTGTCTTTTCCTGCTCTTCCCTATTTTTCCTTAGTGTCTGTCAGGAAGAAATTAATACCGGTGTAACATGAAACTTACTAACGAATAATTTCTAACTTTTTTAGAGAATTGGTTTTGGTTTTTTTTTTACCGGTTTGCATTTTTAAATTGAAATATTGTGTACTCTTGATCATTGAACTCTCAATTTCAAGAAAGAAGGTGACTTGCAGTACTGGTATTTTATCTGGAGCAGGATGATCTGTTTCAATTAACCTAAGCAGAAAACTGAAATTGGTAACCACTGTTGTAATATACTTATTCTTTATTAACTTTTTTCCAGCTCTAGTTTTGCAAAATCATTGCAAAATGTAGTATGTTCTGTTCTAGATAACCACATAATCTTGCATAAAACTACTACTTGAAATGTTGTCCAACAACATGGGTAGTAACTAACTTTATCTAAACTAGTATTCTGTAGTCCCAGGCAATTAATTATTATGGTTTACTACTATTTCTAACCCCCAACCCTACAGTTGTTTCTCATAACTAATTCATAACTTGGATGATCAACTGGTGTGGGAGTGATCAAAGTATGCAATGGGGTTTGATATGGGTGCCAGTTTCAATCGAGTTTACATTTGATATTCGATGTTGTAAATTTATCAACATTGATGTAATAACAGTGTTAGGTTGAAAGAAAAATATATTCAGAAATATAATCTAAATGTAGCCTCTGTTAGAGGCTAAATCAACCTCATGAACCACAGTGCTGCAAGGATTAGATCAACGAGAAATTTTTTGAGAAGGTACAGAAAATTACTGTCAGGGAAAAAAACATAGAGACTCGAGTTTGAAGTCTAAAATCTCAAGAATGACTCATCCGATTAAGTTAAAATAAAGTTTAAACTGAAGCTATTTTAAAGCCATTTTATCTGATAACAATACAAAAATTTTCGGTTAAGCGACGAAAATGTTAGGGATTAAAATCCGTCAAAAGTACCGGTTTTCTTAAAGGTCCGGACTAAAAGTAAAGTTTAAACTTTTATTGTAAAAAAACCGCTAGTGCAATCGTTTTCAAATTTTAATAGGGCACGCACAGGTTTATTGTAAACATAATCCTTGAATTTCATAATTTTATTTTGTTTATTTTTTATGTTGTTGTCAATTTTCCGAACCTTTGCTAAAACCACTGTTTAAAGTCTAAAAATATCGTTCAAATCACCAATGTGATTGTCATTATTCAATCAATACTAATCAAATATAGTTTTAAACATTCCAAAGCAGTTGTTTTTAAAATTGATTTTTATTTGTCAACAAGTTTTAATCCCACGGCAGACATAAGACCACCACTTTTCTGGCGAGGGTTCGGGTGGGAGAAGGCGCGACGTTGCCTAGTTAGAATGGTTAGAATGAATCTTCGCGCGCGATACTTATAGCCTACGTTGTTATTATTAGGGACCGGATTCTTAGGTTTTACCTACTTTTTCTCTTACTACCAATACCAGAAACGCTCTCACACTTTCTCGAGGCATGTCCATAGGATTCACACACATTAATTGTGTGTGAATCCTAAAAACACCTAAATGTAAAAAAACACCTAAAAACACCTAAATGGTACATGGAAACCTAAAATAACCTAATTTATTCCTAATTAATTTAATTAATATTTTCTGTTAAATCTGCTTGAAAAATCGATAATTTACACAGACATACAAAAAATCCTATTTTTGCAAGTAAAACCACCTTTCGTAGGCTTATTATTATTATTATTATTATTATTATTATTATTATTATTATTATTATTATTATTATTCAACGCATTGGTGTCTGGGATGTACAAGGACAAGAGAAAAGGGGTTGAAGTTTTTCACCAGCGTATTCCTTTTAAATAGATCAATGTATAACAACCAGTTTCACATTATCCTCAGCCAACCATAAATCATATTTTATTAATCCATTTAGAAGCATTGGGTTCGAATCCTGAAAAGGCTAGCGTTTAATAGATAAGCTACAGTATTAACTATTTTGTAATATATGTGTGGAATTCTATGTAGCATTTTGAAGGTTCATTAAATCTATTACTATAACCTAAAACGATAACTTGGACAAAAATCCTTTAAAAAATGCAATTAATGAAAACCCTAAAAAAGTGTTTTATAAAAAACTAAAAATCCAATTCCTAGTTATTATATCAGGATACAATAATGTAAAACACACCAACAAAAAAAGCACAGGATTTCACAGAAATGGAGAGGGTCACAGAAATCGAGTTCGGGAGGAACTCCAGTTGAAATTTGAAAAAATATGCCTTTTAAAACAGCATTTTAAATTATTTCTGGGGTAATAAGATTGGAAAATAAATAAATGTTCAAGTCTTTGGTAGTGCAGATTATTATTAAATTTGTCCTTAAAATAGATGGAAGAACGGTACTTCCATGAGTCACCCAGAGGAGGAACATACCCACACATTCCTTTACGATGTCATATGCTTACCCCCCCCCCCCCCCCCCCCCCCCCCGTAAGCCCTGCTTAATCAAACAATCTGCAGTGTACCTCGGAGATCGCCTACAAAAATAACTTATTTTTTGCACATCATAATTGCAATTATCACTGACTAAACTAAAACATTCTGGCAGTTAGCTATTTCTACTAAACATGAATTCTCATTAGTTATTATCTCTAATAACTAATCCGTAATCAAAGTAAATAATCTGCCCAAAACTTGAAAATTTATTTATTTATTTCAGTTTTATTACTAAAGAAAACATATAAGATTCTGTTTTAAAAGGCATTTTTTCAAATTTTGCCTGGAGTACCGGTACCTCCCGAACTCCATTGCCTGGGGGTACTCCATTGCTGTGACCCTCTCCAGAATGAGATCCTGTATCTTTTCTTGTTGGTGTGTTTTACATTATTGTATCCTGATATAATAACTAGGAATTGGATTTTTAGGTTCTATAAAACACTTTTTAGGGTTTTCAATAATTGATTTTTTTTTTTTAGGTTTTTGTCCAAGTTATCGTTTTAGGTTATAATAATAGATTTAATGAACCTTCAAAATGCTACATAGAATTCCACACATATATTACCTATAAAAATTAACTGAAAAGTTCAGTTAAATTGGCTGAATTTTAAGTAAGAAACCTAAACAGACAAATGCAGCACCGCAAATGAGGCTTCTGCTTGCATTTTACCTGTACAATAAAAATAAACCTCAAAACCCCGGAGAAGTTAAGCGCAAGAGGCCAAAATATTTAATACTGTAGCCTATCTATTAAACGCTAGCCTTTTCAGGATTCGAACCCAGAGCTTCTAATTGGATAAATAAAATATGCTTTATGGTTGCCTGAGGATAATGTGAAACTGGTTGTTATACATTGAAAAATTTAAAAGGAATACGCTGGTGATATTACTTCAACCCCTTTTCTCTTGTCATTGTCCATCCCAGACACCAATGCGTTGAATAATAATAATAAGCCTACGAAAGGTGGTTTTACTTGCAACAAGAGGATTTTTTGTATGTCTGTGTAAATTATCGATTTTTCAAGCAGATTTAACAGAAAATATTAATTAAATTAATTAGGAATAAATTAGGTTATTTTAGGTTTCCATCTACCATTTAGGTGATTTTAGGTAGGCTATTAAAAAATTAATTTGTGTGAATCCTATGGACATGCCTCGAGAAAGTGTGAGAGCGTTTCTGGTATTGGTAGTAAGAGAAAAAGTAGGTAAAAACCTAAGAATCCGGTCCCTAATAATAACAACGTAGGCTATAAGTATCGCGCGCGAAGATTCATTCTAACCATTCTAACTAGGCAACGTCGCGCCTTCTCCCACCCGAACCGCTCGCCAGAGAAGTGGTGGTCTTATGTCTGCCGTGGGATTAAAACTTGTTGACAAATAAAAATCAATTTTAAAAACAACTGCTTTGGAATGTTTAAAACTATATTTGATTAGTATTAATTGAATAATGACAATCACATTGGTGATTTGAACGATATGTTTAGACTTTAAACAGTGGTTTTAGAAAAGGTTCGGAAAATTGACAACAACATAAAAAATAAACAAAATAAAATTATGAAATTCAAGGATTATGTTTACAAGAAACCTGTGCGTGCCCTATTAAAATTTGAAAACGATTGCACTAGCGGTTCTTTTACAATAAAAGTTTAAACTTTACTTTTAGTCCGGACCTTTAAGAAAACCGGTACTTTTGACGGATTTTAATCCCTAACATTTTTTTCGCTTAACCGAAAATTTTTGTATTGTTATCAGATAAAATGGCTTTAAAATAGCTTCAGTTTAAACTTTATTTTAACTTAATCGGATGAGCCATTCTTGAGATTTTAGACTTCAAACTCGAGTCTCTATGTTTTTTTCCCCGACAGTAGTTACAATGTTGATAGGAAGCAATTGGTTCACAATTTTTTGTTTTTACGTATGTTACTTATAATTTTGGTTTCCTTTCCAGAAAAAGCAAAAACTGTAGAGGAGAAATTCCAGAAGTTAAAGGAAGTGTACACAAAATTAAGAGAAGAACATATCCAACTCATTCGACAGGTATGTATGATATACGGTATTCATTTGAAATCTCAAGTTATGCTTCGTTGGTGCTGCCATTACTTTTTCTGTTGCTGTTCACTTTCTAAAATTTTGGGATGTCATTTAGTGGGTGAACCATTCAGTTATCCAGTTGTCCCTGGTGTAACTCAGGGTTTTTGTTGTGAGACTTGAGGCTTTCCTATTGTTGAGAATGGATAGTGGTTTCTTGGGCTTCCAACTATGTGAATAGGAGAATTGTTTCTCATTTTTATGAAACTCGCTCTTCTGCTATATTCTGGATTCTGCCATATTCTGGGGCTAGGTGGAGTGGGGGACCAATAGGGAAGCCAGCAAGTAGAACAGATAGACAGAGAGCTCTGATTGGTCGGGAAGGAAATAAACAATAAGAATGTGATGTGTAAATGGTCCTTTTCACGATGCCCTATTTGGGAGTGAGAGAAGCCAATACTGGCTGTCAGGCCTGGCTAAGCTGTATGGAGGAGATTTACAGCTTAGCCAATCTTGGCAGACAGTGTTGGTCTTTGTTACTCGCAAATGAACATTGGCCATGAAAAAGACCGTTAACACATCATATTACTACGAGGGGCATACTGAAAGTCGTGAGCAACATTTTTTCACAACCTTAATCTTTATTTTAAGTGAAACCAAGTATATCATCTCAATCTACAGACCTTTCTTTCACTTTTCCACATAGTCTCCATGTTTTTGCACACATGTTTCTCATTGTTCTGCAAGTTTGATACCCTTGCGATAGAATTCCGTTCCAGATGCCCGTAGACACTGACGCACTGCTTGCTCAATATCCTCCAATGTCTTGTAGCGTTGGCCTCACATCTGTTCCTTCACAAAACCGATAAGATGGTAGTCGGAGGGTGCCATGTCGGAGCTGTAGGGAGGATGTGGAAGTGTTGCCCAGCCAAATCTCCTGATCTGCTCCATAGTGGCAACGTTTGTGAAGGAACAGATGCGAGGCCAACACTATGAGACACTGGAGGATTTTCGGCAAGCCGTGCATCAGTGTCTACGGGCAGCTGGAACGGAATTCTATCGCAAGGGTATTACCTGGGACGGAATTCTATAGCAAGGGTATTTTCAAACTTGCAGAACAATGGAAAACGTGTGTGACAAAAAAAAAATATGGAGACTATGTGGAAAAGTGAAAGAAAGGTCTGTAGATTGAGATGATATACTTGGTTTCACTTACAAATAAAGATTAAGGTTGTTAAAAAATGTTGCTCACTACTTTCAGTATGCCCCTCGTACTATTCATTTCATTATTTTCCTTCCTGACCAGTGCTGTGTCTGTCTATCTGTTCAACTTCCTGTTTTAACTACTCTCCCCACTCCACCTGTCTTCTTATTTTCTATATAAATCATACCTTTTCCAAACTACCTCACTTCTCCCAGAAGATGGCAGTGGAGAAAGCTGCTGAAAGCTCAGAAACAATCCTATTCACCTGGTTGGAAGCTTGCCTTATCACTCACTGCCTTATGTGATTCTGCATTATATGGAGGCTTAGGTTTATGGAAAATAAGGGGCTAAGGAAACCAATATTCACCTTTTTAAAAAATCGCTTTCTGGTACCACCTTATGATGAACTGTGCATTGCATAAGCGGGATGCAATATTATGTGGCTACTTACTCTATAGTGGATGTAAAACAAGGAAATTGCAAGTTTGTAGGGTAAAGAACTCACTTTAAGATTTTTTTCATGTTCAGAAAGCAGATGTGGACAAACAACTGATAAATGCACGCAGCATGAGTGAGGCTGCTGTGAGACTGAAAACTCAAGCAGAAGCCAGGTTGCAGGAACTCTCAACAGAAAAATCAAAGGCAGAAGAAACTCTACAGAGAAGTTCCAGTGAAGCTCAAGCAGAACTTGTTTCTCTCAGAGCAAGTCATGAAGCGGCTAAAACAGAAAACCAGGTAGGTTCAGCGAGACACACAAATAATGTATTTTAGTTCTTCTTCTTGTGCCATCTCTTGTAAGAAGGTTCACAACCATCATAGCAATCTAAACTTTAGATGTTAAGGGGGTGTAACAAATTTTAGTTGTAGCTGGTTAAAAAACTTTTTTGGTTATATTGGTAAGTGCGGTTCTTATTCCAAATTAAAGTAAATAATGATTTGGCATAACTAATTAATAACGAATGATATCAACACAAAACTTTATTTACAGAGATACAATACCTTACTCTATTTCTCAATGTAATCACCATTGCTTGCAAGGCATTTATTGTACCGTGGTACCAGTTTTTCAATGCCAATCTTATGCACTTCTACTGCTAAAAACCTGAGCAAGGAAGTAACTGTTGCTTTGAGGTCTTCATCGGTTGGGAACTCTGTTCCACCCAAAAAGTCCTTTACTTTCGGAAACAAGTGAAAATCGCTGGGTGCCAGGTCAGGATTGTAAGGGAGATGTTCAAAAATTTTTCCACTTAAAACATTGAAGTCGTGCCTGTATTTGAGCAGCCGAATGAGGCTGAGCATTATTATTGTTTTTGTTGTTGTTAATGAAAATCTGAGCATAACAAGCATTATGACAATTTTAGTAGCATTTACAGCCTATTAAAATCACAACAACTTTGCCTGAAGCTATGATAGTTTGAACATTTGAAAAAATCCCATTGACGTTGAGAATCGAGCCCGCGACCTCTAGTTTGTAGCACAGTGTTGCGTCATTTGCTATAGACATATGGCAGGATTGGGGGCATGTGGTCAGCATGCTGACTCCCATGGCAGTTATTGATGGCTTACTGAACTGGAGTCGCTAGCTACTACTTCATTATGAACTAGCTCCTCAGTTTGTGTCACGAGGCTGAATGCACCCCATTCCAGACCTCCCTAACCTCAGAAATATCCAAGGAGATACCGGGGATTGAACCCAGACCTCTGGACCATATTCAGCAATGCTAAGCACTAGACCACGCAGGTGTTCTATGTCCATGTGGTATAATACAAACAGACCGCCTGCGTGGTCTTGTGGTTAGCGCTGCTGGCTATGGATCAGCAGGCTTGGGATCGATCCCCGCTACCTCCTCGGATTTTTCTGAGGTGGGGAGGTCTGGAACAGGGTGCACTCAGCCTCATGATACAAACTGAGGACTACTTGATTGAGAAGTAGTGACTCCTGTCACAGAAACGATCATTAACGGCAGTGGCTGTTGGTTAACTGACCACATGTGCCCCAATCCTGCCATCTGCATTTTGTAGATGATGCAGCAGTTGGATGGTAAGCAGAGTCCCTCCAGGGATGTAGTGCCACGGAGTTTAAAAAATAATATAAACAAATTTTCTCTGTGTCCCATTCATTAGTACTGTATGGTACAAAGGTGGTCAAACAGATTTTAAAAACTCTTTAAATCAATAACGTATGGAATAAAATATTAATACAGAAGTAACTTACTTCATGCCTTGCTTTATTGAGCATTATATTTTCCATTTTCTTGTGTATATGTGTTTTTTCCCCCTTTAAAAAAATTAATATTCAAATTCTGCTTTAGATTAACACCACTGTTCAAATGAAGAATATTTTTTTGTTAAGATGAATATGCAGTAGTATTTATTGCTAAATATTCAATATGACTTGTTAACTTTACCGACATGATACTTATTTCAGAATTTGGCATGCAAAGTTGAATGGCTGCTAAGTGAGAAAAGTTCTGTAGAATCAGATCTGCAGGATTTATTAGCTCAGAAAGAAGATCTTGATGTTCGGCTTAGAGATGCTGACAAGAAGTTAAAAGATCTGCAAGAGAAGTTTAAGGTGGAGAAACTTGACAGACTGCATCATTTATTGGGTATGTATTAATTTCATTATACATATTAAGGTATGGTATTACATTATACTGCTACGTGTGAACATGCTTAGTATTAGAACATGGGTCTTCAACCTTATGCTACTCAAGGGCCACATTTACATTTAAGAATGTTTGAGGGCCTCATTGAAAGAAGAGGAAAATTTGAGTTTGAAGTTTAATATTGTAACAGCCCTGAAAGGAATGCGGGTTTGTCTAAAGAGTGACTAGTGGAAGGAGAACAATAAAACTTAAACACAAAACAATATAAAATTCACAATGGATATCACTAAAATATTAATATTACGACGTTTCGGCCCAAACCACTAGGCCTTCATCAGGTATTAATATTTTAGTGAAATCCATTGTGAATTTTATATTGTTTTGTGTTTAAGTTTTGTTGTGCACACAATGGAAAAAGGACTACCTGCAATTTTGTGTTCAAACCGGAAGGAGAACAGTTAAGGGAACGACCTAACATGCATTACAAAAACATTGACTCACCTACTTCATGCAGCATTATAGTCTGCGCTCTAGATGAGAGAAATGTGTATGAGAATTAATATCACAGCAGGCTTAGTTGTGTTGATAAAAGTGTGTTTTGGAAAATGGATAAGATCCAACCAAAATATTAAAGTTATAGAGCGAGTTTTGAACTGAAAGTTATCAAATTCACGGAAGGACACAGTAATAGAGGTGCTGGATGAGATTTACGCGTCTGAGTGTAATGTGCGTAAGTATTTCTTGTCTGCTTATGTAAACTACTGATTATCATTTGCCATATGTGCGACACAATCAATATATAAATTAGTCGCAGCTGCTAAATTGATATATGTGCTATTGTTCATTAGCTGGCACATCTTTTAATACTTCTTTTTTTCACTAAAATTTTTCCTTGCATAAAAGATGCAGCCTAATGTTTTGTTATATAAATCTGGGAAAAAGTGTGTGATTATGTAGGTAAATATGGTATATTTTTTCCTGAATACAAACTATTACAGAAACTTTTCTCATGAAAGATGAATGTAAAATTGCATTCCTATCAAAAGGAACATACCGTATCTTGTTTATACAGACCTTCTTTAGTAAGATTCATGCCACTGTTTGTTTTTCGATAATTGGTTTTTAAAAACAAAGCTGTTGATTTTCAAACTACACACATGGCCTCCTTATTACAGTTAATGCAAAATACAAGATTTTTTTTTTTTTTATTGTAGAGGAAACAGACTAACTTGTTTCATTTGTGAAAATAAAATAATAATAATCCCACACTTACTGACTATAGTAAGAGGGACACTGTAAGAATTGGTTTTGTCTAAAAAATTGGGATGAACAGTGATAAATAGCTATTATATAAATAGCTATGAGTTTGATGCTGCTCACGATGAGAGGGATGTCCTCTTGCTAGTAAGTAATAAATTATAATGAAGCAGCAAGTAATCTTGGGGAATTATGTACAGTCATACTTGGATAATTCAAAGCTTAAAGGACCATTAAAAAAAATCAAATTAATCACGATTTTGAATTAGAAAAATTTAATTTGTGTATTGGGATGTCAAGGGACAATGCTAAAAGTTCAGGATTTAATCGCAAAGATTCTCTTGTAATTACATGAGACCTCTTTGTTTCAATTAATGCTCAGTGTGACAGGTTTAGACTAGCTCTTGACTACAGTTGGTTGTTATTGATTGTTTGATGCTCTGTGACAACAGGCTAAAGATGACTGCTTTGAATAAATCAAATAAAATTATCTTGTAATTCTATAGAGGAAAAATTGTCCTGGCGGGTATCAAACCTGTGTTTTCAGCTTGGTATGCTCACACTAAGACCACCCCTCCCAGAGGATGTACCTAGTTCCATTCTAAATATCCTTCATTATAATACACAAACACTAATTAGCGGGAACCATGGTAAAGTAATGAAATACTTCATTTTAAAAGGATTTACTACTGAACTTGCTATAATAAGTCATCACTTACACAGTGTGCATTCCACAGAAAGTCATTTGTATCATCAGCTGTTGTCAATTGCAGAGTTTGTGGAAGGCTGGTAGATATCTCTGCTGGCCGTACCAACTTAGTAATGAGATCGTTGTCCTTTGGAATTTCAAAAATCCCTTTAGGCAAGCCTACAGGCTGAGGTAGATTTCGAAGTGCTTTTGGTTCAATTTACTTTCGCTGAGTAGCACTCTTCTTCTTTAGCCTTGGCATGACAATCCCGCAATAATAACTGCAAAAAAGAGGAAAGAGCACTTTTTCAAACATTCAAATCTCGCCTTATATGAGAACTATCAAGAAACTAGTTATTGATTTGTAGAGTACTCATCAAGAGCTTTTCAATGATACCCCACAAGACGTAGTTTCCAAAATTTCGAATTTCCATCCTCTCACCCCCACCCCCACTCGTACCCCCCAAAACCCCTGAATTGTTGGTGTCTCTGTGAACTCCATAGGGAGTACTCTAATTTATTCAAATAAAGTTTCCCTCTATACTTCATAGGGGCCGAGATATAAATGTTTTAAAATTTCAACCCCCTCCCCCGACCATCCCCTTGGGCCAATTTTGCTCATTAACGAACTTGTCCGAGCTATTAGGCCTAGAAATAATATAATAAAATTTGGTTCAAATATCTTCAAAATTACGGCCGCTAGCGTGTAAAGATATAAATATATACAATTTTTTTTTTTTTAACAGGCAGTGGTTTCGTACTTAGGGAAGCATGAAACATAAAGATATGAAAGAATTTTTCGAAAATCATGACATGGTATCGATCGCAATAGGTAGATTTTTCTTTGAAATCTACCTAAAATTGATCGAGTTGTTTCTGTTTTTTTTTAATAAAGACTTTTCCCCACTGACTGACTGGCAGTTGACAATAGCTGATGATGCAGATGTATTTCTGTGAAACGTGTACTGTGTAAGTGATAACTTATTACAGTGGAGTTGAGTTAGTATCCCTCTAGATTTGATAAACTTCGTTGTTTCCAAAGAGGGTAGATGGAGGGTATTTCTCCTTATACTCTCTAATACAGTTCATGCCACTTATTGTGATCACTTCGGGACGCAGCTAATCCGATAATATTAACCGATTGATAACAGTAGCCAAAGGAATTAAGTGAAGGATATTTATTCATATATAAGATAATACACTACAAAACAGAATTAAAAATATTTATTCATGAAATATGTAACTGTGAATTATTGAACCACTCATAGGCTAATACAGAAGTAGGCTGCAAAGCAACTATTTATTAACCAGTAACAAAGTTTTTAATTGTTTTTAACCAATACCCCATACTCAGTTACGAATTACAAGTGTTTTTGGAAGTCTATGTTGATCTGTGATGAACACCGCATAGGAAAACATCTAAGCATGTCTGTTCAAGTCTTTTCATTTTACACTAGCCATCACTGCATGTCATCACTGTTATCTTCATAAATCAAAAGCTGCAGCTTAACCGTGTGGTGAAACATGTTTTATCGCTTAAAAGAGAACGCTAGGTAATGCCTGGTAATGCCATCCCCTCGAACTGGTCATCCTGTGAGCTGGGAACAGAATTACTACCTCCAATACAACACAATACAGTTGACTTACAAATGAAACCCTTAAAAACGATATACAGTACTAATAAATAAAGCTGGAAAAAGGAAAATGTGTTAACATAAACCAAATCTTTGATCACATTAAACAGAATGTTTTCAATGTATCAGTTTCAATCCATAAGGGACTTCATAAAAGTGATAACATTACCCGATTGATAACATTATCCGTGATTACATTAAGCGACGTTCACTGTATATGGTATGTAAGAAGGTATAAGGAGGGTATAAGGAGAAATATTATCCATCTGGAATCCCTCTAGATGCTACAGAGAAATTTTCATCTACAGAATATAATATTATAAACCTCTTCAGTTAGATAAGACCAAAGACTTGTCATAAATAAGATTCTCTTGTTTACTAATGTATCCTGCAGTTCTGTTTTAAGTCTATTATCCTCTTTAATGCATCCCTAGTATTTAAATCTTTTGAAGGCTTAAGCTGTGAGGTCACATTTCAATTTTTTTGTGTGTGTGTTTCAGTGGGTTGTGTTTCACAAGCAGAAGAAATAATACAAAGAGCAGTGCATGAAGTAGACAACCCTGCCATTTCAGCTGTTACGTGTACACCAGGTATGAAAAAACATTAGTAATGACTGCACTAATGATAAATTATTTGTTTTCTTTTGTAGTTTGTCTAGTCCGGGTCGGGTAGAGATTATTTTCCTACCAGTGTGTGGTCATGCATGATAAAAATGGTCTCCGAGGCCTGGTAGTCCATCACATAATTACATTATGAAGTCATCATTAAGTTATTTTTTTTTGCTTTTTTGTTAATTTAGATGCAATTTTAATAGTATAAATTTGCATAGAATCAATTTCCATGTAATTTTTTAAAACATTACCCTACATATAGTTGCATGTGGTCTGCAATATAAGCTGCTTAAAAACATTTACCAAAAACAGTGTGATAAAATATCTCTTCCTTTATTACTTTGGTCTAGACCTAAAATGTTCTTTACCCTTGTTCTACAGAATTTCCCATTTGATGTTCAAATCAACCCATATGTATATTTTATTTTTTCTATCTTTCCTATATTTAATTTTCATGCTTTGGAGACAAAAAGATTTATTACGAGGCATATAATCAAGACACGGAATTTTTTGTCATGAGATCGCATTGATCATATCGCTACTATAATCCAAAACCTTTTCATGTCCTAAGGGTATCTGTATCTGTATCTGGTACCCTATGATCCCCAGGTGGGGCAAAGGGGCCTCCAATGGAGGTTTCATTACCTATACTAATTTTGATATGCTTATTTTCCGAGAGAGGGTAGAGGGACAGGTGGTAAGCCCATCGCCTTGCAACCCCCCTCTGGAAACTAAGTATTTCTTGGACGTGAAAGGGCCGAGAAATTTTGTCCAGAGGCTCTAATTTAGGCTTGGAGTTCTTTTACGTGTCGTAAATCTACGACACGGGACCCCCAGCTTAAAGTCCCTCCTGGAGGACTCCGTGCCCAGTATTTTTACGTCCTGAAAAATCCATCGACTGCGGCCGGGTTTGATCCCGCACCCTGCGGATCTAGAGGCGGGCACGCTACCTCTAGACCACCGCGGCCGACCCTAAGGGTATAACAGATACATTTTAATGGGTATTAATTTTGTACAGTATAAAATAGCGTATATACGGATATATATATACATATATGTATATATAAAAATTATAAAATGCTTTACCATGCAAAATTAAATAAAAATAAAGAGAAAATATGCCCCCACTACAGGTTGATATAGTGCTGTCTTCTAAAATACCACTTATCAATAATTATTGAACCCTTGCCCCGAAAAACAATGTATCTGATATTCTAATATTCTTTAGAAACATTTAAAAAAAGCCATCTTGCTTGCATATACATTGTTTTTCAGTGAAAGTTAATATTCACAGGCATGCCACCATTGGTACAGGTACACGAATTTGACACTAGATGGCAGAGGCTAGATATTGGTACTCATCACTGTTTTTCCATCAAAATACCAGCTTCCAATTTTTTGTCAGATACATTGTTTTTCGGGGCAAGGGTTCAATTATACTTTTACTTCCATACCTTAGGTACCATACTGTAGGTAGATTTCGATCCTGAAATTCAGCGTCTGATTTTCAACATAAAGCTTTGAGCTCTCCAGAATAAAAGAAAAAGCTATTTTCAGATACATTAGATATCTTCTGGGCTTGTGACAAGAAGATTGACAACAACAACTCTCTTTTAATAGTGCTTTATTTGAAGAATTTTTTTTTTAACAATCTTTTTGAAAACGGCTCTAACAGTTTTATTTGAATTTTATACACAAGGTGCTAATACTAAGAGCTGAAACTTCTATTTGAAATATTTTTTCGAAAACATTTTCTGAAGAGTAGTTAAAAGCTAGCCACCATTTGTAGAAACTCAGCCTTGCCTTGTGAACAATAAATTTTTGCATTAGGCTGACACAGCTGAATACATACTCCTTGCAATATGGCCTCTTATTCTGTAATTCAGAATATGAAGTCAGAAAGGTGTATTGCTTAGAGTAAATAAAGTTATGTGAGTGCATTTCATCAGATTTTATTTGGGTTGTGTATCCTGCAGGGATGCATCATGAAATGTGGCAACAACTTTTTACAGCCAATTTACATGAAGAGGATTTTGTTTTTCTTGTTTTTTCTCTCAAAAGTGCTCAAATGGTTTTGTTTAAATTTTCCATGCAAATTGTATAATATGCATAATAAATGTTATAATATATGGTATATTATTATGCTACATTATACTAAGAGCTAAAATGATTATTTGAAGCTTTTTCCCAATATGTTATTTTGTACATAACCTTAGGTTTTTATTTAATTTTGGTTTACAAATAATGAGACTTTGAATGAGGTTGAGACAACTGAATTGAGCACTTTCACAATATATACTGAAATATATTAAGGGTTCAGGAAGTTATGTGTTTCCCATAAGATTTTTAGACTATTTGAGCCTTTTACAAAAATTTTCAGCAAATCATAAAATGTTCCATCTCTCTTGATTCTATTATGGCAATTATGTATATCCCTTATGAACTAAAGACTGATAGGCTACTAGTTGGTCTTTTCTGCATAGTACCAACTAATTTTACATGTTTTACACCAACTTACATCATTAACTGTATTGTACTATTGTATTCTGTATTGTATCTTTGATTGAATGGAAGAGTAAGCTGAAGGCCTTAATTCTGCCAGAGGATAGTAAATAAGGAAATACAGCAAACTCCTGAGTATCCCTGGGTGGTTTATCTGGTTTGCATGAAACTTTGTATTTTCTGCACTTAATTTTGAATATTCGGTACATTGTTTTGAATTACCCGCACAGTATTTTGAATTTCTCGCACTTTATTTCAAATTTCCAGCACTGTATTTCAAATTACCTCACATTATTTTGAATTTCTGGCAAGTTATTTCAAATTACCTGCACATTTCGAAATTCCCGCACTTCATTTCACATTTCAAGCACTTTATTTTGCAGATTAATTCCCTGCACTTTATTTCGACATAATGCACAATATGGAACAAAGTGTGGGAAATTCAAAATCTTGCACCCAGTTAATTCTGACATTTGTTTTAACTGCATTTTTTGATTATTCGTGCATGTCACGGTCTGAATTAACACGGATAATCAGTAGTTTGCTGTAAATAAGTAAATAAATAATTTACAAAATAATAATTCCAAGGTTGCTTCAATCCACATTAACTCAGTTATTTGCTACTATTAAAGCATACCTTGTCTCTCTGAAATGGTAACTTTCAGGAGACCAATAAAAAGTTTAAATCATTACTTCATATGATAATTTGCGACTTTATATAAAAAAATAATGGTAACTAAAATGTTGGTAGGCTATTAAATATAGAATACAATTTCTTGCACTGCTTTATTGATATACTTATCAGTTGTGGTACCCCTTTTCAACTCTGGAATGCTGGGAAGATATAGGTGTAATGGGTGGGATGCATTAAGATTTATTGGCGTGGATGTTCACAGCAAGATTTTAGGATTGGAGACAGGGATCACAAGATACTGGTAACTACTATAGACATGAAAAGGTAAATGAAGATTAAAATCCTGTAATGTAAAGAAAAAGCTCCCTGAATTTACAGTAAAGGAAATCTGGCTTTTCTGTCATGAATAACAGCACAGCACTCTACAACTATCACAGCAATATCTGGCTTCTAATGATATGATGTTGTTCTCAGTGAGAACTTACTGAGATTTTAGATATTCCTGGCATTGTTGATGTAGGAAATTCTTTCAGGATTCTAGCCAGGTTGGAACATTGTTTTGATATTGTTAGTGTTCGTTAGAGGAGGTTTTAATGTATTTTATTTCTGTTCGTTCCATTATAGATTACTTCAGAGGCCTAACAGAACCTGTACAAAGTTCCCTTGATAATTTAAGAAGTGCATTTGAAAACTACAATTCAAATCCTGAGTGCATTGATGGTCTAATTCAAAATGTAACAAGCACAGCTTACTTACTAGGGAACTATATATTACAAGGGAAAACCACATCGAACACATCACCTGATATTGAATTTGGTGAACGTAAGTATTGGCATAGATCATTAGATAGATGTGAAGCATGATGTGTCCAGTATATTTACCCTTTAAATCAGTTGTGAGATAATATGTTCAATGACATCTTCAAAACATTGACTCCCCCCCTTTTTTTTATCTTTTGGCAGTGAGGTGGGTAGTGATAATATTTGACAAATGATTCACTGTTAAGTTCATCATTTGATGCCACCTGTTATCAGTAACAATTAGAGCATATAAAATCTGCATTCTTTAAAAATAAAATAATAATAATAATATCAGTACTGGTGGAAGTTATTTTGTCAAATGTAAGAATCAAAATATTGTTAAATTTTCAGAAGCTGCAGTAAAAATTACCGTATTATCCCTTTCTTACCAAAGTTCCAGCCCTTGTAAACACTTCTGCCATACATAGTCCATGTGAGGTACTTTTAGCTTTCACATGCATTAAAACAGAGATATATCTATTTTGATGTTCAAGCTGAAAATTATTACTATGTAATTAAACTAATGCTGTATATAGAATGAATATTATTATGAAATAATTATTTACATTAATCGAACTCATTGAGTAGAGATATACTTCCCAAATCTGAATTTTTTGACACTGGTTCGACTTCTATATCAGAATCATCATCCATCCAGTCTCTTCCCCAAATTTATAACTATTGTATAGATTACAGTATCACAAATGCAATCACCATTCCACATCTTAATTTCTCCTAATATATTGTTTTCGTCACAGCAGAAGTCACTAATTCCAAAACTGACCATTTATATATACAGGGTCTGTTCTGAAAGTAGTAGGACTTATTTTTTAAAAAATATTTTATTTATGATAATAGTACAAACGATTAGAATTTTTCGAAGTAGCATCCTTCCGCATCTACACACTGCTGCCAACGAGTTTTCCAATGTTTGTATGCCTCCTGGAATGCCTGGACCGGAAGGCTGTTTAGCTCCCTCGTCACGGCCTGTTGAATCATCTCTACCGAGCCATGATGTTTCCCCTTGAGAGTCGATTTTATTCTGGGGAATAGAAAAAAGTCTGGCGGGGCCAAGTCGGGGCTGTAGGGGGCATGAGGTAACGTTGCGACATTGTGCCGGGCAAGATACTCCACTACTCTGAAAGCTGTATGGCTTGGCGCGTTGTCATGGTGCAGACGCCAGTTGGTGGCGATGGCTGGGCGGACACGAACAATGCGTTTTCGCAGTCTTGTGAGGACTTCCACGTAAAAAACTGCATTAACTGTTTGTCCGGGTGGTACGAACTCTTTGTGCATGACACCATGTCGATCAAAAAAGCAAATGAGCATGGACTTTTGCTTGGATTTGCTCATCCGTGCTTTCTTGGGACGTGGGGAAGAAGGGGTGTGCCATTCTGAGCTCTGGCGCTTGGTCTCCGGGTCGTATTCAAAGACCCATGTCTCATCACCAGTCACTACATTGTCCAGAAATTCTGGGTCCTGATTCACATGATGAAGGAGATCCTGGCAGATCGCTTTCCGGTTTGCCTTTTGCTCCTCTGACAACACTCGCAGCACCAACTTCGAGCACACTTTCCTCATGCCTAAGTTTTCCGTCACAATCTCAAAAACTTGGGTTTGAGGAATGCTCAATTCATCAGCAATCATTCTGATACTCATCCTATGATCACTGTTCAGTAACATTTTAATTTGCGACACATTTTCCTCGGTCTTGCTGGTAGATGGGCGTCCGGTGCGGTCGTCGTCTTCCACTCTTTCCCTACCTTCTCGGAACAACTTGTGCCACTCAAAAACACCCGATCTAGCCATGGCAACATCCCCGTAGGCCTCCTTAATCATGTCGTGAGTATCTTTGCCCGTTTTACCAAGCTTTACGCAAAATTTGATCGCATATTGCTGTTCCAGTAAACGCTGCATGATTCTCCGTGACGAGGCGTTTGGACAGGGGTTCACAGTACCAGTGACCTGCTCTCTTCAACAGCTGTGAAACGACTGACGATTTTTCCCACAGTTCCCAATATCCCCCTCTATAGATCGTGCGTGCGCAGATCGCTTCTCGTCCGCCCGTTTGCGCAGGAAAATTCCAGTCCTACTACTTTCAGAACAGACCCTGTATATATATATATATATGGTTTATAGGCAGGTAGAACCCACTAATTATTATCCCAACCTATTTCCAAGTAACCAATACTTCTAGTTTCACCAAGCCCATGTATGCAATGGTTTATTCAAACTTTAAAACAGCTGTATCTCAAAACTAGGGTTTTCGATCTAGTGACTTTTTCCAGAACGATGATGGTATGCTTAATTTCGTTTTACCTTATTTCTCAATTATGTTCTTTAGACCGCTTTGTAAAGGTTTACAACAAAATGTTTAATTATGCCACTTGGACTGCTGTGGGCTTCTTTCATTTTATAACGATACAAAACAATGCTTCACTCACACTGAATGGTTGTACGGATGTCATGAGTTAAATAGTTGGTGTCTATTGAACAGTTCCATAACTTTTCTATTATAAAAATAAAATTTGCCATGGATTTGATATGGAATGGATAATAGTCATGTCACCTTGTGCACAAAAAAATAAAACAAAGGAGTTACTTAGGGTCGCTACCTTTCAAGGGTCCTTCAACTGGATAACTACTAACTACAAACACTCGGGAATAGAAGACAATTTGAGAATTTTTAAAACATTTAATATTCATATTAGATAATGACAATAATATTATTTAGATTTTCAAATAGAGAAAAAGTTATAACTAGGAAAAGTCACTCATGATTTTTTCATGCATATTTCATTATTTTATTTTCCTGCTGTCACCAGTCCTTCACTATTTTTCTTCTTTAGAAAATTAAAAAACTGAACCCAAGTTTCAGAAAAGTTCACTGTATTCTGCAATTCTTAGCAGGTTCATCTGGTTATTTTCATCCAGTCGCTGGTTTTCGTTAAGCTGAAACGAGTTACTGGCATGAATTTAAAAATAAGTAACTTGAAATGAGGAATCATTGATGGTTCTACTCAGATATGATCTTTTGATTTGATGTGTCAAGTTTGAGGTAAGCAGGCTCAAAATCACTTACAGCTGGTCCTTTTCCAGTAGCTAAGTCAAGACAGGACAAAGTGTGTCCCAATGCCTTTTTGCTTAGGATCTGCTATAATGTGTTAAATTCCAGGACAGTCCTCTCAGAATCTGGATGGGTGGCAACCCCAAAGTCAGTTTGATATTGTTCTTTTGATTAAATTAATCAGGAAATGTTTGTGAAGTATCAGTAACAACAAATTTGAACTTTTTTTCTGTCCTTTATATGAAACTATGTGATTCTGTATAAACAAAAGGTTCTTGATTCATATATCAAAACCAAAATGGTCCATCACGTACCATTTTTGTAGGAGACACACATCTCATATTTTCGTAAAAAAATGTGGATTTTTTGGAAAATGGTGTGTGGTAAACAAAAAAATAATTACAGATTCGTTATTTTCAGCCAAAAATATACAAGAAACACATATTTTTATCTAAAGGACATTTTTTTACAGGGTCTGTCCGGAAAGTAATGTCAGTGAGTCAATTACAAGAAACTTATTGATCCGTTTGGGACAATACATTCAAGAGTTCAAATTAGGTTCCTCTTGTGTCGATACGTCGCTTCCAGTGAGATTTCCAAGCATCAAAGGCATCATGGTAGGCCTTTTCCGGAATGTCTTTTAAAGACTTGGTGCAAGCTTCTTTGACTTGTCAACTGTCCCATAATGTCAGTGAGTCAATTACAAGAAACTTATTGATCCGATCGGTACAATATATTGAAGAGTTCAAATTAGTTTCCTCCTGTGTCCATACGTCGCTTCCAGTGAGATTTTCAGGCATCGAAGGCGTCACGGTAGGCCTTTCCCACAATGTTCTTTGGAGCCTTGGTGAAAGCCTCTTCATGACTTTTCAACTGTCCCAAAGTGATGCCCTTTCATGGTGTAACCTACAATGCCAAATTCTAAGTGGAAGTGCTCAAGAGACTCAAACGAACGCATCCGGACTGACATTGCGGACAATTGGAAACTTCACCACAACAATGCCTTCTTCATGACCCGCTTCCAGGCCAATTCAAAGGTGCCAACGGTTCCCCAGCCGCCCTCAAGTCCTAATGTGGCTCCCCCAACTTCTTCTTGTTCCCACACTTGAAAACTCCCATGAAAGGACATCATTTCGGGATAGTTGACAATGTCAAAGAGGCTTGCACCAAGGCTCCAAAGGACATTCCGGAAAAGTCCTACCGTGACGCCTTCGATGCCTGGAAATTTCACTGGAAGTGACATATCGACACAGGAGGAACCTGATTTGAACTCTTGAATGTATTGTACCGATCGGATCAATAAGTTTCTTGTAATTGACTCAATGACATTACTTTCCGGACAGACCCTGTATGTTATACAGTGTAATTATTGTAAGTAAAAACATATCAAATTAGAACATATATTGCCTCTTCTGATGATGATAGAGGCAAAGAAGAGCCTTTGAAACCTGTTCTAATTTGGTAAGTTATTACTTTGAATAATCATGTGATGCTGAGTGCTTTGAAATTTATTGTACAATCTTATTCCATTCTTCTCATTTTCATGCAACTGATTAAAATGTAAAAAGCTAAAACCAAGCAATTTTTTTTTCCAGATATAGCCGAAGTGTGTAAATTGTTAGGAGCATCAGCTCTTACACTACTAGCTAGCATCAAAGATCAAAACAAATCAGAAGAAGTAAGTGGAAGTGTTACCAAAGTGAAGGATCGAGTAGCTGAAGTAGCAGAGCTTATTGAAAAACTCACCAATGCTCTAAAAGGAGACTCAGCAGAAATATTAGGGGACTTGGTTGAATGTGAACTTGCTGGTATGGATAAAGCCATTGAAGAAGCTGCCAAGAGAATAGAGGTAGATATGACAACTCTTCTATTTTTATATACTGTATATAGAGGTGCATACTTTTACCGATTATCCGTAATTTTTACTTATTTCCTCCCAGTATTATGAAATTACGGTCAAAGGGAAATTTATTATGAAAAAATAAAATTACCACTAGGCCTGCACAAAAAAATGGTAAAATAAAGAAGAGACAGAAATGTCATTGCTTTTCCATGTTTATCATTTGACAACTAACTGGTTTACCTTATGCTGTATTGATGGTGAGAGGGTGTAAACGTATTTTCAGTCTCCCCAGTCTCAGTCTTTCAGTTTCAGAATTTTTACAAGTAAGAATCAGCTTGAAAAATTTTATGTCATAACCGGGATTTGAACACGGATCTTCAGCGTAACGCGCTGATGCTCTACCATTGAGCTACCATGACAACATGCCAGTATGACATCAAATTCCTCAACTGATTCAGAAGACAAGGCAGACCACAGGAGGTTTCTCCGTTGAGAACACACATCCAATGGCGTCCTTTGTTTAGAATCACATTACACGTTTTATCTTAATTTTCCATGATAAAATCAAGATGCGTCTTATGGTCTGGAGCATCTTATAATCCGAAAAATATGGTAATTAATTTACATAGAATTTTCATGTAGTTGTGCTAAAATATTTTCTACTTCTACATTGAAAGTGTCTGTTGGATATTTGTTATGAAATTCCGGCCTTACTTAACCTTGGTCATAAACGTCTCATTCGTGCCCGAAAATACATGCCTGTTTGTTACGCTATCCTGCGTCATATGCCCTTTTCATCC
Source organism: Ectobius pallidus (assembly GCA_964059195.1). Lineage (NCBI taxonomy): Eukaryota > Metazoa > Arthropoda > Insecta > Blattodea > Ectobiidae > Ectobius > Ectobius pallidus. The sequence goes on along the minus strand of CAXKWD010000002.1, from coordinate 109,311,504 downwards.
GGTCCCTTGACATCACTATATAAAACCATATAAAATCCACCTCTTAATATGCTTGTCATCCCGTTTAATACACTTTCATCTGCCAAAAATTATAAAATATTATGCTTTTAAGGATACTGAGAAAATATTTTCCAGACTTCTACATTTACCGTTAGCGCCTGCAGCACATTTACTGTTAGTGCCCGTACGTTCAATAGAATGGAATGCAACTCTTGAGTACCTGAAAGACTATTCATAGCACGGATTCAGTCCTCCACGGTCCTCCTTGCTGCCAGTTTTAAATGGCATTGTGATTTGATCTTGTGAAGAAGTGCAAAGTATTTGTTAGTGAAAACATGAGTAAAGGAGTGAAATGGAAAGCTTTATCAATATCGAAGAAATTAGAAATTCTCCGTAAACATGATGAAAACAGCAGTATGAATCAGAAATAGTTGGCAGAATCATTACGAATCCCTTCTTCGACGCTTAGAACAATAGTGAAAAATCTTGAAGTGATTTACGAATTGTACTACAGTACTGTAGTATACTTTTCTTACTTTTTTCTGAAGGAAAGAATATAAAATACCCCTCAGCATAATTACTGTATTTAATAATGTGTAATAATGTGTAATAAATTAAAAAAAGAAAAGGAGCTTTCTGTTTTCTGGAAATTTCAAATGATAGAACCCTCCCTTTCTCCTAGCCAGTACTTATACTAATAGATAACCTCATTTTATGACCAAATTGCTAAACCTGTTCATAACTTTGTGAGACTGTGTAAAAGTAACCAAAGACCGAAGAATGTCCCAGTCCAGATACTAGGTTAAACTATGCACAGACTATAGTGATGTAATGCATAATGGAAGTTCACTGCTGGATATGATTAGTGGAGTACAAATGTTTCGCTCTGCAGAAGTTGTGAATGTTCAGAATGTGAATGATGTGAGTATTGCATATTGTCTACTAGCAAGTGTATATTGTAACATAATGTAATGGAAGCCATTTAATTTCATGATACTCTATGAAAGAAGCTTGTGAGGGTGCTCCACATTTATTTTCCATTTAACTATACAAGTGAAGAAGTGTAGTGTCTGGATGCACATGTCACTCTTACAAACACTCCAGACATGCTGAACCTAACATTGTCCTGAGACTTTCCTCGCTCTTTGGTAATAACATAAGATAGCCATGACTATTCACTAAGCTGTTGTAACTTTTTAGTTTACATCATTCTCCATATTCCTTATAATCCCGGATTACATCCTTATGGATCCAGTAGCATACCTTATGAGAGCCATCCTTCAACTTCATCGACAGGCAAAACTATTTCCCAAGGTATGTGATATTCCTCTGGCTTAATAGCTACGTATTTATTTATCTATTTGTTTTAAATTTAATGAAGATAAGTACATTATCTCATTTTTGAGTATGTTTGTGATACCATGGTGACTTCATGGTTCCATGCTTGAATTCTACCTAATGACTGTATTATTATGTATAATTTGTCATTTCCAGTGGATTGTACTTTAATGAACATTGCAATGTTATAAATTTATTGCAGCAAATTAAATTTATTAAGTTAGTAGATTTAAAATGCATTTTGTTCCATTTGAAAACAGTTTGGCTCCAAAATCATATTTGCAAATAAATACTTTAAAATGTTTTATAATTAAAATCTTTCCTGTGCAGAATTTTAACTTCCTAAAGATATTATACAGTATGTCATAGCTTCACTGAATTCTTTCAAATACCTCTGAATTGTGCCATAATTAAATTGTTACATAATATTGTCTGGCTTCTTACTATTGTTCATTTCTTTCAGCCCTAGTTGATGAAACTTTGATCAACTTAAAAATATTATTCTTTGCAATATCGCTTTACAGGAAATGCTAAGTAAATCTCGAGCAGCAGATTCAGGCCTGAAATTGGAAGTAAATGAGAAAATCCTGGATTCATGTACAAACTTGATGCAAGCCATTAGAGTACTGGTGCAGAAGTCTCGGTTGCTGCAAGCAGAGATTATTGCTCAAGGAAAGGTAAGTTTATAATTTATGAAACATTAATTAGAGAATTGTCATGGATTTTTTTTATTAACATCTTCCCATAATTATGGGTTGACTATAAAGAAAAAACTAATTGAACATTGAAAGAAGTAGGATTAAAATTTAAGTAGTGGAAAATCAGAAAATTTTAACATTAACATATATCAAGCTTTACATAATGATTCCTCAATATAGCTGCCAATACTCTGAGGGTTGCCCAAATACTTCAGTTATGATAGATGGAGGGATTCCTAATCTCTTGTATGTGTTTTCAGGAAGGTTATCTTTGGATTTTTAAAGCATAGTTATCTTCTTTGTTACCATTTATGTTGTAATACCATATGGATATTGATGATTTCTAAAAAAAATTGATTTTCTTCTATGATCTTGATGATCTAGAAGTGTTGTCCCTCACATTCTTCCTTGAATAGGTTCTGTGTCTAATACCAAATAATGTATGTATGTATGTATCTAATGCCCACAACTTGACACCAAAGTCATTTTTGCTCTTGCTTCCCAATACTTTGAAGTAATGTCTTTTTGAACTTTAAGAGCTTCACAGTTTGCCAGGTGATCCATATTCATTTCCTCTTCCTGAGAACACAACACGCAATTTGGAGACGCAAGTATGCCAATTCTGTGGAGATGCTTGCCTAAACAATCATGTCCTGTAATGAGTCTAACCATGGCAACAGTAGACTTTCGAGGCATATCTGGGACTACATTTGGGTTTTCCAATAATTTTATCCAGTTAGAGTTTTTGTTTCTCCCTTTTAATTTTGATAGGTAATTTAGATGTGTCTTCCTTTTAATAATCCGCTTTACAGATTCATATGAAAAGCTTAGGTTTGATGTTTGTTTAATTTTGGAGCCTTTCTTTGCCAACATGTCAGCCTCTTCATTCCCGAAAGTCCCGCAGTGGGCTGGGATCCATTGCAGGATTATGTTTTTCCCTAAATTATAAATTTGCTTAATCAATCTATGTATTTCTTGAATTTTTGACATCTTTGGGCAAAAGGTTGATGCTATTGCTTGAATTGCAGCTCTGGAATCTGACAGTATTACAATATTCTTGCAGTTCTGTAGCCAAGTGAATATATTTTGGAGAGCTGTATAGATTGCATCTATTTCGCCATCAAAATTAGTTGTACATATCCCAACCTTCTTATAGAAAGAGAAGAATTGACAAGTTCCGCCTGCTCCAGCTCCTTCTTGGGGGTCAGATAAAGACCCGTCTGTGTATATATGGGTCCAGAATTCTGCAGGATACTTTGTATGTAGGATTTCTAATGTGAGAGCCTTTGCTTGTTCTGGAGGAGTGTCTTTCTTGCTGAAGTTTTCCTTTAAGTTTAGGCTGTAATGTATTGGAAAGATACTAACTGGGTTATTAATATGTAACAGATTTTCTTTCTGCCTTGGTATTTGTAGCTCTTCTTTTAACTTTGAAACTTCTTGTACAAATCCATTTTGAGTTTTCAGGGTGTGCTGGAAACCTTTATATTTATCTAATACATCATAATTAGGGAGCCTTATTAACTTTTCATATGTTAAGAGTGCTTGTGTTTCAAGTTCTGCCATGACTGGTTTGTTAGATGTGATTACTTGTAATGCTTCGACTGGGGTAGTTTTCACTGCACCAGTTATTAATCGTAGTGCTTGATTCTGTGTGCGTTCCAGAATTTCTTTATTAGTTTTGGATGTTGTTATTAGTGCTTCACCGCAGTATTTAAGAACTGGTTTTATGTATGTATTGTAAGTAATGTTTAATGTTTTTTTGGAGCTGCCCCATTTGGTGCCTGCTAGTCGTTTCAAAATTTTGAATCTGCTGGTTGCTTTCTTACTTACATGGTCTATGTGTTTTCTCCAGGTTAGTTTTTTGTCAAAAATAACCCCTAGGTATTTAGCATTCTCTGTTCTTTGGAGTTTAGTATCTTCATATTCCAAATTCACTTCATCAATTTTCTTCCTCAAAGAGAATAGCTGGAAGTTTGTTTTTGCTATGTTTACCTTCATGAGATTGTTGACACACCATTTCTTTAGTTCTTCTAGAGCTTTTTGGATAGATTCCTCCAAGCTTTTTAGTTCTTTAGGTGTTTTGGAATACCACATGATCAGGTCATCCGCAAAGAGGGCTGTCTTTATTCCAGTTTTTCCTATCTGTTCTGGTAAGTCATTAATATATATGTTAAACAGTGTGGTACTCAAAACAGCTCCCTGTGGGAGTCCTACATGAGTCTGTTTATATTTTGAAGTTGCAGAGCCAAAACTTGTTGCACAAAATCTTTGTGTTGTAAATTCTGATATCCATCGTAGCATATTGCCTCTGATTCCGAGGTGTTGAAGTTTTTGGATCAGTTTGCATCTCCATACATTGTCGTATGCAGATTTAAAGTCTACAAAGACTGCCAGTGTATCCTTTTTATTATTGTAAGCGTGTTTTATATCAAATAATAATAATACCAAATAATCAAGAGAACATCCACATCGATATAGCAGCTGCGACTAATTTATATATAGATTGTATTGCAGATATGAAGGTTGATATTGTTGGGAGCTGACGAGATGATCCCTGGCCAGACTGAGGAGCTCTTATCTGCAGCCAATAGCAGCGCTCCCCTATAGCAGTTATAGCACAACACCGTCTTCCCCCTGCATGCCACCACCAAATCACGGATCATCTCGTCAGCTCCCAACAATAGTTAGCACTTGCATAAACAGACTAGAAACATGCACAATACACCCAGACACTGTAAATTCTCGTCCAGCGGCTCTGTTACTGTATTCTTCTGTGAATTTGATAACTTTGAGCCTAAAACTTGCTGTATAACTTGAATATATATAACTCGTGGCCGCTATATCGATACATACACTATAAATCGTTAGGTGGTGCATCTTTCAATACCTGTTTCTTTCACTAAAATTTTTTCCTCACATAAAGGACGCATCCAAATGTTTTGTTATAAAAATCTGGGAAAAAAGTACATCTATTACATGGTTCTTATCCACTGTCCAAACACATGTTTATGAACACAACTATTGCAGATATTCTAAGAATACTGCGTTATTAATCAACAATCATTGATTATATTTTGTGTGTTAATAAGAACCCATCATGATTACTGTTTCAATGCATTGTTCTTTAAAATCTTGAATTCAAAGACAATTAGGCCATCCAATCTTACAAATTCAGATATTAAACAATTATTTTTGTTAAAAATGATACAAAAAATGTGACTGTTATGTGGGGAATTTTTATTTTTAACACAAAAAGTTGGGGTGCATCCATTATGCAGGATCGTCTGTTACATGAGTAAATACAGGCTATAAGCCTGTTATGATGATTCAACCTATTAGCAACACAAACAGAATTTGAAAAAGATAGGCTTAAGACAGATTATTTATCAATAATCGGATAAATACAATTATTATTGTATATTATTGTATAATTTGTGTTTTGTGAGACTAATCCAGGGTTTACTTTTATTTAGATATATAGGGGCATAAGGGAAGGGATGAGAAGAGAAGTTTGTATGAAAAATTGATTATTTCAAATTTTGAAAAATACTTTATGTTTTAGGGAACTGCATCAGCTAAAGAATTCTACAAACGGAACCACCAGTGGACTGAAGGTTTAATTTCAGCAGCTAAGGCTGTTGGAATGGGAGCAAAATTCCTGCTGACTGCAGCAGACAAAGTAGTTAGTGGACAGGGTAAATTTGAGCAGCTAGTTGTGGCATCTCAAGAGATAGCTGCTAGTACAGCCCAGCTGGTGGTAGCAAGCAGAGTGAAGGCAGACAGGAACAGCAAGAACATGTCTGCTCTGTCCCAGGCTTCAAAAGGCGTCACTCAGGCTACTGGAGGAGTGGTGGCCACAGCCAAATCATGTGGGCAGATGGTAGAGGAGAATGGTGAGTTTTGTTATCAGTGGAATTTTGAAACATTGCATTTTCTTGTGTTTGCAATAAATTGTACCCCAAAATGCTTGGAAAGCATTATGTATGTTAAATTGAAAATATTTTCATTAAAAATAAAATCAGGTAAACTGATACAACAAAGTGCTAGATACTATTGTTTAATCATTGATAATTGCAATTATGGTAAGCCGAAAAGAAGTTATTTTTGTAATTGATCTCAGAGTTAATCTCCAGATTGATTCATTAAGCAAGGTTTATGGAAAACCAAAGGTGTAAAGTTTGATAAGCATATGTGAAGAAATATGTGGATAGTGCTATTTGTCAAAGCCCAATATATTGCAACTTCCAAAGCCGTATGTGAACACTGCAAACAATATTGCTGTCATGAGAACTGAATTGCATTTGATGAATTTATTTTCACAAATTAGGCCTCTAATTGGGCATTACTCTGGTACCGGTCAACCAATTTGGTCCAAAATCATTAGGCTTCGTCCCATCAAGGTTATAAGTGTGTATACTACTTTTCATGAAAATCTGATAAAGCGTATTAGGGTTATCATGCGTACAGACATACAGATGGACAGACTTTTCCCGTCCACCATACAATCTGGCACTTAATAAAAAAACATGAAATCAGACAATAATGCAGATAGGTGAGATTTTCAACTTTAAGTAAACAATAGCTTAATATCATTGTTTAGTTAGTTTATTTTCTAGTTTTTTTTTTCTGCTGCCATACATGAACTTAGTAACAGAACTCTTGAGTCAGTTTGGTTTTCATGTGCCAATGTTGACAGTTGATGTCCTCCTTAATTGTTGCCAATCTGTCTTCAATAACTTCCACTTTGGAGCAAGTTAGAATGTGCACTGTAATTTTGTTTGACATTTTACCTGTTCTAGTTACATAAAAAAAAAAAAAAAATTCTTCTTTAATAAAAGTTTAATATTTTCCTTTAATAATTGATTTACTTGCATTAATTTGTGTGTAGTTTTATGAAATAAAACCACAATAACGATCTAAAAGACAGTCTTATCATATTCATAAAAAATTATTAAAATTCATAAAAAGACAGTCTGATTAGAAGTCTTGATTCATCAGTCTACCACCAGACATATTCAATAGTTAACATAGCCGAATATACCGTAGGAATAAACCATCTTCAATTAAAGATGTTAATCCGTAAGTAAAGAATAATTATTGCATGCTATTTTACAAATTGTACTAATTAACATGCACTCATTCTAATAGTGCTATTTGTAAGTCAGTAAGTTCAGTTATTCACTGGTATATAAAATCACCCTTTACATAACCCTTCAACAAATTGAATTGTTTACCTTCTATTCAACAGAGGATTTGGATATGAGTGGCTTGTCGTTGCACCAGGCTAAACGTCTTGAAATGGAATCCCAAGTTAGAGTTTTAGAACTCGAGGCATCATTAGACCAAGAGCGGCTCAGACTTTCTGCCCTCCGCAGACAGCACTATCAACTAGCTGGTGAAGTTGAAGGTTGGGATCAGGAGGTAAGCAATAATAATACTGTATTTCTCTCCGCTTCTGTGAATTGAAGTGTCAGGTGGTCATAAAATTTTAGTTCTGTCTACTTTTTCATATTTAGAAGGGAGTTTCGTGCTAGCTGTGTTAGGGAGCAGACTTGTTTCAGAGTGCAGGAAATTTAGTGGGTGGAAAGAAGAATTGAGGTTTTGAGGAAGATGCTTGAAGACATGCGAGGGGAGATGAGGAGATGAGGTGGACAGCATGGGAGGAAAATTTGAGAAAACTGAAATAACGGTGATTCTGGTATTTTCAAGGCTGGATTATCTTGGAAGTCAGATCGATTATTTAGAAAATCAATTCCTTTGCAGCATTATAGTATTATATGGCATCCCGGAAGATGGCTGAGAGACAAGGGAGCAGTCAGAAAACTTGGTTCAGCATGTAGTGGCTCAACTGGGCATTGATCTGAGAGACTGGGTAATTGAGAAAGCGCACCGGGTCAGGCGGTCTCCAAATAGGAACTATCCAATAGTTTGCAAATGTGCAAACTATAAAATCAAGTTAATGATTATGAGAGACACAAAATATCTTTGAGGTTCTGGTATCTTTATTGCGAAGGAATCCAGGGAATGAGTAAGGCATGAGGGGAAATTCCATATAGCACCATATATTCAAGGCCTGCTGCCAATGATGTCGCACATTCTTACAATGTGACGAACTGATCATTAATGGGAGGTAGTAGACCAGATACAAATTGGAAAGAATGGACAAAAGCACAGGAACCATTATGTCAGAGGAAAGGAATATGACCCAGTGGGTGATGTCACTGACCCCACTGCACCAACATCTGATGGAAAGAAGGAAGGGGAGAACCAGCCACATCCAGTACAGTAGGAACTATCTTCAAGGGTGGTCAACATGGGGAAGCAGAGAGGAGCAAGCAGCCTGCACCAGACTGGAGGGGGAAGGTTGTCAGCTTGCTTGTGAGGAAAAACTTATGCAGTTCATTTGTGTTTAATTATGTGTTATCTTGTGTATGCAGGCGATGACGAGACAAGCATGTGCAGTATTCTGTATCTGAAACATACAACTTTTAGTCAGCCCATCCGACTAGGCCCACTATGTTTGACTTCGAAAAATTTTAATACTCAAATAGAGTGGGAAGAAATACAACCAAATTTATTATAAAACATTATTTGGCAAAGCAAATAAATTTAGTTTCAGTGTTGAAAGAAAAAATAACTATTTTTGGATTATTGTGTCATGATATTTCAATTTTAATTTTAACCTAAGTCCTATTGTTTGTATCACTTTGTCTATGTGGCAGACTCTAATTAGGGATTATTAATATGAGTTGATTACGCACTTGAACTTCACTTACCAATCATTTGGTAGGGCGCGTTTCACAGGCCATACGCCTGTATCATCAACTACATGTCAGATCATCCAGCATAGCACCAGTCGACCTTCAGCTGAGGATAAGGGAGCTGCTTCCCTAGAAACTAGTCCTACGTAAATTATGTAAGTGGAGCAATAAGTGTTTTTATTCTTGACTAATTTTTTTTATGTAGTTGATGATACAGGTGAATGGCCTGTGAAATGTGTCCTACCAAATGATTGGTAAGTGAAGTTCAAGTGTGATGATAATCAACTCATATTAATAAAGTATTGATTCACTTCACTATGTTAAATTCCAAACCATTTATAATATTTATAATATCTAATAAGGGAGTTTTTGTTCATAAAAAATAGCTGTTTCTAAACACAAGTGTTAACCACATTCTGTTAATTATGGAATCTGTTGAATACTGTAGACATAGCCTATGTGTCTATAACTTCCTGACAGTCATAGAGACAGCATAAAAGGAGAACAGCCACTAAATTCAACACCACTTGAATTTCAACTCTAATGTGCAGAAAGAGAGCTAGAATGCTTTTTGGTTCATGCGCATCCAACTACAAGCCACATTCCAAGCTATGTTCTATTCCTAGAATGCTGCTATTGGTTAAGAATGGAAGGGAAGGAAAGGGGCCCCACCCATACTGTACTTCTTGGTTCACGTGCATACATCTCCAAGCTGCTTTCCGATTAACTCTAAGAGAATGGAAAAAATGGCAAACCTTAATGATAACAATTTTTAATAAGATTTTTGTACATATTTCTCAATATTTGTCATGGAGGGGACATATTTAGCACTTATTGACACATTTTGTGAAATCAAACATGTTTTGATAATTCATAGGTATAATTTGCTTAATAGTGATATTTTAAGTATTTATAAAGCTAAAGCCCTGTATTACCACCACCTGACAATTCTTCCCGATACATGACTTCCAGATAGCTTAACTAAATGATGTCTTGTAATACCTCCGCTGAACTGCTATCAGGAAGAATGCAGTAAAATTTCGTAAAAACATCCTTAGCTAGTTGAGCGAAGAGGTGTGCTTGTTATAGTTCGGTTGGCATCCGATAGGTGTGACAACTCGAATTTGTATTTATACAATTAAATTACGTAAGAATATATTATTTTAAGTGCATGAATCGATTTGTGCTATTCTATTTCATTCAAATGTGAGCCTAAAACGGCATTATTGTGTAAGATAAATCTTCCATCTGAAATTCAGGTGGCTACGAAGCTTTGGAGTGCTGCCATCTTGTTTCCACCAAGGTTCCCTAACTGGCAGTTGGTAGTTTATCAGCCACTCCATTCTCCTGCTAGCTTAACTGGGAGTTGACTTTACAGATAGATTTTGTCAGGAAATGATAGTACCCAGTTCTTGGTCAACTTCCATACAAGTTCTCTATCTACCAGATAAATATGCTATCAGGTGGTCATCGTATAGGCCCTAAGTATACCTAAAGAAAGCTTATTTTGTGCTGATTGCTGCTATGTAATATTAATAACTTTTTTTTTTTTTGCAGGCTCAACGAGATGCATAGGGTTTACACCGTGGATTCAATACCTCACATGCTACACAAGTCTGAATGAGTATGAGAAAGTGCAAAATTTGTTTTAGTTCAGACTACATGTTAGATGGGCTTGATATAGACTATGCAATTTTTGTGTGTAATGAATTAATCATGGACTGTGGTATATGTATTTGTAAATATTTAGTATTTTATATATTTTATTGTTGAATATAGAATGGCATCCATTCCTCATTGCATATACCGTATATATATATAACATTATGGAGGATTAAGATTTTTGTTATAACTTTCAGCTACAAATTAACGTAGTCATATTTGATACTATTTATTAATATTTCTAAACTTTAACATGCAAAGCGAAACTGAGTGAATCCCTTCATTCTTACATTGTGGATGCATTTCCATTCCTATAAGTAATTTGTATATTAAATCAAAGAATTTTAGAAATTTGGTAAGATTATTAGTGCTATTAAATAATGGCCCTTGGCCAGTACCCTCAGAATGACTCATGGTCTATGAAATAGTTTTCTCGATTTAAAGAAAAAAACTCAGAAAGAGGTTTTTTGGCCATTCACTTCTCTTTGTGAAATACTGTCACAATAAGTGTTCACTTAATGACTTTTCAGAGAAAAATTTGTGGACCTATAACTACCTATGCTATGACTGGTAATCATTAACAGTATCCACCAACCATTGATTTTTCAAAGCAGCCTGAAAGGGAAAAATAATCAAGTAGCTCTGATCTGCTTAAGATGTAAGCAGCATACTTTAGTTCGATTAATAAATTTATATAATTTTTTTTTTTCTTCTTCTTTTCTTTTTTTCTTTTCTGAGAAGCGAGGAAATATTTTTTATTCATATAAAAGCTGAAGGAATTGTGTTTTAAAGGTGGCAATTACTCAGGGACTGAAGAATTTTTGGCTTAATTTTCCCTTCTTTTTTTTTAATGGGAATCGACTGAAGAATTGAGTAGTTTGCATTGTCCGAAGGAAATGATAAAATAAATGTATTTGTGTGTGATTTGACTTCGAAGTTTTGAAACATCAATAACGTGTAACCATATTTGTAGCAGAAGTTCACAACAGATCATTATTAAGTTATATTTCTTTCTGCTGTTTTTGTCTAAATCAAGTGGCTAGCCATCACAATAGTTTTCTGTATATCGTTAGAAAAAGTAATCATGTTGTGTGTAAAATTCAAATAATTTTCTGTATTGCATTGCATATGTGGTATATACATTATTGATACTTGTTGTAGCTAGAAGTAATACAGAATGTCTTTGAATAACTGTGTATTTTGTGGGATATGCTAGGATGGGTTTTTTATTTTCAAGTTTAGGAATTGGTTCCTCAAGAAAGTTTTCCTATTATCTGTATCATGTTTGCATAAAGAATGATAATAGAGAGATTTATTTTCAAATACAGTGAAACCTCTATTTTACACTTCTGTAGGGGACCTCCCAAAAAAATGTAAAATCGAGGAAAGTGTAAAATCGAGGAATAGTAAGAGAGAAGCATGGAGACAAAACAAAGCATAGGCTACACCATTAAAATACCTTTAACTCACTTTTTAATAACCAAATGAATGGGGGCCCATCTCGCGATGTGCGCAGGTTTCCACGGACGGGTAATGTTTTTTGTTTCTCAGCGTGGCAGGTTGATGAACATGAGCTTCTTGTACATTGCTTATGAACAGTGATATTAATGCCATTATGATATGCAGGATACGAAACCAAAAAAAAATTAAAAGTTTCATGCCTATGTTCCCTCTATACGCAGGTGAGATATTTTGGTGTTGTTCATTAACACCCTGTACAAGAAAAGTAAATGACATTAATTTTGCTTGTTAATATGATTACAGAGAATGTTATTGTAAGTTTAATCCATATGTTTGAGTTGAATTACCATGTTTGAGTTGAATTTAAGAGCTATGAAAGAGAATAAAGTGTGTTAGATAAAATCTAGCATGCGAGTGATGGCGTGAGAGCCATGTACAGGTAGGGGGGAAGCAGACCTACTAAAATATAAGTTGCCGATATGAGTCACTGCGCTTGCCTAGAGTTCCATGGTTCAAATCTCAAAACCGGCCAATTTAATTACATGGAGAGAGTATTTTCTAGCTCCTCGAGCGGCGTTGATTTTAAAGATTTTCTCTGCTTGCAAAACACTTTTCAATGTCACAGCGATTTTTTACTATTGTATTCAGCGTTGACACTGGTAAATTCATACTCGCCGCTAGATCAACACGTGTGCCCATGTGGGCATCGACTTTAGCAAGGATGTCCATTTTTTCCGCGATGGAAAACGCTTTTCTTTTTTTGCTGGATTTGTAGCCATTATGATTACCAACACTTGATACAAACTTAGTGTAACGAAACAGTATTATAAAATATTTGATCTTCTGACGAAGCCCTTCTAGGTTCAAAATGAAGAACCAAACTTGTCGCCGCCGGAAGTGTAAGTCGCGCAGCCAAGAAGGAAAGTTATAGCCCGCGAAACCATTATTAATAAAGAACTGCGCACAATGTGCAAAGAAGCAGAAACAAAGGCTTATAATCAACGAAAGTATTATAAGTGCGCATAATGCGAGCGCTGTGGGAAACACTGAACGATATCACACAATGTACTGCGCATCCAGACATGAATCGCTTACGACGTTCTGTAGTGACAATTAACCTCTTTCATACTTGCACATTGTGCGTTATTCTACTCTCATTCACATAAATGCACACAATGTACAAAGAAGCAGAAACGAAGTAGCTACACCGAGATAGCGTCTTGTCAGAACAAGGAGGAATATAATGGTGACCACGGAGGCTTTTGTTCCGAAGTTGCCGCATTCCGTGTAAAATCGAGGTTTCATATACCGTGGGACCAAAAACTCCTGCGTAAAGTCGAGGAAAACGTAAAATCGCGAAAATTTATGTATTGCTCTTATGGACGTTAAGCCGGGAATTTAAATTCTTGACGTAAAATGGGGGGAAACGTAAAATCGGAAATCGTAAAATCGAAGTTTCACTGTATATTGCATATCACATCTGTGCACATTTTACTACACTACTCAGCCTTATATATCAGACAGGGATGGGAGTTCTTGAATAAAAAAATTGGAATTAGTATTCAATTCCTGAAAGTTCTCAAGATAACAAGAATCATTTAAAAAATATTCAAATGATCAGTAAAATGATTTAATGTTAAGAGAAGCTTGAGCACAACTTCTTGAGTAATCGTCCGTTTGTATCACTTCGGTTAACTTCATTAATGCGGTACAAGTTTTATAGGCAAGAAAGGCACATATATGAATGCACAGCTCCATGTGCACAATGTTGCTAGTGTTAGAATTTTTAACGGACCATTGAATGGCAGGCGAGAAAGTGTTATCTTATCGATCTGACTTGTAGTAGAATGATGTTAATACAATATCTGACAATGCTGAGTTAATGATTTGTGGTTTAGTGTATGGGGGAGCCATTCACATTGCTGCAACCAACAGCAGTACATCATGTAATACAATGAAATTTCCGAGCTGAACATTCGAATGACAATTTGAGTTATCAATTGAGTTAGTCTTAGTAGTTCTTGTATACCGACTCGAGTGACGAGTTCTCATATTTCACATTGTGAGTTCTCAAATTCTAGCTTTCATTCAATAACTTTTTCATTTGAATAATCATTCAATTCTTTATATTACTCGAGAATATAGTACTCTATTCTTAAAATTATTTGATTCTGCCCATCACTTATATCAGACCACATACCACACATAAGGAAGCTTTGTTTTATCAGTTTTGCTTCATTTTAGAGCAGCTGTTGGTAGTGCTCAGAGTTTTTCCTCAGTTATAAAAAACAGATATAAAAAGCTCTAGGTGGACCCATAAAAAAAGGAAGGAAGAAATAGTAAAAATTTAAAATTGTCTTAATGGGGATTTGGTGTGAAAACATTTTCACTAAATGATGATGTGGGTTTTTGAGAAAAAAATATACCTTATCCTCTTTCTTTCTCCCCTCTCTTCCTTGCTTCTTTCCTCTTCTTTTACTACACATTCACATCTTTTTTCCCACTTCTCAACTGAACTCTCATGGTTCACAGTCTATCACTCGACAACTCAGACAAGAGCTTAAGTTACCTGATTATTGTTGAAATTTGAATATCAGCTAAAAATACATTATTTGTCTCTTAGATATCTTCACTGCATCAATTTTTATTACTAGATATTTTACTGTAGTTATTATCATCACGGAGACGAGGATACATTAAGCTGGAAATTTTTTACATTATTTTCTTTCTCTTTTTTGTATAAAATGTATATTTTCTTTATTTTAAGTAATGAAGCTTTTGCATAAACGAATAAGCAATGCAATTCTGAAAGTATCCTGGTATATGTAAAAATTTGAAAACAATACCCTTTATAGTGTTTTACTAATAGCCACTTGAATAACCAGAGTACCTTGTTCCTTTAAAATGTAAAGCATGTTAAAATAATAGTTACCTAATTATTTATCAACTGATTTAACATACTTATTAATGACCACTGTCATTCAGAAACAAGTAAAGTCCAGAGATGTTATGTTAAACTTGAGGGATGCATTTTTCAAACCTTAGCTTGCTTTTAATTTGAGATAAATAAATTTAACTAAAAACTTTAAAATATGTGGAAACAAAATAAGTTACTCCTGTTCTATAAGCAACTTACTGTGTTTTTCAACAGTAGAGGTACATAAAAATGCAGAACATTAATGAGAAACAGAACTTCATCCTAGAGTTCCAGAACATTAAGTCTTAATATTTCAATGCACATAGGTCTGTAGACTATTCAACATCATGCCAAGAGGCTGCACTATTATGATTCGTTGGTTTTTGTGTATGTGGAAATATAACGCTTTCTTTGTTCTCTTGGGGAACTGCCCGGTCTGCCCATTGGTAAATATGATCCTATCTCTGTCTCTTCTGTACCTTCTTAGACCACTAGAGAACATGTGGAGTTCTCATATGCTATGTTCATTCATCTAAGTTTGTTCGGATTTATCTGTTTGAATTTCTGGGAAAAAGTATTCATAGGGTGGGGAAACAGACTTAGATTATTGAATTTCGATATATCAGTAGAGTTTTATCAGAAGGTACATCCATCCACCCCCAGAGGGACCAAAAGGCATCCAGCAACTGAGATCAGCTGAGGAAAGGGGATAACTGCCAGTTATCTGTAGCTGAGGATGACCACAATGCAGTTGAAACTAGTTCTAAGGTTATATAAAAATAATGGGATGGAATGTGACACACTAACATTGACACTAACCTGGACTGCCTCTAACTGAGGATGAATGGGGAAACCTTTGAAACTGCAGTCCAGGTTAGTGTCAATTGTTTTTATACAGTGCGTTTCACGTACGAGTTGGTCAATCATGCGGGTTTATGCATCGCGATAGCCGCAGCTGTAACTGCCGAGCGTTCGGGTGGAATATTTACGCAAATAAAGCCACTAATAGTGTAATGAATCAAGTTCTCACAGTTACAGTTAAAACTACAATGAAAAACTATATACCTCATCTCAAGATATGTTGGAAATGACATCCTCTTGCATCCACACAACACTGGTAACTTTTTAGTAAATTTTATTTCATGCGGCATAAGTTCAGCTTCCGAGATAGAGTTCATTTCTCTTGTAAAGTTGTCTTTAAGTTCTTCTAATGTGTGGGAAATTGACCTATACACCTTATATTTCAAGTTCCTCCATAAATAGTAGTCACATACTGTTAGAAGAATTTAAAGAATATCACAATATCACAAAGTAAATTAACTGTACCAGTATCTCGGAAACTGAACTTATGCGAATGAAAGAAAATTTCCTAAAAAGGCATCAGTGTTGTGTGGATGAAAGAGAAGGACATTTCCAACATCTTTTTGTGATGAGGTACACGGTTATTAAGTGCCAGTATGGTAATTTATAAGATTGTGTGGGGGATGGGAAAATGTCTGTCATCCTGCCTGTCTATCCGTACATCTGTCCATCCATACGTGTGTCTGTATGCACAATAACTCAAATACACTTTATCACATTTTCATGAAACTTGGTATACACATTTATAATGTCTATGGGAAGAAGCCTATTGATATTGGACCAAATCGGTTGACCGGTACTGGAGTAATGCCCAATTTAGTGCCTATTTTATGATTATATATTAGAAAAAATTTATCAAATGGAAATCAGTTATCATGACAACATATTATATACACTGTTCATATACGACTTTGGAAATTGCAATACAGTTAGCGATGATGATTCCTTCACATATGCTTAATGAACTAGACCGTTATACTGAGCGAGGTGGCCAAGATGATAACATCTTGGACTAGTATTCTGGAGGTCCCTGGTTCAAATCCCCTAGCCGGCCAATTTCACATTGTTTTGTTATTTCTGTGTGAGTGTGCGATTGTCAAGATATCACAAATTTGTATAGTTCTGCTGATGCAGGACAATTTTAATCTGATTAAAAAAACCAGACCTTTTGTTCTTCCGTAAGCCATGCCAATGAATGAATCTGAAGCTTAACTCTAAAATCAATAAAAAAAAAAAAGACTTACTTTCCGCATATCATAATTGCAATTATCACTGATTAAACAAAAGCATTCTGGCACTTTGTTACATCACTTTACCTGATTTTATTTTCATTGTAATTTAAACTTTAATTGTGAGAACCTGAAACATTACACCGTTAGTGGCTTTAATTGCATAGATATTTCACCCGATCACTCGGGAGTTAGAGCTGTGGCCTCCACGATGCAGAAACCTGCACAATTGGCCAACTCGTACGTGAAACGCACTGTATAATAATTACTTCACTGTATAAACTGTATAAAGTGAAGTTTCTGTGTGCATTTACGGTAATAATAATAACAACATTCTGTGGTTTTATTAACACATATCTACAACCTTAGTTATATGTCTTGTTTATGGTACTGTATTTATTTTCTGCTTTATTCACATTACATCCTTAAAATGAAAATAATAATTATAAACCCATCCAAAAAATCCTCACAAAATATGTACTAATTTTTAAGGTATTCTGTATATCTTGCAATGTTTATTTCTTCTTGTTCTTTTTAATGAATTATATATTTTATGTACAGATCATTTACAGCTTTATTATTGTCATACATGATTATTTTCATTGTTTACAGCTACTTGTAATTTATTAATATTGTTATGTGTATGCTATATTAATTGCAACAACTGACAGTATGAAATGATCAGTTTAATTGTTTTTTTCCCCCCATAAAATTGAGTTCAAGAGACCAAAGGCTTCTTCCCATTTAGCAGAATTGATCAAGGCAGAACTTATCTTTGAAATCAAAATGGAAGATAGGAGAGAGCTGCATGTGGAATTGAATTGAGTCAAACTAGAAAGAATGTTATAACAAAAATATTTATTCCACTGCTGGAATCAGTTTTTGGAGGGTTAAGTGTATGGAAATGGAATCTCTGACATGACACCCATTTGTGCTTCAGGTTTGAAGTACAACTTCAAGCATGGTTCTATTTGATTTATATTTGATTCTAATAGATTCACAGGGGCAAAGGATGTTTCCTTTGGACTTTATCAGTTCTGTTGTGCTAAGTGGGAGTAGGTCTTAAAATGGTTTTCCCACATCCAGACCATTTTCCAATAATGGCTACAAAACAAAGAAAGCATTTTGTAAATTATAAAATGCTATAGATTTAAAGGGGTAAAAGCAGTGAGGGAAGTGAGGTGATATGTTTCAAAGGCCCAATTACTTACCGGCATTGGTTTCAATGGCCAAAATGCATACCATCACTGAAAATCAGTGGACCTTTAAAAAATTGTTAATTTTCCTTTGTAGCAAAGAGTAGCCCAGGCTCTTTATCTGTTTGTGCCTCATACCTACTTTTCATGATCATTCATCCACTGGTACACTTGCACCGATAGCCATTGCCAGTATAGAAGGCTGTGACCAGTAGTTTATGATTGCCTTTGTTGCCATCTTAATGATTTGATGCTTTTAAAATATTTCTTGGTAAGAAGATATTGTAATTTTTATACTGTTTAAGTAGGTAGGCCTATTATATACTTTTAAAATATCCATATTGAAATAAATAAAGGTCTGTAAATTGATAGTACAAGATGTTCAAGTCTCAAGACATTGCACTTTGTTTGGCAATCATCTGTAAAGCAGGGTTGGTTACTCATGGAGGAGTAATTCCGAATGTCTGGAACAATTTCCTGCATATCACATAGTATTGTTGGAAGGGAGGGATATTATTTTTTTCAAATTGAGGTATTACAGGGAAAAATCTTGGAATAGCTTACTGCCTCCGGTTTTCCCCCACTTCCTTCACTGGGTAAAGGATGTTTCCTTTGGATTTTATTTCAGTTCTTTTGTGCTTTGTGGGCACAGGCCTTAACCTTTTGCAGCTTGTGATTTACATTCCCTGCACGACCGTAATGAACGTGTTTTTTAAACCGGGTCTTTAAATTTCAAAGACAAAGCTGTTTAAATGCATCTCTTCAAGAAAAATAAGAAAGCTAATCACTTTGCACTTTCATTCTGAGATACAGTATCCATAAACTTTTATTTGCGCACATATAAATATTTATTTATTTTGCCTGGAATTACAGGTGTCCACTCTGATCCAGAATACTAACATAATTGTCATTTAAAGAAAGACTCAGAATTTAATTTATATTATATGAGGGCTATCCAGAAAGTAACAGACATTTTGGCTAGGCCCGGCAGTGGGTGAGGCCTAGCGCTGCCATTTTAGTGTCAGAGCACTCAGAATGCATCCAGCTGTGTTAGCGTGAGCTTCATGCCTTTTGTACTTTGTCTGCAGTGGAGTGTTAAAATGAGTGCTACAATTGAAAATCCCGCCAGTTGTGAAGTGCGGTCTGTGATAAGGTTTTTGTTGGCGAAAAATCACAAACCAATTGAAATTTATCGCCAGATTTGTGATGTGTACGGCAAAGGAATAATAAGTGAAAGCCAAATAAGGCAGTGGTGCATTGATTTTAAAAATGGCCAAACCAATGTTCATGATGAGGACCGCAGTGGTAGGCCTAGTGTTGTGACTGATGAACTGATGGCGAAAATTGACAAAATCCATGAAAATAGTTGTTTCTCGATTAAGGAACTCTCTGAACATTTCCCCCAAATTTCATTGGTTGAAATCGCAGGCGGTGGATTTCTACAGAGAGGGTATCGAAAAGCTTGTGCCACGGTATGATAAATGCCTTAATTTGAATGTGATTATGTAGAAAAATGGCCTAAGAGTCTTACCTTCAAAATGTTTATAGTAAAATTTTTTTTTCACTTTGTTTATTTTTTATTTCAAAACGTCTGTTACTTTCTGGACAGCCCTCGTATAATACAAAATTAATGCTGGAAGCTTAAAGTTGAAGACATTATCACTTCAGAATATCCGTGACAAAATGTTTATGAAAAGTACAAGTGGTGGTGCAAGATTCTTAGCAAATTTTTAATAATGTCCAATAAAAAATTATTCTACAAATTTCCGGCTGAAACTGAAACATAGCAGTATTCGATACACATATGTTGTTAAACCACCTCTTTCACCAAAGAACAGACCATGTACTTTCCAGTGCTTTTTAGGTATATTATATAGATGACTCAGGGGATACAAGATTCATATAAGTATCCAATCTCACTTGCCTGAGCACAGTCATCTTCTTAGTGGATGGTTGGATCTAATATGTAGGCCTAAGCCTCACTTTTCACTTCTGGTAGTATTCCAAAAAGCAGCGTTTGTGAGACGTGAATATTCCTGATCAGTTGTACTAAGTTCAGTCGGAAGGTTGGCTGTCGGTTACGTGTACTGTAAGGGCTGGTCTTAAAGAATGAAACCGTTTGAAATACACGTGTTCACTCAAATAAAAATAACTTCTAACTTAGGAGGGATTTTGTACTTGCATCTGCATGGACAAAGACTGTGCTTATTATTATTTGTGCAATAAGTAAAACAGGCTTGAATGTTTGTCGCATAATCAGAAGACAGTATGTTTCTCAGTGACTCATTCTGAGGTCTTGGATAGCTTCATATCTCTTTTAACACATTCATTAATAGTGCAGGTTGTGAGGAGCGTTCTGGAGTGCTTAGTATGGCAGCATGGGTTTGTTCTGGATCGTTAGGAATTGCAAAGGGTTAAAGTGATTATTTTGCCTCCAGACAATATTCCAGTGATGGCTATTAAACGAAGAAAGCGTTTTATCTTCAGTTTTCTCATAAATAGGTTATTTCATTTGAACATTGTTGAATAGAATGTGAGTGCAGGGGAACACAAGCAATTGCTGGAATTCTGTTTCTGAATGCTTCTCAAGAAATCTTGCCACTCCACTTAAGATGATCTCGTGTGGAAAATTATAGCTTATTCAAAGAAAGAGGATAATGCACTAGAAGAATCAGCAGTGCTAACATGATATGAGTCTCCGTGCAGTGAAATACAAAAATGCCAAATACAGATATGATACACCACCTAAGTGACAGTGCTATGCCTTCTCCAATAATTATAATTTTAAAATGCTTTCTCAAATAGTCCATAAATTTAATAGACTGTAGGTATCCAACATTGGCTTTGCAAGTGGAGAAGATGTAAAAAAACCCACATTCAGATTGATAGACCTGTGGGATTTGAACCCACAACCTCTCAAGTGTGAAAACAGTCTTTACTATTGCTCCGTACACTTGAAAAAACACACATACACATTTTACTCATAGGACAAAATGTCTCGTCATCAAAATGGTCCTCAATATTAAAAATAAATGAAGTGTAATGTTTAATGTAATGAAAATACGCCAGAGCTTTCAATGGGTGTCAACATGGAGGGCAAGGGGACAGATGCTCCCCTTTGGAATACCGTACCTTATGGATTCATTTAACATGTTTAGTAATCTTTGTCTGTCAACCTGCAGTTGTTGCATGGAGAATAAAAAAAATATATTTTATTATGAGTTTATCAAGTATTAATTTATTATTATTATTATTATTATTATTATTATTATTATTTTAATGGCCTTAGTGTATTTATAATAATCCTTCACCAAGGTTGTTTCTCAAAAGAATGTAATCTGTTAATTTGAAAACTTTGCAGCCTCGTCGTATTGAGTTTGGATTTATAACTGTGGGTGAAAAACTATATGAATATTAATGTATTTAACCTAATCATTTGAAATTGAGGTCCAAAATTGATTTTCAGTTGATCATAATAAAATATCATTCATATCACTTGTACGCAAAGGTGTAGTTGAGGGTATACTCTTGCAACGCTATATACCCTGAGCATAATCTTACCCGTTAGCATATATCTTCTGTTTTATTGCACAGGCCTATATTTTCTGCTTTGACTGTGTATTATAATTTTTTATTTTATTTATTTATTTATTAAGTGTCAGTATGGTACTTTATGAGATTGTGTGGGGGATGAAAAAATGTCTGTCCGTCCGTCTGTCTGCAGTCTGTCCGTGTGTGCACCATAACTCAAATACGCTTTTTCGGATTTTCATGAAACTTGGAAAACACATTTATAATGTCCATGGGAAGAACCCTATTGATATTGAACCAAATCGGTTCACTGGTACCGGAGTAATACCCAATTTAGTGCCTATTTTAATAGATTATATTAGAAAGACACCATAGCTCAAATACGCTGTATCGGATTTCTATGAAACTCGGTATGCGCATTTATGACACCCATAAAAAGTACCCTATTGAATTTGAACCTAATTTGTTGGCCGGTACCGGAGTAAACCCAATTTAGTGTCTATTTTAAAGGCGCAATAACTCAAATACGCTTTATCGGATTTTTATGAAACTTCGCATATGCATTTATAATGTCCATGGGAAGACGTCTATTGATATTCGACCAAATCGGTTGGCCAGTACCGGAATAATGACCAATTTAGTGCCTTTTATGTTAATATACAAGAAGTCGCGATAACTCAGATATGCTTTAATGGATTTTCCTGAACCTTTGTATACCCATTTATAATGTACATGGGAAGACGTCTACTGATATTGAACCAAATCGGTAGACCGGTACCGGAGTAAAACCCAATTTAGTGTATATTTTAAAAACGCGGTAACTCAAATACGCTTTACCGGATTTTTATGAAACTTGGTATACACATTTATAATGTCCATGGGAAGACTTCTATTGATATTGGATAAAATCGGTTGACCTGTTTCGGAGTAATGCTCAATTTAGTGCCCATTTTATGGTAATATACGTATTCGAAAGAATTTATGAAATGCATTTCAGTTATCATGACAACATAGCCTATTGTTTTACTGTGATCTTATAAGGCTTTGGCAATTAAAATTCAGTTAGCTATGACAAATAACACTATTGCTTTACATGCGCTTATCCAACTAGACCGTTAAACTGACCCAGGTGGCCGAGATGGTAACGTCTTGGCCTCACATTCTGGAGTTCCATGGTTCAAATCCCGAAACCGGCCAATATGACTTTTTTTTTGTATTCTGCAATAATAACTGATTAAACAAAAACATACTGGCACTTTGTTACATCAGTTTACATTATTATTATTATTATTATTATTATTTTTTTTTTTGCATGCTGTGTAGAGTTCTTTAATTACATGGCGGGAACCAAATCAATACGATTTATCTTCGAATCTAGAGAAAGTGTAGAAATATGATTGATAAAATGCATTTAATCTTTCGAAATCCCAACGCTCCATACCTATCCTGGTATTCCTGGTATGTGTACTTAATTAAAGTGATCATATTTTCTGAAGGTGAAACCGGGACACTTATTAACCCTGTGTTTTAGAATGTTTTAGACTGAAAAAAGTTTTTACCGTAAGGCTTAATCGTTCTTGTGTATTTTATTTTCAGGAAAATAACATATTTTTATTTCTACGAGAATTTTAAATTACTGGGGAATAGATATAACTATTTATTTACCTATTTAAGACATAATTTTGTTGAATTACACAATACAATATAACCCTGTTAATTTATTAGTTGATTCAGTATATGCTATTATCATAGATAAAACTATATGTTACACAGCTCTTAGTACTGTAGGATAATTTATAATTCATATTTATTGAGCCGTTAAGTATATTATAATTGGCCGGGTCATAGATTTATATAATTAATTTACAATACATAAAACTCAAATAGTGCTAAAGTCTAAATTAAAAAACACTTCAAGAATATACAAAGGACTGAAAGTAAGCAGATTTTTCACTTTTGTCCTAAAATTATTAAAAGAAGAGTTTGCCCACATAATTGAAACTTCTGGTTTAGACATACTAGTCTGAAGAATGAATTCTCTTCAGAAGATTCTCAATCTGCTTCAGATAATTGAAAAAATCAAGACATATTTCAGATTAATTTTGGTAAGCAACAATGCTTTAAGTGTTTCAACTTTCATTTGTGTTTTTTCTGATGTCCTTATTTTATTCATGTGTGAAAAAATTCTTTCTACAGGTGCATTAGTGCCTGGCAGTGAAAATCCAAATTCTACAATCTTAGAAAAATTGCTAAATGACAAGCTTTTAGAGGAGAAATGCTGAAACGTTTCAACCCATCTCAGATGGGCTTCTTTTCCTTCATTATTTCATTGACTGATTTTATCTGCTATAGCAAACTGTTTAACACAAACATTCATTAAACATATCATTGTCATCAATATTTGATTTACCAGAAACTCGACTAATCAAAGGTATACACATTTCAACTTCTTTCAATGTTATGAGTTATGACTGTTTCCATGGCTGTTGCTCATAACGAATGATGACGATGTGCATCAGTAACAATCTTTCTTAGGTTAAGAAGGATGAACATAAAGTAATTATCCTGACCTAAACAGATTTAAATATCTTAATCAACCGAAATACAAAATAAATTTCCTATTCTACGAAAACGGGACAAATGGGCGTCCCAACAAAAACCTTTCGGGACACCAGGGCGAAAAACGGGACTGTCCCGTTCAAAACGGGACGTCTGGTCACTTTAACTTAATGCCAAATCATACTGCCTCATTTTGAAATCGGTGAAATATTTTGCATGTTTTGTAAGCTTATAAATTGTTTCTATGCACTCCAAAAACCCAGTAAAATATATGACTTCCACTAAACTTTCTGGAAACATTTTGGGACTACAGTACTGCTTGTACTTGGATTAACTTCAATTAAAAGTTAGCTCACAGTACATTTATTTAAATTATTGTCGTAATAAGTTACCACTAATTGTTCACGATAGTAAATTAATTCTTATTACTATAGGTTACTGTATAATTTAGCCTAATAAATAAGAATCATTGTGTTTGGAATTATGTTAAGTTTGTTCCCCCCCCCCCCCCCTTCAATAAAATTACTAGCGACGCCCCTGGAGTTTTCTTAACGTCCGAACCCTGGTAGCAGGTAGGTAAAGTTTCAAAGTTAGCCGGTAGGTAGCAGCTATTGTGCGCTTCATAGGATTGCGGGTGGATGGTAGCCGGTAGTTATTGTTATTTCTTCTCTAGAGTCGACCACACGACAGTGTATTGTTATATACAGTACCGCAGACGTTCGCGTTTGGCGCTCGCTTCGTTCTAGGCGCGTGCGATAATTTCTTCTGCAGTACGAATTTGTAAAGTGGTTGGTTTGGTACTTTCAAACCACCGCGTTTGCATACCGGTGTCGCGTATCGAAGCATACACGTAACTTTAACCTTAAAACTTGTATAACGGTGAGAAATAAAATAAAGATGTACTTGTTAAACTTTGTGTTTCCTGAAACTTATTTGAAGTGTGAAGTCTGATTTAATTCCTTCAACCTTTGAATTGAATGTTTGAAGAATGAGACAGTTATTACCAATTACGGCTATCGTTCTTCTTGTCTTCGCTCATCATCAAGGTGAGTAATATTTACAATATAGAACACTTATGGTATGCATTAGTTTGTCGTACGATGTTTTAGATTTGGTTAAGAATTATTTCTCGAGTAAGGTCATCATTTTATCATACTGTACTGGTATTTGGGAATGTTGTGTTTGAAAACATTGAAGTTAACTGTATTAAATAGTCTTCAAATGATCAAGTAGTCTATTGGTTTAATCAATTTAATCTATATTGTTTTACCAAATTTTCTCTTTATGACAAACATAATAAGGCTACTGACAGAAATAACATTATCCACTATATAAAGAATGTGGTTATGAAAACTAGATGTTTGTCTTTCATTGGTTAAATTACAAGCTCTCTGGTTAAGTTATGGCTTATGGTTTAAGTCAAAGCGACCTTATTTGAGTCGTTGCTTTCATTTATTAGACCTCAAATATAAGGTATACAATATGGGATACCTCTTTTTGTTAGGTCAAGAGGCATTCATCTTACATTCTTGGAGACAGTGTCCTTTCGTTAGATTAGACATTTTATCT
Source organism: Ectobius pallidus (assembly GCA_964059195.1). Lineage (NCBI taxonomy): Eukaryota > Metazoa > Arthropoda > Insecta > Blattodea > Ectobiidae > Ectobius > Ectobius pallidus. Next base: position 109,285,722 of record CAXKWD010000002.1, on the reverse strand, counting down.
TACATTCCTGGGGAAGAGAGCCCTCTCCTGCTGCTGGCTATGTAGTTCTAGAGATCTAGACTGCTTGCTATCAGCCCTATAGGCAGAAGTCAAGGTCACACACACTATAGTGATTTTAGGCATTATCGATGTATTTTCGTGTGATGTGGAATGGACGTTTTCACAATATAAACAATGTTTAGGTAACAACAGACGGAGATGTACCTTTGATATGATGCGTATGTATATTATAGTGCACTGTAACATGCTTAAAACAAATACCGGCACGGAAGAAGAGGGCTTGGAGCAGTTAACACAATATCTGGGAGCACTGAAATACTGTGTCGCCATAAAATATCGTTTAAATATACATACTGTAGTCTAGGATGACGGGACACTCAGGCGCGTCGTGCGAATTATCGATAAAACAGAACCTATAATTAGGTAATTGTTTTATATATATATATTTTCTATTTAATAATTAAATTTTAATTTAAACCAATAAAGTGAACAATTATTAACTTTAAACTACATCATCACTACAGCTATTGTCAAACATATTCTAAAAATGTATGCGGTAACCTTACAAATAGATTCCAAAAGGTACCTTTATGTTATTAAAACTTTGCTATAGTTTTAGCTTATTTGAAGTTTCTTTTGAAAGAAACTGCGCATGGAACTGTGTGTACACAAAAATATTTAATGAAAAGATACACTAGGAAATTAAAAATAGGACACAAAATAGGACATTAGGAAGTTTTGTCGGGACAACGGGACAATTGATCAATAGTTGGACAAGTTATAAACGGGAATCTGGTCACCCTACTGTAATCTGTATCTCCCTAACATGTTTCAAATTTGTTGTGATTTACCTAAAGCAGTACAAACAGCATATCATCTCATGATAGAATGCACGCTATTTTCCATAACAAGACCTGCAGTATTTCGAAGGCTCCCACTACGTCAGGCGCTAAAATATCACATTAACACATTCATCGTTACCTTCTTCCTGAAATCCATCTTGGACTTACTTGAAGACTAACAAGATTTTTCCAATATTCATATGTGTTGTAGATAAACAATAAGTATCCCGTGGTATATCCTTAGGGGAAACATGGGTTGTAATATTTTAATTTAAACAATCTAGGGGCGCTTGCACTTCAAAGTCTCTATACCATCGCAGCAGTTAACTTACTCTAGGCCTATAGGCCACTAAGATTTATTCACTGGTTACTATCTCGCAGGAGAAATAATACACCTTTTAGCATCCATTCCTGATTGTATCATATTTTAACCTTTAGGCCTACCGCCTTTTTTTTTTATTATGCTTCTTTGCGCACGACCACAAGTTATTTTATACTTAAGGGACCATGTTGATTTTGAAACTCGGAATATTACGCAATACATTCGCCAATACAGTGTACAAAATGCAACGATGAAAGATGAAGTTCTGCAATAACTCAACGTCTGCCTTTGCTCAGGTGAAGCATGGAGATCTTGTATTTTTATAAGAATGTTAATTTTTTAAAAGTAAAGGCACGAACGAGCTATTTCGCTACAGTCTCAAATGCATGAGTCATCACTCGTCAGTCATCATGCCAGTACGCCAGTAGTTCTATCTCGAGTATTGTGGAACGGGTGAATTTGGTGGTCTTCATTTCCCGTATGCAGTATAAATGTATTGAGTGAGAGATGACTAACATATTGTTAAAACATCCTAGGCAAAAGTATCAACTGTCTCGTGGTCAGAATAGGCTCAAGTTGAATCTTGTCTTCTTTCAACTCTGTTGCTGTTGGCCTAGGTTTATTGAACATACTGCCTCGCGGTGTTATTGACGCTACATTATGTAGTTATAGAAACTGTCCAACACTAAAGTCGGCCGTTTTAAGAAGGGAACCTCAAGTAACTTAAACAAAAACCATACATCTATCTCACTCTAGCACATTACTCCTATGACTTAAGAGTGAGACAAACATACTGGTTTTTGATCATTCTTTCACACTGGCCGTGTGTAGGCTAAGATGGACACGTGAAGACAGAATGAAAAATTCAATGCCATAGCCGGGATTTGAACCAGGATCTTCGGCTCTCCGTGCCGATGCTCTAACCAACTGAGCTACCATGGCAACGTGCCAGCACAACATTAAATTCTCCAACTGACTCACAATCCCAGAATACCACCAGGCGTTCTCAATATGAGATACGAACCCAGTGGCGACTTACAAGCTGTAAGTGCTTTTACTGGTTTTTGTTTACTTCAGGTTTCCTTCTTAGTTCGTCTCTCAGGTTTGTTTTAATAGTTACTTGTCAATCCTGTTAGTTTAGCTATTTGGCTGAGTATTGCAAATCATATCGCTCGAATTAACTTTGCTTTATTTTGTCTGCTTAATTTAATTACTTTTTGTGATGAGATCTAAAGTATGTATTTGTTCATTGATCTATTAAAATATGTAAAATATGTAGGGCCTATTAACGAGAATCGTTTACGAAAGGTGAAATATGACTGAAAAATGCAATGCCACAGCCGGGATTTGAACCAGGATCTTTGACTCTCCATGCCGCTGCTCTTACTGACTGAGCCACCATGGCAATATGCCGCTACAACGTTAATAATTTACTTAGCAGTAGGAGGGAAAGGAGTCATTGGGTCACGTGATCCATAAAAAGGCCTGTAAAGTTGATGACGATCAACATTATCACTTTTCTTAACCTTTAACCAAACTGCCACCAACCTAACTAACACTAATATCAGTATTCCTAACTTAACTGCCATTTAGGTCTACCTAGAATCTTTTAATATAGTTTACACCGGGAAATTGGGCCATATACCACATGGCCAGCAACAATTCGATGGCGCATGAATAAAGCAGTCTGTACGTAAAGGACCAATGAGTCAAAAGTTAGCTAGTAGCCAAGCTACTTGGTGTGCAAGCTACAAGCCTTCCAATAGGCATTTTCCAGGGGTGCCCACCCCCCAAACTTCATGACTCACCCCCCCCCAACTTCATTGCTCCCCCCCAACCTGATTGGCTGTCGACAAGGGCGCCCATATGATATTTTCTAGGGGGGCAATTTTTTTAATTAATTAATTCTTTTTTTCTCTTTAACTTCTTGGGCCACTTTGTAACATTATATTAATAATATAATAAGTGCAACAATGACGTAACCAGAAAATAATTGCGGGGAGGGTCGAAAGTGCCGGAGGGTCGGGGGTCCATCCCCAGAAAATTTTTAAATATTGAACTAATGAAAATCACATTTTACGCAATTTTAGCACAGAAAAACTAGTTAGGAATTTTTTTTACCATACTCTAAGACATGCCAATGTAAATAAGAAATTATTAGACCTGAATAAGTGGGGGTCCACCCCCGGAAAATTTTTAAATACTGAACTAATGAAAATCACATTTTACACTATTTTAGCACTCAAAAACTAATTAGGAAATTTCTTTACCATACTCTAAGACATGCCAATGTAAACAAGAAATTGTTACTTAAGTCGGGTGTCCACCCCCGGGAAATTTTAAAATATGGAACTAATGAAAATCACATTTTACGCTATTTTAGCACTAAAAAACTAGTTAGCTTGGCAGTTTTTAATTTTAACATAGGCCTATCAAACACTAATTTTGCAACAATTTTCAACCCCCCCTGAAAATTCATAAAACGCTAATATCCCCCAGAAATTTCGATGACGCAGTCTGCGTCTTAACCCCCCCCCCTGTGGGCACCCCTGCATTTTCTGTGAAGAGACTGTCATTTATGGGTTAGAAAAGTGACATCTTCATTCACATTTTCCAGGGTTTTGGACACTTTCCACAAAAAAAAAAAAACTAAGTTACTATATAGTTTCTGTGGAACTAATGGCCATTCATTCCCGAGAGATCGCACTTTCGGAAAATGCATCCAGATCTCCATAAAGCAGATCATCACTCGTTATTTTTGAGTCAAGCGCTTCGTTCCTCCCCTAACGTACAATAGGAGCATCTTATATGAGGCGTGTTTTTAAAGTAAGAACCGGTGATTTAAACAAAATAGCAAAACATTTTCCAAATATTTTATCATTCAATACCTTACACCTTACACTACTTCTCCACATAGTCACCGCCGTTTTCAAGCACTTGTAACTGGAATTAAGTTTTTGTATGCATTCGTCAAAGAATGATGACGTCTGTGATGAATGCCAAGCCTTGTTTTACAACATAATTGTCGTTGGAATGTTTTCCACCAAGGAATTTCTTCAGACGAGGATGGTGCCAAATCCGGTCTGTAGGGAGGGTGGTCTAATTATTCCCAATGAAAGATGCGATCAGATCTTAAATATGTTTGGCCGTGTGTGACCGGGCATTGTCATGAACCAAAAGGATTCCACGCGAAAGCTTTCCACGCCTTTTGTTCTGTATTGCACGACGGAGTTTTCGTAGTATAGTCACAATAGACGTCTCTTTGTTGATTGTCGCATTCTTGGGCAAAAATTCAACCAGCGGTTCATTCGATTGCTTTGAACATTTCGAAACGCTCTAACTATATTAAAACACAAAATGACGCTCGCTAACATCTGCGTCTGGCTTCCTAATGAATGGAGGAAGTGATCGCACATGCTCAAAATCGCAACGTGCAGCAGCTTCAGCAGCAAAATATTTAAACGGCACGTACTTTAAAAACAAGCCGCTTATGTTGGATTTGTAGGTTATTTAGCGTTACCCAGTGTGCACCACGTGGAGGCAACCTACTTTTGCACACCATGCCCCCGAGATGTTATGGGGGACTTTTACTGGATTCCAGATGGTGAAGATGCATCCTTCTAACTATCGCTATGAATGTCTAGCTCTGAATCTGTACCCACCCCTCCTTCCTCTTGCTCTTCCCCAAATATAAATCTGTTCTCCAATTCCTGCTGTAGCCATTCTCGAACATCCCACTCCGCATCTACACCATCCGGAATCCAGTATTGAAGGGGGTCCTTCACAGGAGCAATGGTCCTAGACCTATTTCTCCTATGGGAGTGAATCCCCATCAAGCCCACGCCTAGGGCAATGGCCCCGGCGCCAATCATCTTTAGCAAGCTTCTCCTTGAACTCATATCTGACATTTTTTTTTCATAAATGAAAGCTAAGTTTATCGCATAGCAATGAATTTATCTGAAAATGGTCATTGTTTTTGCAGGCCGTATCCTGAGAAACCGTATATGCACAGATATGCGCACGAATATGCTAGCCTAATGCGATTTTTAAATTTAAAAAATGCAATGAATAAACTCCATTCCCATGAAGTGAAAAGACCAATCCCCGCTGTTTCATCTATTTCCTCTTTTGGCACAGTTACCAGATGGCATGCATGTAGTCAGCATGCATATACCACGGCCTTATTGAAATAAATTATTTATGTTGTCGCTCCTTCTTTATCAACTAGTAACTCAGTTGTCCTCATGAAACTAAGTAACTTACACAGAGTCCTAGACATATTTCGAAAATCCAAGGAGATGCCAGGGAACATGCCATAGTCAGCAACGCTTATCTCTGGACCACGAAGACTTAAAGAGATCTGATCGTGATCTCAGTCTTGGGACGCATGACTCAAAATTCTCTCCGGAGGGTCCACGCTAAAAGTATGCTTTTAGTATTTTCGGTATGTGTAGTTGTAAGTACTTTGATACTGTAATTAAGGATTATTCCCAAACTTAAAAAATCCTTTCATTTTAAAATTGCTTCTTGCACAACTTTTTTTGTTCCATAGGCTTGCAATTTTATACGCATATTTCAAAGTTAATTTTACATATTCGTAGTTTAGATTTTTCAATACTTTTTAAATCAATTATCTCATATTAACAAATTAATATAATATCATGTTGTACAAATAAAACAATTATATATATAAAGTTATTTTAAGTATAACGATGAACTTATGAAACATGATGTGCCTAATTTGAAATTTCTTGTACAAGGAGTGTTTCTTTCAACATTTGTTCATATTATAGAAAAAATAAATACCACAAAACCTACTCAAGATAACTTACAGGTTCAAAATTCTAGGTGGAGTGCATTACAATACATTGTTAGAAAGTGTTACATTCAAAAAAGTTATAATTATTTGTATATTCAAGAGACATTCTTTTATTTTTGGGATTATCTCTCCCGGAAGTTCTCTTGAAAGTGTACAGAGCTAAGTAATTTGCACACAGATTCCTGCTTTTGTTAGCAAGTAATATAGCAGTCTACTAATTTAAAAGAAAAATTTTAGGGGTCTTGACAATAATGCAATTGCGGGTATTATACCTAGCCTTGGAGGAAATTATTCTTAAAAAACACCACTAATTTCGGCCTCGGTAGCGCAGTGGATATGGCGCTGACTTTTTGTGCTTAAGGACGCGGGTTTGTTCCCGGCCGATGTGGATGGCGTTTATGTGTGCATAAATACGTCTGTAGATTTGAATGTAAAAGAACTCTCGCAGGACAAAATTCCGGCACACCGGCGACGGTCACAAGCCTAAGTTGTAGTAGGCTATACTCCGTCTTTAAATAACATAAAACCAACCCAACACTCTTAACATTCTCCTACTGTGCCCGTCGACTGCACATGGACGATGCTGCGTATGAATTTGAGGATACATATTGCCTAATTTAATACTATTGCCGACGCCATCGCATCGGGGCAAACGGAGTAATACGCACGTTGTATTTTTCAAAGTGCTTTGAGATGGAATGCGGTACTTGTGTCTTTAAACAGCAAGAAAGAGCTCATTGATTTAATTTGCTCCCCTGATTGTTTATAAAAAGGATACAGTACCGGTATAATACATTAAAAATAATGGCACGTCATATCTCGTATTTTCGCTTACCCTGGCAACTGTATACAGTAACAGGCTTACGATGCCATCGTTAGCGGCGCCGAAATTCGCGAGTTGCGAAATCACAAAGAAGTTTAGCTTTAAAAATCTGATGTGAAAGTCACATAACTTCCTCTGCCCAAATAAAAGCAGTATTCACATATCCTTTTACAGAATCTCAAAACACAATTTTACGCTAATTATCCTATAAATACCTCTTCTCTCAATGATGCGACTAAAAGCGCAAGGCTATATAACAAACTTAAAAAAAAGAACAAGTGACTGCAGACGTTTATTGAACTTTCCGCCGTAAAGAATAATTTCCGAAATTTATCGAATATTTCCCTCAGATACTTCTTTACTCTATACCTGGCGAACAATACATCTTTCTCACTTCACATTATTATGTAGAATAAGAGGCCGTGAAAGAGCGCGTATTCAGTTGTTCATCACGCAAGACAAAATTTCTACAAACAGTGGGTGAACAGTGGGTGGATTGTAACTACTCTCAGAGAATTTTTTCGAAAAAAAGTTTCAAATAAAAGTTTTAGCTCTCAGTAAAAGGAACACATGTGCAAATTTTAAAGAAAATCGTTAGAGCCGTTTTTGAGAAAATCGCGAAAAACGCAAATTTCTTCATGTAAAATCCCCTTAAAAATAAGAGAAATTTGTCGCCAGTCTTCGAATCACATCTTCAGAAGGTACCTGACCCAAATACGAAATTTTGTTTTCATACGATTCTCCGTTTCGGAGCTAGCCTGTTCACAAACGTCCACACAGACACACACACAGACACATAGACATGTTTCCAAAAATAGTATTTTTGGATTCAGGAGGCCTTGAAACGTGTATATATGCTAAAAACTCAACTTCGAATTTTAGGGTCTAAAACAATACTTCCTCTACCTATAGTACCTATGGTACGGGCAGAGGAAGTAAAAAGGTTCATTAACACTTTTTAACCACATTTGTAAAAACTCACTCGCGGTTTGAATGAGCGTTCATTTACGATTTTTTAAATTTCCACTCCGGAATTTTCACTCTCTTGTTTGCATAATACGAGTTTAATTGTACCGCATTGCGTTACCTTTGAATGAACTAACTAAAAATATAATTAATAAGGATAATTTAATATCCTCTGAAAGAAATCCAACCTAGTGAGATGGACAAAGCGATAATGTCGCGCCCCCCTCAAATTCATTAGGTCGCGGATTCGAATCCCGTGGTCCACCAATCTGGTGCGATTTTTTCGGGATTTTCCTCACTCGCAACGGCGAATGCCGGATTGAGCTTAGACTAATACCTACCCGAATATCCTTGTCCGTTGTGTGAACATGTTTATGTTGTCTTAGGAGGAGGTTCTAAGACGAACTGATCACATAGAGAATCCTTCTATGTCCCGTCTGAATGTATGTGATCCAAATATATTTTGTCTTCTCCCGTAGAGGCAATGGAAAGAAGGCTCGTGAAAAAAGAAGCAGATCAATTAAAGAAAGAAAGGCAGAAAGAGGTAAAAGATTGAATTGGTTCCAAATTTTATCACATACAGTATCAACGATTCTCCGGATGATAATTCTATAGCTGCAGTTAGACAGCATATCGCAATGAGAATTAATGCAAAATTTCATCATATAATATACGAGTACTCTGTAGTTTCACACTATTACTTTCTCGCATGTATGTAGTATAGAGAAAGTATTGTGATCGTGACAAAAAAATCGAAATCGAGATAACACCGGGAAAGCATGTTTCACGATGCCTAGACACCGAAAAAAGTGTTTTTGGAATGACGTCTGTCCGTCTGTCTGTCTGTCCGTCCGTGGACAAGCACAGCGGATAAACGGTCCATTGAATTTACTTCATTTTTTTTAATCAAGGACTTTTTCGAAATTTTATCGAACCGCCCAGAATTTGGGTGACCTTTCATGAAAACTTTTTTTTTTATTTTTTTATTTTTTTAAAATTGGCTCTAACGATTTTAATAAAGATTTAAAATTGGAAACTCTTATATATGACTAATGATATGGCTATATCAGTTTCTCTGCGAAAATGACAGGGGGTACTTTGCTCGTATCCATTTTCAATTTTTCTAGATTATCTCCATTACAGTAGGCGATACATGAAAACCTACCACAGTAAAGTTGTAGAGAAATTTAAAAAGAACATTTTTTTAAAAATACATTTCTTTATAAAATTAATAGGTACCAAGGTAAAAACGAAATAACATGACTTAAATGCGAATTTCAGATCATAGATTATGATTAAAATATGAATATTCTTTTGTTGCCCATAGTAACAAGCATACTATAATCTAGATATTGTTGTGACATATAGGCTAGTCAGTTCACCATAGTCGTAATGAACACACCAAAATCAGTTAGAGCGAGGTGGTATAGGGTAATACGGAAGAAGTCCTGGGTTCAAATCAAACGTCGTGGCCACCCAACGGACCCAAATTTATCAGTAGGCTCTTTGTAATAACTCATTAGTGCAGCATTTGCTTCTATATCGCAATGTATCTTGCATTTTTGCCTTTGAGTTTGAGGAAACCATGCAAACCCTAAGTTATTATTGTTGTTATTGTTAATGTTATTATTTCACGTTAAAAGCATTGAATATAAAGACTGACCCTGATGCTTTCTGTTCTAGATATTTATTAGTTTTCTGAAAATGCAATGAATAAAATTTAATTGACCCTATAATTTACTTTTTTCTGGGCTAGCCTTTAACGCGTATATTCGAGAAAGTTTGTGCGACATATTTTTGCACCATTTATTTTTGCTGTGTGATGATGAATTTACTGCATAATTAAAACAAAATTGTTGTCAGAAAAAATAAGAGTTTTTACAGTTTAGTTGAGAATGGAGTGATATCGGCCATGTCCGTCTGAACACCTGCATTTTACCTACTATAGTCTACTTCTTGAACACCCTTAGGGGGAAAATAAACCCGGACTCCAGATTCTAAGTGTGAATCGGAAAACTTCGGGTGCATTCGTCAAAGCATGATATACTTCTCATGAATGTTTTCAATGCTCCACTGCCACAGCTATAAAATAGCTAAATTTAGTATTTCTGTTAGAAGGAGAATTCGTTATCTTTTCTACATAGTGTGGGTGATATCGTGGTGATTTTGTATCAGGACGATTCCAAGTTCGAATTTCGATATGAACTTTTTTATTTCAATTTTTTTTGTATACTGATAATCGGTGTTATGAAATATTTAATAGAAAGATTAATGCGTACAGGGAACAAATTAGATACATAATAACAATCCTTTCTCTTGTATTTAAACAAACTGAACGAAATCCTTCGAAATCTCGGATAGAAAAAAAAAACCTCACTTGTATTAAAACAAGAAATACATCTCAGATAGTGATGAGCAAATGCAAGACCAAGACCAAGACTAAGGCAGTCTTGGTCTTGGTCTTGGTATTGCACTCTCAGTCTTGGTCTTGGTCTTGCATAGGTAACCCTGGTCTTGGTCTTGGTCTCGGTCTTGCATCAGTAGTCTTGGTCTTGGTCTCGGTCTTGCATACTCGGTCTTGGTCTTGTTGCAAGAGCCTTGCAGTATTCTTTTACGCACCTTACTGTGATCGATGGCGTTTAGATGATTTAAAGTTACACCGATTACATGTATTATTGCTTGCGAAAGTAACGAAAGCTAATTGCTTTTAGTTCCTTTGACCATGTAAACAGTAATGTGACGTCACACTGTTTGCCGAAACGTCCATTGTGATATAAGCTAGAACAGTAAACTTTGAGAGTAAATTTAAATATTCTCTGTTATCCTATTGCAGAACTTTAAACCCAAAATCCACGAGATGCTATACCCTATTTGAGAGTGTAAAGTTATGAATATTATATTGTAAAGTTTCAAATTGAACGGCTGTGGAGACAAGAAGTAATATTAACAGGATGTGTATGAAATGTTTAAAATATTTCCGCATAGGAGAGAGGTTCTATCTGACCTGTTTAAAACTGTATAATATAGTAACAAAAATAACGACATTGAAGCAGATGCTTTAGAAATTGTGCAATCTATAGAAATTCACACAATGTCCATTCGAAACCCAAACCCATAGGCTGCAATAAATAATATTTCTCTTTCCATATACCCTAGTTCTAATTTATAACACATTGTGAACAGATCATTTCTGCACTTTAAAGATTTCCGCTACCCCCCATAAATTACTTTCTACTTGCTTTCAAGTTTCGGGCCATCAACTAATTGGGTCATAAATAATCATAACTATTCTTCAAGCAAGCAAATATTTCTAGACCAGGCATTTTCTACTTTTAGTATCTTTTCCCATTCGATATGCATCGTTAATATGAATCAGCAGCAAGAACTTAAACACCGCCACCGTGATGTGTCAATAACAAAATTGTAGTAGTATAAAAATGATTTCAGTGGATGTCCTACCTATCTTCAGCAAAATGTAGGCCTGTATAGCTACAGCACAATCAGATACGTAACTGTAAAGTAATAACTAGCAAATACCCATCAAATAAGTTCCTGTTTTAATTAATCTACGGTTTAATTGTGTTTTATTGAATAATTGTGAAGAATACCGGGAGTATAACTTGATTTTTTCAGACTTCACTTTATTTTTAAATGTTCTGCAAGGAGAATGGAATGAGCTAAATAAGTGAATAGCTATGTTATATTTTGTCAAGTAGACAGAATGATTCTATACGTGAGAGTAGGCTATGCATATTAATGATAAGTGTAAAAAAGGATATCATCGTTAATGAAATAGGCTGCTGAGCATGTTAATAGGCGTTTTAAGTTACGGGGGCTACTGTTTAAAGTTTCAACTCCTCAGTCATAGGCCGCCCCCTGGCTGAGTGGTTAGACCGCTCGCCCTCCACCGCTGGGACCCGGGATCGTATCTCGATGGATCCATGTGGAATTTGTGGTGGACAAAGTGGGGTCGGGGCAGGATTTCTCGGGGTGCTCCGGTTTCCTCTGCCATATATCATTCCATCGTTGCTCCATTCATCATAGTATGACCATTTGGTTGTAATAAAGAATTATTATAAATCCTCAGTCATAGCTTTCTTTTAACCCAGTGAGTGGTTAGAGAAACTAGTTATTAAATAACTGTATGGCAGAATTTTTAAGTTTTATTGATAAATTATGTGGTCAGTATTTATATTGTACGCAAAATGAAATTTCATATGTGACTTAGGGTCTTTGTTACATCTGTTTGTCTTTCGTACCATAATACTAGAGAACTATTGCAATTAAACATTTTAAAAATGAATATGGAGTGTTTATCGTGAATTTAACTCCCACCAATTGAAGGAACTAGCTGTATGGAATGCCATTCAGGGAAATCCGTCAGATTAATTGTAAGTTTTCATTGCAGTTTTCATTGGCGGTGTTGCAGTAATTTGTTTTAACGTAGTGGTAAGAGAGGTTGTATACGGATTTCACATGTATTATTTGAATGGTGCGCTCGTTTTTGGATACGGACAGCGCCACGCACCGTGTCTGCTCTCATTGGTTACCGCACGATGAGGCAACCTCTACAATATAGGCCTACCAGCCTTGGGACTACCCCGGCTAGCGACTCTGCGGCGCCTTTGAGTAGCGGTCGCTGGCTCTCTGCATACACAACGGGGCTTTATAAAACTTTTTCAAGTAGCAAGACTGCAAGAGTCTTGCAGTTAGGTCTTGTTCTTGCCAGAGTCTTGCAGGGTTGGTCTTGGTCTTGGTCTCGGTCTTGCATTTTCTGCAAGACCAAGACCAAGACTGCAAGACCAAGACTGGTCTCGCTCATCACTAATCTCAGAGCTAATACACAACCAGGTAGGCTACATAGCGGGACTGTTTGAGAGTGTATATCTGCAATGCATGGGTTTTGTCTTTAACATTATTCTTCTATGCTGTTATTGATGTGTAATTATTATTGGTATTATTCTTATTATCAATACTTCTTATGGCGACGGCAGAAGATCCAAAAACTGAACTTCTGTTTTATTTGAAGATGCCAATATACGAGTGCCATTCAATAATTAAAGAGACAACTTACCTGGAGAAAAAACCGTTTATTTTTACAAAACAAGACTTTTCCTACTTTTCAACATAATCTCCAACAAGATGTATGCACTTGTCCCAACGGGTTACTAGCTTTTTTATATGGGCTGCAAAGAACTCTTTGTCTTGGTATCGGAGCCAGTTTCCCACAAATTTCTTGACATCCTCGTTATCCTGAAACTTCGTCCCACGTAATGCCTCCTTCAGTGGACCAAACAAGTGGAAATCAGAGTGAGGAAGTTACAACTTCAACAGGCCGGCCAGAACGGTGTTCGTCAGTCACTGATTATCGACAACTTTTGAACTGTTCTACCCACTTGTAAAAAATTCCATGGTTCATACAACTTTCACGATACACTTTAGTCATTCTAGAGTATAGGACTATATTAGCTGGTTTTCACCTTCAGCAATCAAAAAACGAATCACAGAACGTTGTTCAACTTAATTTTGAGGTTTATAAACAGAGCAATGTTGATCCATCAGCTGATTAGAACCAAATACCATACAGGACAATACAGGACACTTTGCGATATATCGAGGGACAATATCTTGAGCACCATCTAGCGGCCCAACCTGCTACTACTGAATACAGATGCAGTAAATAGATACAAAGATATCAACCAATTTCTATCAGAGGAGCCGAAGTAGCCAACCTCGGCATGTTATGTATAAGGGATATGATTTTTCTATCTATCTATGGTTCAGGAAAAAATGCTGGTTTGGAAATAAATTACCTAAAAAATTTAAAAAAAAAAAAAAACAAAAAACAACACTGAAAAAAAGAGAAAGTTGTTGTTGTTAGCAACCGCTAAGTTGAAATATTTGTGTTTTCATTGATATTTTGGTAACTATTTCGAAAGTTCTGTGTTTTGTTTGCTTATTATTATTCTTGTAATTCCTTAAACAGTATTTTGGTCCTTAGTGTTTGGTGAAATTGCAGTTTATATGTGTTTTGAATATTTTAATTTGCCCCCAAGTTTGCACATAGGCGTTTTGGGGGTTTGAACCCCCCCATTGATTAAAAAAAGGAAAATTGTATAATTTTTTAAAGTCTGCCCATAAATTACTTAATACAAGTATAAAGCGTGGGAAGCTTAAAACTCGTTATTTTGCGTCTTAATTTTTAAAACCCCCGGAAGCTTAAAACTCGTTATTTTGCGTCTTAATGTTTAAAATTTTCCGGGGTAGGACCCCCGGAAGCTTAAAACTCGTTATTTTGCATCTTGATTTTTAAAATTTTCCGGGGGAGGACCCCCGGACCCCACTCTCCATGGGGGTATTCCTTTATAACCCCCCCCCCCCACATATGGTCGGCCTGGTTTCGCCTATGAGTTTGCAGGTTGTGCCACCAGGAGTGCTACAAAATCTGTCCCCCATTTTCCCATTGCCAAACCAGTAAGTGTTCGGTATTGTCCTCTATAGTATTTGTTAGAACTCATCCCAGTGGTGCCAACTTAAAATCTTAGATGTATCAAACTTGTACTACCAACCGTCTTTTCCCCAGACCAATTTGTCTCTTTAATTATTGAATGACCCTTGTATATATTAAATTTTCAATTAATAAAAAATCTTAGACACGTTAATTATATATTAATAGTTCCAGCGAGAGAGAAATATAATAAATTCGAACCCGTGACTTCGAAATCGTAGTTCTGCCACGGAGCTATGATACACACATAGTTGAAACTGTTCTTCAGCGATATGCGAATATGTGCTTGGTTTCGTCCTCATGACTAGAGACAGTATTTTAAAGGGAATTCCTTTTTTTATATTTCATCACAAAACGTGGTAAAATTGAACAGGACATTACTGAGTAAGTTTCAACTTCAAATAACCTGGTTTTAACTTCCCTTTTTTTTTTCCATTTTTTAGGCTCATCTCCCTTTTTTTTTTAGGAACTTTCCCTTTCCAGTACCTTTTTTGCTAATTTATTTTGAAAATTTCGTAAATTACCCAGTATTTGGTAATATGAAAACATTAAAAATTCTTTTCACTGATTCACCATTGAAAAAATAATTCCTCCCAGCAGAATAAAGCGTTACAGGGAATTCACAGGCTTGCCATTGCCTAAGTTTCCCATTATAACAAGGTGGGGAACATGGATTTCGTGTGCTATTTTCCTCTGTGAGAATTTCAACAAGATCAAAAAATTTCTTATGTCATTAGATGATACAGAATCAGCAGCTGTAGAGCAAGCAAACATGTATCTCTCTGTTAAATTTTTACACTCTCTTATACTTTTATATCCGTTTTTCCCACCTTCTTTGGCAATAATTTTATCTTTTTTCGTCCTTTTTTGGATGAAAATTTTCCCTTTAAAATCCGGTCTCTACTCATGACGCTGATTTTAGTGTTGTGTCTTCTCAGGCGCTCAGCCGAACGGAACTTAAATTCACGTTTCAAGAGTCCGGTCATTTTTGTTGTTGTCTAAGGGTAAAACAAAGCCTCTTATCAACGCTATATTTATTTATCCTAGATCTCCCGCCAGTCAACCACGGTCATATCGAATAACAATTATACAAAATGCAATATACTGTTCAATTAGCTAAGTTGGGATTTGTTAAACAACAGACAATGCTATGACCTGAACAGACTATTGATATTGTTTGTTGCGTATTTATATCCTATTGGATTCAACCCCAGTGAATTTACCGCAATATAATTTCCAATAATAATGATTTACACAATTAGTAAACAAAGCAAATACAGTGTGCTTATTTTTTGTATTTTCATACTGCAGTAGTTCGACAGTAATAAACAGCTCTCAGAATTAAATATAGGTCAACATAATAACGAGATGATGACGTTAATAATATCAATAATAATAATAATGCACGACAATTAAACTCCGAGTTCCATAAAAAATAGATAATATTCCTTTAGCTTGTTTAGAAATTGTCTATTGCCATTTAGTAAGAAAGTAAGTAAATGAGTAATAATAATATTATTTTCATATTAAAAATAACATTAAATAATTAATTTGATATCATATAGGAACTAACCTGATTACAGATCCGTCGGCCCGGGTTCGATTCCCGGTATCTCCTCGGATTTTTCTGATGTAGGGAGGTCTGGTAGAAGTGCACTCAGCCTCGTGATTAAAATTGAGGAGCTACTTGATAGAGAAGTAGCGGCTCCGATCATGGAAACCACCATTAACGGCCGTGGGTGTCGGCATGTTGACCACATGCCCCCAATCCTGCCATCTGCCTATGATAGATAACGCAGCGGTCGGGTGGTAGGCCTTATCCCTTCAGAGATGTAGCGCCATGGAGCTATTATTATAGGAACTAACTCTAAAGAAATAACGGGTGTGCCTCTAAGTGATGCGTTTTGCGTGCTTGTATTCCTTTTCGGGAATCTGTGTTTCATCCTTGCATCCTCTATAATACCTGTCGTTTAGTGCGATCGGTACGAATTCTACAACATCTTGAGGACAATACAGAGAAATTATATGATAAAATTAAAATCTCTAGATTAAAAATTAAATTAAACAATTGGCCTAAGTGCTGGGAGAACAATTTACTTAAGCCTATCGCTGGCTTCTTGTTAGTTGTGCTCCATTTACATGTTTCTAGGTAAATTAGTACGTCTCTTAATAGTCCAGAGTAAGAACCAGGCTACGAAGCACGCACTGAAGATTGATGAACAACAAGTGTACTTAGTGGTCTATTCAATATTGCATGAGAACAAAGTGAGTGATACAGTCAATTTGTGAGTAGTATAAAATTCAACAATAACCATACAAAGCCATTACTTTGAGTGTAATTAGAGTTTTTATATATGATATTAAATTCAGAGTAATGCGATTTATTTCATGCATTTATAGACTAATACTACAAAATATAGGCTATGTATCAATTAAACATTTCAAGTAAATAGTTATATTTATCATGATAATAAATTGGTCTTAGTAATTATTAAGTCTTCAATAGTTAACGAAAATAGGGTTTATTTTTGACTCGCAGTAGCCTACCTATATAAGTATTTTGAATTTTGATGAATTCAACCGAGGGACTTGGTTTATGGAATGATAAGATATGTGATAAATGTAGGAAACTATTCAACATCGATGGTTTCAAATTTTATTTTCAAACTACATGCAACTTGGATACCTCCTAGAAAGCATTGGAACGCGACTCGGATAGCTCTTAGACAGCGGTGACACTTAATTCTGAAATTTTCTCCCTATCCGCACGCAATTCATGAAGACTGGGGTTTAATAAGGAAAGAGACAACAGACAACTATATACACAGATGACAGAAAAATTATCCTAAAAACTGGCCAATTACCGGCTAAAAAAAAAAAAAATAGCGGACTAGTTGCCTTTGCACGCTAAGCTGTTTTTTTTAGTAAGTTGACTGCATTTAGGCAGTAGGCCTACTGTAACGTCTAACCACTCTTCTCGACTTAGTAGCCTAGACGAAATTCGAGGGGCCGAGGGAGCTCATAGTGTAATGTCTCACCTCGAGGAAACAGTTCGACATTCCATGGGTGGGTTCCGGAAACTCAAACTACTAGCATCAGCGGCCTTGTGAAAATCAAATCATTTAAAACAAATTACTTCAAAGTCCTGAGAATTATAGTTACCATATTTCGTGATAGAGGACGTTTACAATGGGTTCTGCTATATTTTATTCAACCAATGAAATTTAGTTACACTTATTTAGTAGACCAAATAACTGTAGAAAGAACAAAAATTAAATAAAATTAAATCTGCATGTTATGTCATGGTAACTAGGTTACTAAAGCATCTGCTATGATTTTATTTTGCAACTTGGAATACAAACCTTATTTACGTATAATAAAATAAATTAATAAAATAGCCTAAATGATGTGTCTCCACTAAACACATTTATTTCATGAGAATATTATGGGAGATTTGAATCCAGGGCATTTGGCTATCCGTGCCATTGCTCTACCAACTGAGCTAAGTCAGAGTTCACTTCTCAACGCCAGATGGAACCTCTCTCCTATGACAGATTACCCTTAATGGTCTACCTCACTGACAGACAAGTCAGTCATATGGAGTATGGAGTACTGTGAGGCACACTAATTAGTGATTTTTGTGACCGGGCTTCCCCTGTTATTGAACAGCTAGCATTCAAAATGGATTATATGCATTCATGAACCACAGATTATGTCCAACAGAGACAATCTGTGGTTCATGAATGCATGTATATCCAACGTTATTTCAATTTTACGATACTAATTTAAACATAATCTAATTCTACAGCTATATACAATTCATAAAATTCTACTACAACTGATATGCAATAGCTAACATCTCCCACAACTACACTGCATTTTAGGTCTAAAGCTACATACCCACTTAAAAAAGTTGGAAGAGCTTCGTTTCAGTTTGCCGGTATGATTATAAGAATAGTTAGGAGAAAACTTCCTTCGACATCGGGACTTAAACCCAAGACCTACACATAAAATATCCATTAGTATGTCTTAAAATAAATTAAAAAAAAAAAAGAACAAGGGTAAGAAGAGGAGAAGAAGAAGATTGATGATGGTGAGGGGGGGGGGGAGAAGAAAAATAATGAGAAGAAGATGGAGGATATGGAGAAGAGAAAATGAAGGAAGATTTGCTACAGTTTTAACATTAATTCACATAGAATGCTGTATGTGAAATTATTAATCTTATTGTAACGTATTTCAGTCGAAGGAAACGAGTAAGCATTTGGATGATACATGAGCCTAAATCCAGAGCTCCACTAATTTTGATTTATATGTCTGACCCGTGTGTATGTAAATAAACAAGGTTATTTATTGAATCATGCTTTAATTTCTGAACATGTGCGCTGCCATGAACGTGCTTCGTCGGCCCGTAGCATAATAATGCAGAGGGCGCTATACGTAGGCCTATTGATGATGAAGATACTGTCCCGGAGAGTACTTCAATACAGCACCGGTATGTAAAATTAAAATACTTTAGGTAGGGGAGGAGTTAAAAGGGAAACTTCCATATTATTATGTAGCTAGGAAAGTGATAGTGTTGTGTTGACGTTAATAATTTTTTAGTACACGCTCTCTAAAACAGCTGCTTATCGGACTGGTAACAATCCGAAAAATTGAATTTTAGCAACCAAGGCTGCTAAAATTGCATAAAAGTGTATTCAAACTGCATTCAAAATGCACTTTTATCGGCCTTGTCCTTTAAAGTCGTCATGACAATCTATAAACAAAACCCAGATGGCATTGACCAGTCACACCAACTTTAACATGGATTTACGCATATTGGTCATAAAACAACAAATTTAAGCCAACACGTTTCTTTATGATAATCAGAAACTTTACCAGGATTTTTCGAAAAACACGGTAGCCCACTTCATCACATGACAACAAATAGAAGCCAACAACTTTTCACATTTTGGTTCACATGAAAAACATTGCTTACCATGGAAGCTGTAATATATCCCTTCTCATAGTCTACTTCTGCCGTGAAGTTGCTGACAGCAGCTCCAATTCAATGTTTCTGGCTTGGATTGAAATTTCCTTCGTAGGCCTATTATCATTTATATTTTCACAAGATTTTCATAAATACTAGTTGGTATGCAATATTGTTTACAAACAAGGGACTCATATATTATGCATCTATACTATTATACCGCATTTGGTATTCGTACGTACGGTCATTGTTGTTTTATGATCTAGACGGCCATGAGAGAACTTTAACAAATGGCTGACTGCCTTTCATTATAATTAATTATACGGTATTTTTGTTTTATTACATATAATTTATAGAACTTTTACTAAAAAATATTGTATGCACCACGTACGCAAAAACTTTAGCGGACTCATCCAGTATTTCAGCCTCGGCTTTCGCCTCGGCCGCAATATTAGATTCGTCTGCTAAAGCGTTATTTTGCGTACTTGATACATAAATAGCTATTAACAGTTCACTGCTTCTGAAGTATTAATGCTTCGCCTCAAGAATTTATTGTGAAATGTGAGAATTTTTATGCGGGTGTTATATTTGTCATTCCATTGAAATTTTCCTTATTTTCCGAACTTAAAGCACACTCATGTTTTTCTTGATGACTGCCTTATTAGTACCTGCCGATACATTCAGTTCTGAAAGGGTTAAATGAACTTAGTTTACGATTATTTAATTGTGTTTTTCCTGGCGTTTGATCTGAATGTACTGTTAACTGTTACTGTTGTCGGGTAGCTAGGCAGGGGAGTAATTTGAAATATTCCAACGTATAAGAGGACAGCGCTTTCTCCATCTTCAGGGAATACTGAAATATCAAGTGAAACAAGGTGTCGGTAATTAAAGTAATTCACGTAAGAGAGACAACCAATCAGGAAGCATTGCGAAGTTTCGCGAACTTAAGAGCGTCGACCAGTCTGCGGCTGATGGGTCCTCTTCTTTCACTTGAATCTCAGCTGCATCCACTCCATACGAAGATGATGTTAAAACCTCCGTCTCTATTGAAATTTTCTGGCTCCAATTTAATCTCAATGCCTTCTCTGGTTGTAAGGCGAATACCGGAACTATAAAGGGACACGGCCCGACCCCTAAGTCCCATTGTACTAACGGTTGCGTGCACATTGGCACACGTGCACATTGGCACACGTGCACATCGGCACAATCGCATTTTCGTGCACATTGGCATATTATTTTTATCTTGCAATATCATCGTGCTCATCGCCACACACCCTTCGTAGGGGTGGACATAGAGACAAAGTTGGAATTACATTATCGTATTGAATGCAATGGAGTTCACAGTAACTGCTAGATAGACAGAAAGACAAACACTTTCTTTTATTATTATAGATACATACTGTGTACATTAATATTATAATTGAATTGTTTAGAAATCATTCATAAAGTATCTGCCTGCGATTGAATGAGACTTTGAATTAACCTAACCTAACCTAACCTAACCTAACCTAACCTGACAACCTATCTACGATATCTACAATCGGCTTCCTTAGCCGCGGTAGCTAAGGGGTGCTGCCTTGGAGCTGTGGTGAAGGAGGCTGTAGGTTTGAGTCTCTATGTCCACCCCTAGCCCCAATGGGTTGTGTGGCGATGAGCACGATAATATTACAAGATAAAAATACTATGCCAATGTGCACGAAAATGCGACTGTGCCAATGTGCACGACACCGTACTAACTTGACCTGAATAGGCTCAAACCCTATGCGAACAACCATTGCATAAACATACTTAAGTTATAGGATAAGAACCCATTTTAATTTCCTACAATGCACTCCCAGTTAACTTATTTGGTTTGGTGAACTCGACACTTCAGTAATCACTGAAGATGGAGGAAGCGTAGTCATCTGAAATGTCGGAATCTTCCAAATTACTTACCTGGCGAGCAACCCGAGAACAGTATTTTCTAGTTTTTGTACAATAATTTAAACAAACTCTGACTTCATCCCGGTTTGAAATAGGGAAACCATAAGTTCCCTTATGTGAGAGCGATATGTAGCACCTTGGGGGGGGGGATACGTGTATAAATTGTACGTTTGCGTGGAACTGGCATCAGAAATATCAGCTATTTGAATTGTATGCTAGGAAAGGGTGAACTTCAAGGTCATACCTCTAGCTCTATCTGTAGTATTATGGCTATTGAAAAACTCAGAAACCCAATGGGACATAATATGTTTGCATGGAATTTATAATACACCTCGAAGATTAATCAAATTGCTTGTCACCTTTCAGGCTAATCCATTCGTATGACTTTTGTCATGCAAAAGTTTCATCAACTACACAGAAAGCTGTTGGGGTTTAAGAAGATACGCACGTGTGACGCCTGGGCGACTTTTTATTATCATCCAGGGGAGACAACATTCCGCAATAAATTGTCACCATGTTTAAGGGCGCGCGAACATGTGAAGTAATTTTATCACTCAGAATATTAGGCCACAAAATACTTACCGTCTTTTTAAAAACTGTCATTAAAATTTAGAATAAGAGAAATGCAAATCCTGTTTTAAAAAAATTCTGAAGACATAAACAAATTCTTTAGGTTGCTGCAAAGTGTTTAATACTCACGTTTCAGCAGGAGCAGAAGCGAAATTAAATTACTTTAAAGATACCAGAGTGCTAGGTGAGTTTTAAATCCGAATGCATTCCCGATATTTTCCTGCTGATGCGGGACGATTTTAATCTAATTAAAAAAAAAAAAAAAACTAGACCTTTGTTCTTCCGTAAGCCCTGCCTAATGAATCAAGCTGGGGCTTAACTGGGAAATCAGTTAAAAAAACAACTTATTTTCTACATATCATAATTGCAATTATAACTGATCAATCAAAAGCATTCTGGCACTTTGTTGTGGGTGTGCCTGATTTTATTTTCTTTTGAAAAAAGCGGTGCAAAAATGACGAACTTTCGTAACTCAAGTCGGTTGAAAAATGACACAGTTTTGTTGTAGGTGGCGGAAAATAGTTATTCACTTTGATAAAAATTGAAAATATTAAAATTCATTACGACCTTTTTCTTAATTTTTCACGGTGGTGGGAATAGGTCGTCTATCATCATTTGCAGTAACGTAACAGCCACGAAGAATAGTCAAAGAAAACACACGTATCAATTTGAGTTCGGATTTTTCATGGTTTCTCCGACCTAAAGGCAAATGCGGAATTGGATACTTACTTACCATGATTTCATCCTGTATCATATACATAAAAAAAAATTTAATATTAGTTTAAATTAACACACGCCATAAATACACCAACAATAGAAAAAAGTGGTACATCAATAATTACATGAACCTTGATGTTCAAACGAGTATAAATAAAGTTGAACTGAATAGTAAGATATTCAACATTTATTATTATTTATTATTAACGGCTGTCTAATAATAGTCCATGATACACATGGTAAAGTGATTTTATTTTGCTAGGAGGATTGCTTCATTCGCCCTTACCGGCTCGTTTCGCTAATATACCTACTCGAAAAATAAAATCTTTTAACATTTTTATCACAAATAACACACTTTATAACACACTCTTTTATTGCATAATATAACAGCGGAACATAGAGAAATTGCGAGTGAATTGAATTGAACTTATTTTTTTAAGTACTGTGGAAATTAAAAGTTTTTATGCATTCAATCCGCTCATAATGTCCACCGCTGTGGCTCAGGGGATAAGTTCAATCCTCTCACGCAGCGGGCCCGGGTTCGATTCCTGGTCGGGACAAGTTACCTAGGTGGGGTTTTTTCTGGGGGTTTTCCTCACCTTTGAGACAAATGTCGGGTAACTTTAGGCCCTTGTGGTCCCCAGATATCATCTGGCCGTCATTATCATCTTCATCCCATCCTCGCCTTGTTTGGAGTGAGTGTGTGTGTGAATGGTGTGTCTCGTCCTATGTGTTCGTGTTGTCTCGGAGGTGGCCCCGGCATTGGGCTGATCACTCATCCGGGGAGGCCCTCCATGTCCTTGTCTGGTCAAAAAAGTATGTATGTGATCCAAAGATAATCCCTCTCCCGACAGGTCGCGGCCCTGTAAGGCCCGGGCGGCTTGGGTCGCTTAAATCCTAGAAAGGGAGAGGTGAAACTACGGTAAAGAAAGAAGAAAGAAAGAAAATCCGCTCATAATGACAGAAAAAAATACAAATATAATAATAATTACAGACACATGGTTAATACAAGTATTGAACATAAAACATTAACCTTGACCTAATGTCATGAAGTAGTGGCCAAAATTTATAGGGCCCGGGGGTTTAGCCAATAATTCGTCAAGTTAGTGGTACACAAGGCATAGAAATCTTTCTGAGTTAGTAAACAACTTGCACTGCATGTGGCAGTTTAGTGTTCTGTTGACGACTTTGTGTGTTGTGCGTTCTTGACAACCAGTGGCGGATCATAGCTAAAATGAGTGGGGGTGCTGCTGAAGAAAATGTTTAGCCTCTTGTTTAGAAAAGCTACTAAGTAATATCAAGTTCATTGCAAATAATTTCGGCAACTGTCTAGATGTATCACTCTTCTAGAGAGACAAAATATGTAAATGGCACAAGCGATCAGACTCGTGGAGGAATTATTCATAGGTAAGAGTCAACCTGAAGATGGAATACTTCTACAGGTGCAGCAGAAATAAGAAAAAATTATCCAGAAAAATGCAGGATTTTTCTACTGTTTTTACCTTTCGAGGTGCACTGGAAGGTTCTACAGAAGACCATGATGTGTACCCACACGAGGGAAACACTAGTATCTCATCCCCCGTCACGTCATGAGACGTAGAGAGAAGTTTTTACCATTAAAGATCTTCTTTGGAAGATATTTTTCTTTTGAAAACTTCAAAATGTATATTGCCATTCACTGCAACAAAGCGTATGCACAGACATAATGTATAAATTGCCTTTTAATTTTCACTGTGAATATTGTTAACAAATATTAAAGCATTATTTATGTTCGTTTTACTAGAAAATATATTTTGTTTCTGTGATTTACGATTAAATGTGCAAACTATTCTATGACGCTGTGTCTATCATTTCACTAGACTAGCTGCACTGCCCTTGAACTTGAATGTTCGTATTAAAGTGCGCCACTGAAAGCGAGTCACCCCTTCCCTCGTGTTTACATACGGCTATATCCCAGTCACCACTAACCTGATGTAATGTTTTTGTGGCTAAACCCCCGGGCCCTAATGATAAGAGCAGTGGCGTACCAAGGCTACTTGGCGCCCGGGGTTAATTAGATGGTAGTCGCCCCCAACACTAAAAGGTTCAAGGTTCAACGAGTTTAACTTAAACACAGTTTAATGTTCACAATTATTTATTTTTAATAAGTAGTAGGCTATGTTACTTCAACACATTATAAAGAGAAAAATATGAATGAAATAAAACTGTAAGTATTATAAGGTTAGTTTGTTTGAAAAAAAAAAAAAGAGAGAAAATAAGTTTGAGTCATAAAATTTTTTAAATGTGCCTTCCTAGCCTTGATTGATGAAAAACTTATTTATAATAGAGTTGAAGTCTATAGTAGCAGCCACATCACGTTAAATTGATAAATTTGCTAAATTTCTTAGTCTTTCTTTCGCCCGTACACCGTAAACGTTTCCTGTGTACTCAGCGCCACGACCCATTGTCTATAAATAGTTTAAAACAAAATGTTTATTTCACTTCTAAATAATATTACTGAAGTATTTAACGGAGTAATAAAGAAAATTTGACCAATAAAACTTTCTATTTTGCCTGAAAAAATTATTTTTTCTTAAACTAAAAAAATACTTTTTCAATTTTGGCGCCCCCTTCTTTACGGCGCCCGGTGCGGCCGCCCCGTTCGCACCCCCCTTGGTACGCCACTGGATAAGAGTAAAATTTTGTAGAAGATAATGAGAAATTAGGATTCATAAGCGTTTATGAGGTGATTAACTAAGAGCTTTTTTTTGTCGTAGCAAGAGAATAACTTTGATAATGATACAGATGGAGTTTATTGTATAATCGAGAGGACGTGCATTAAAATATTGATGTGAGTGGTGCGGAGTTGGTGCGGTGTCTAGGAATTTGGAGTGTGCTTAAAGTAGTCTAAATCTATTGGTGAGATTATGTATTTTTTGCGTTGGGTTGAAAGATTTCAACAGCTAAAAGAAACTTTTACATTTACTAACTTTAACATAAGCCTATTCCTCAATAATCTTTCAGGGGCTATTAGAAAACGTAATTTTTCTCTCTTTTCTTCCCCCATTCCCTGCAATTCGCTTCATATGTAACGCGCAAAAAGATGAGCACATCACACCTTATTACCTGCAACTAAAATGGCTAAAATTAAAAGAACGAAGGATCTTTTCCATTGCACTAACTCTTAAGCGATACTCAACCTGAACAGAGAGAATACAAGTGTCTTGATCTGAATCAGGGGAAGTCAACTACGTCTTGTGATGACGTTTGTGGAGCAAGTGCATGCGGATCCCTTGTGTGTGACGTCAGCAAGAGCGCACGGTAGTAGGGGTGTTGAGAGCACGCTAGATCTAGGTACTAGAGGACCTATTCACTTTAGCTCTGTGGGTAGAACAACTTCTGGTAGGAAATACGGAGCATTTTTCAAAGTTATTGCAAGTACGCGATCCTGATAGTGTTCTCTCTGCAGAACATGTGCTAGTTCTGCAAAACATTCTTCTTCAGTTCGAATCGAGGTTTCAGGATGTGGAAAACCTTTCTCCAATGTTTAAACTTTTTGCTACCCCATATTCAGTTAATGTCAAAGACGTTCCTTGCCGGTATCAGTTGGAACTGCTAAACTTACAGTGCGACGATCTGTTCAAGGACAAATACGAATGTAAAGTGGTCTAGGGTAACTTTTACAGAAATTTCTCTGAAATCAGATTCCCGAAACTTGCCGCACGAATATTATGTAATTTTGGATCGACATATGTGGCCGAACAATTTTTTTCACTAATGAAATGTGCAAAGCTCAAATCAAGAAGTACATTGTCAAATCACAACCTAAATGTAGTCTTCGATTAAATATTGCTCAAACATTACGTCCCAACATTGATAAACTTGTTAAAGAAAAAAGAGACAGGAAAGTTAGAAAATTGTTACTGTAAACTTGTATCATCTAAGGTGCCGACGAGCTTGTATGGTAATTAATTCAGTTAATTTTGTTATTATTTTTACTGTAGTGAATTATGTTAATTCAAATGATAGTATTGTCTATTTTTGTCAAAGAACATAGATTTTGTGGAAAGGCAATTGTTCTCACAGAATAGAAAAATAGAATCATTTATAATATGTTAAACTGCTGTGCTGTAATTAACCGATAAATTATCAAGAAAATCGACTGATGTTTCATTAACTCGGAAACACGTATTACGTAAGTTCTAACCCCTACATTCCCGCTGCCCGCAATACTAATGCCCCTCTCTTCCCCCCTGTTCACTGATGCCACCACTTCACATACTCCTCGCAGAGGTATAACGCGAGCAGTCAGAGCGGAAAGCAGTGACGTCACAGAGCAACCTTCTGTCTTCCCCTGATGAATCCACCCCGAGTGGTGGCATTCAGAAAGTACATTCAGACTCCATGAAATAATCCATCATGGGTCTATTGTTTCGTTCCTCTCTAACGTGTAGTAGGAACATATTATATATTAGATTTGTAGGTTATTTAGCGTTACCCAGTGTGCACCACGTGGAGGCAACCTACATTGCACACCTTGCCCCCGAGATGTTATGGGGGACTTAATTTTGCTGCAGGAGTGAATTACCTGTCACTTTCTGAATCTGGATCTGGGAAAACACTACCCAGCTCTACCTCTTCCTGTTCTTCCACGTCATCCCTAAATCTGACTCTTTGCATTCTTTCCTGGTGAAGCCAGTCTCTAGTATCACTTTCCGGATCAATCCCATCAGGAACCCAGTATTGCAGAGGGTTCCTGATGGGAGCAATGGATCTTCTAATGACAGTACACCCTAGTATTCCCACTCCTACAGCGAGCACCCCGGCTCCTAACTCCATTAACAGCTTTCTATTAGAATTCATCTTTGAACGATTAATTCATAAAATATAAAGCGAAGGTTATCGCATAGCAATGAATTGATGTGAAAATTGTCATTGTTTGCAAGCCGTCTCCTCAGAAACAATAGGTGCATAGACATCCGCACGGGAATGCTAGCTTAATGCGATTTTTCAAATTAAAAGAATGCAATAAATAAATCCCATTCCCATGAAGTGACAAGGCCTACCCGCCACTACTTTATCTAGTTCCTCTTTTGACCAATTGATGACAGGCATGTGGTCAGTATGCATATTCGTGATGGTCGTTATTGAAAGAAATAAATTCTTGACCGTAGCCGCTACTTCTTGATCAAGTAGGAACTGAGTTGTCCTATCGAATCTAAGTACACCGCGTCCCAGACCTATTTCGAAAATCCGAGGAGATACCAAGGATAAAGCCCTGGATTCGTATCCGTAGTCAGCAACGCTAATCTTTGGACCACGCAGGCTGCCAAAATAAACAGGAAGCTACCATGAAAATACCGGTGGTGAAAATACTAACTTAGATTTTAAATTAAATATGCAATAGCTATAGGCCTAATATAAATAAAAACGTGTAATATAAATTTTAATGTAAAATAACATTCATATATCGTCCTGAGTCAATCTTCTGTTTTCCGTGTGAAATTCGCGCTAAGTTCCCTTGCCCTGTTCACAGTACCGTAGGGTATAAGATTCAAAACGAAATCACGATGTTGACCAATTTATTTGGGTTTTATCACGGGTACACAGTCGCAAAGGCTAATGCCGGGTCGTACAATTATCTATTATGACTCATCTCCGGCATTTCAACTAAGTTGAAATATGTACAACTACATCTACATTATATATCAGAGTGGAAGGGATATAACTGAGCAGATCTCAACACATTTTGCCATTGTCGTTTTATATTAAATAAATTGCTCCCAATATTAACGATATATTTAGAACGAGATAGGCTTGTTCAGTCTTTGCCAATTATTTATCAGATTCGAACGATATTTGAGAAAATAAAATTGCCCAACTGAGTGCAGTAGCCGAGATGGTAACGTCTTGGACTCGCATTCATGAGGTCCCAGGTTCAACTCCCTTGGCCGGCCAATTTGACATGTTTTTTTCATTGTTTTCCCAGTCGTAAAGGAAAATTCTTGGATATTTACATACCATGAATAATCCTCGCTATTTCACCCTGTATCATATCCATTTAAATTCATGTTAGTTCAAATTTACTCTATAAAACACAACAACAATAGAACATAATTGGCAACCAATAGTTTCATGGTCCTTTGTAGGCTTATAGACACAGATCCCGAACTCCCAATATGGCCTCGAAGCTGAAGGGAGTATAAATAAAGGTGAATTGAAAAAAAAATGCCCTAAATACCACCTAGTTAGGGCCGCCTACAGTTCACAGTCCGCCACGGTTCCATTTGACTAAGAACATAAACTATTAAGAGGAAGAAGAATGTTGAAAGATCTTATAATGAAATTATGTGCATTGCGAATTATTTAGGCACTGTGCAAATTTTCGTAAGGTCAGTAGCCTCTATAGGCTGATAAACTAAGCAGAAGGTTTATTTGTTTAATGTTCCGATGCAGAGACGAGAAGTCCTGCTGTGATGTTGATGCTAATTCTGTGAACATTTCTTAAATCATTCAGCGATCCATTTAGCAGATAGCCTTGAAATGGATTTGCTTGCAGTTCTTTCCGATAAGAACATCTCCATAACAACCTTCATTCTTTCGCAGTTCCTTATTGATTCTTATTGAGGATATCACGGAATACCATTATCTGTTATTAATATGCTAATTATTATTAATATATTTATTGTAAAATAATATTAATACAATTTTATTAAGCTATATCTTATATTTAACAGGTAAGTTTGTGTTTTTTTTTTTTAAACCATTCTTTCCTGAGAGGTAGCAAATATGATAGGCACGGGGAACGAGTTTCATGATCCAGTTAACCTAAGTGAATTAAATACATTTACAAATAAGATTTATTAACAAGAATTATAAATAGCTGTACTTTCAACTGTCCAACTATACCCGATTATTATTTTAGTTTCAGTAGACTATTCTATGAATTTGTAGAAAGGATATTATCTTCGGTACGTTACATTGTGGGGTACGCCGTAGCGTAGTGGTTGAGGCGCTGCGCTACAAACCGGAAGGTCGCGGGTTCGATTCCCGATGAGGTCGTTGAGATTTTTCAATTGGCCTAATCCTTCTGGTGGCACTATGGCCCTGGGGTCGACTCAGCCTCTAACAGAAATGACTACCAGGAGCAATCCTGGGGGTAAAGGCGGCCGGTGCGTAAGGCTGACAACCTTACCACCTTCATGTGCCGAATGTCCAAATTCTGGGAGCCTCAACCTCCTGGAACCCTCTGGGCCTCCATGGCCTGCACAGGGATCACTTTACCTTTACGTTACATTGTAAATTATGCTCTATTCTTATAACAAGTCAGTGAAAATAAAGTTTCATATATATATATATATATATATATTAATGAGCTTACATAGTATGTGGAAGTAGAAAACAAATGGCTGATTTAGGCTACGTAATATCAAGCTAGTAATATTTTTATTAGGTTCATCCGAGGGTGGAAGTATGCATAGGCTATAATGTTGCAAAAATAGACAGGCATTTTGAGCAAGTTCACATTAACTGATAACAACGCTTGCATCAACTTATAATAAACCCTTTGAAATAAGTCGGAGGTTGTAGGCGAAGTTGCAAAATATTCCATCGTATTCCATTGCGCAAAAACGCAAAAAAAAAAAAAGTTTGTATTTACAGCAACGTTAACTAGAAATTGAGCATTTTCCAAAGTTCAGCATTGTGTTGCAGATTCAAATTAAATCAAGAAAGGGATAAACGAAAATAAGACTACGGGCGAATAAGATTTCGGCCAGTATTACGTAATTACGTAATTGGACATGTGAGCAAATCTGTAGCGGTATTACGAAAATCCCCCCCCCCTCTCTCTCTCTCAGTCGTAGTTTTACCTCTCCCTTGTAGGATTTAAGCGACCCAAGCCGATTACGAAAATCCACAATCTTAAATATATTGAAAGGATTCAAACCCACAAACAATCTTTAAGCAATTTCGAATTGGGTTTATTAGATTCGTTGAAAAAAGCTGAACATTACATGGAACGGAACCATTAAAACGGCCACCATCTTGAACCGACATAAGAAGATGAAGAAGAAGAAGAAGAAACCTTATCATAGACCTACATTATTGTTAATGACGTCAAGGAATATTCGTGCCAAAGAGGAAAATATCAAATAAATTATTCGGTCGTGGCTGCGTAACAAACACATTTACAGACGAAATACCGAACGGCCGAGTTGAAACGGGACCTTATTTCGCTCGGTAAATAAACCATGCCTGAGGAATAGAATGATAGTTTTATATTAGTTTCAAGAGCAGGATTAAATCATTTATTTTTAAGACGTCGATTACTCGGTAAGCCCTTTTTTCCACTTGGGTCTTTTTTTAAAATTTTAAAATTTTTATTTTATTTTAAAGAGACTATTTCAACCTCTAGAAAGATGATGCACTTCTCTAACGAAATAGTTGCTCCTGATGCAGCATGACTTTTCGTGACCCGCCTTTAATGCTGAAGTCACTGACCTAGGACGCTGGATTTTAATAAAATATCTCACGCCATTTACAACTTATGTATGAACTCATTATTTATAAGCGTATGTGCAGACTTTAGTCATGCTGAAGTTTAATATGATAACGCCCTTGGAGGATCACATAGTTGCGTGCTGGCCTCTGAAATCAGTACTCTTCGAAAAAAGCCTGAGTGACAAAGTTATCGCAGCGAAATTTGTCTTAACCCTTAAAGCTGAAGTATAATTTAACCCATTAACCTGTTCTGAAAAGGGAACACAGAAATTGTATTTTCTTCACTAATCCATTGATACCCAATGACAGCATTTGCTGCCTACTAGCGTTTTCTAGAATCCTAACTGGTTTACTTTTAGATTTCCTTATGATATTTACTTAATTTACACCTGTTCGTATGAAATAAAATGAAAATACTTAAAAATATTGGAGGAAAATATGCTTAATATAATGTTTTTTTATGTGATACCCAATGAAATACTAGCATATACCGCCAGCAATCACAATTGCCATCCTCTGATTGTTTTACATGGGTCTACCCTTTTATTGTACTGACCGGGATTCAAAACTGCGAAGTTTCGGCTGCTGAAAAGCCTAGCTAGAAAGGAGGTGTATTATAATGTTTATTGAAAAAGTTCATAGTCCATCTCAAAATAAATTGTGCACAAGCCTAAGTTAGTAATAAGAAGAAGGTGAAAAAATACAATCAGTCGAGTCTGTGGAATATACCATCCTCAAGGCAGCAGTTCGGTACTTTTCGTTCCCCGTAAATAAAATGGCTGCCCGTATTTGGATTTCTAGCTCTTCATTTTAGTATTAGCATAGGGTGAGTAGATTTCTATAAGCTAAGCTAAAGACATTTCATCTTTGCTAATTAGATAGCTTATAATGGCTCTCATATAGGAGAGAGATGAATGAAAATGTTCTATGCATGTTCAACATCTGAGGGAAGCAAAGGCTTTTGATTCGCCGCGCACGTGTGGTTTATATTTTATAAAACTTCCTCTCTGCATATACTAAAACCCCTTGCGGCATATTTGTTCAGCGTTCCACTACCTCGTAAAAATATCATGCCAAACTTTGTGTTATGGTTTTATGTTATGATTCATAGACATTTATTATGAATGCTCCTATTTCCCTTCCTTTGCCCTTTCTGGGAGCGAATTCTCACACGGACACAGTTTCCGTTTTCTCTCTGGCATTATGAAAACAGATACGTCTTTTATAATTAAGACATTATTATTATTATTATTAGTTTTTTTAAATTATTTTAATGTCATCAGCAGGTCCCGGATTTTGATGACATATCTTTTAACTGGTACTTCGTGGACGTTGCCCAGTAGTGCAGGTATACTGATTATGACTCCCAGATTATAAAAATGGAAATTTTTAGGGTAATTTTTTGGCAATTTTTTCTCATTTTTCATATCAAGGTCATTTTTAGAATTCACTGTCAATATTTGGACTTTTTTTGGACATTTTACGGCCTTTTGTTTCCACATTTCATATGTTTAGGTTTTTTTTTTACTTCCTCTGCCCGTACCATAGGTACCATAGGTAGGTAGAGGAAGTATTGTTTTCGACCCCAAAATTCGAAGTTGAGTTTTTAGCATATATACACGTTTCAAGGCCCCCTGAATCCAAAAATACTATTTTTGGAAACATGTCTGTGTGTCTGTCTGTCTGTGAACACTCTAGCTCCAAAACGGAAAATCGTATGAAAACAAAATTTCGTATTTGGGTCAGGTACCTTCTGAAGATGTGAGGATAAGATTGGCGACTATTTTCTATTATTTTTAAGGGGACTTTACATGAAGAAATTTTCGTTTTTCGCGATTTTCTTTAAATTTTGCACAAGTGTAGCTTATAGTGAGAGCTAAAACTTTTATTTGGAACTTTTTTTCGAAAAAATTCTCTGAAGGCAGTTACAAGCCACCTACTGTTCACCCACTGTTTGTAAAAAGTTTGTGTTGTGTGGTTAACAATTGAATACACACTCTTTCACGGCCTCTTATCTATATTAATAAAAGGAAGTGTCTGTCCTCCGTCTGTCTGTCTTCCGTCTGTCTTCCGTCTGTCTTCCGTCTGTCTTCCGTCTGTCTGTCCGCGATGCCCAGCGAAATCTACTCAACGCAGAGATCTGAAATTTTATAAGTAGGCGGACTAAAGGGTCGGAATGTGCACCTCGAAGCCGGAATTTTAATTTTCGCCTCCGTTCGTGAGTTATGAGTGAAAAACTGGCAGAAAACGTGCATTTTTTTGCGTTTTAGAAGCATCAGTTTCAGTAATAAATTTCAATATCAAATAACTTACAGATGGCTTTGGCTATTTTGTCAACATACCTCATAGCCTACCTTGAAAATAAAAGCAACGCGATCGCTTGATTTTGTAAGTCCATCCTAGACGATTCATTTGTTTAGAGTGTCAAGGCCCACAGACATATGACATTTTCAACCTACACGGAAGAAGGATAATCAACCCTAAATATGGTCAAACATTGTTCGATTTGAACGAAACTCACTATACAGGGGTTTTCTGGGCCAAGGAACTCGAATCTGAGGTCGCTTTTACGAGGGGACGCTACCTAATCGTGGAATGCTCTCCACGTGATTTAGGTGTTAATAATTATAATTTGAAATAATTATCAAGGGGGAAGCCGCGGGCACATGCGGGCACATGCTGTTTGTCTGTCTGTCCACGATGCCCATCGAAATCTACTGAACGCAAAGATCTGAAAATTTAAAGTTAGATGGACTGAAAGGTGGGCGAATGCACCTCGAAGCCGAATTTGTAATTTTAGCTTTCGTTCGCGAGTTATGAGTAAAAAACTGGCAGAAAACGTGATTTTAGCGCTGTCGAAGCATCAGATTTCAGTAATACATTTCAATGTCAAATCAATTGCAGTTGGCTTTGGCTATTTTTGTCATACCGTGGAAATAAAAGCATCGCGATCGCTTGAATGTTGTAAGCCCACGCTGGTCGATTCATTTGTTTAGAATGTCAAGGCCCGTAGACATATGAAATTTTCAACCTACACGGAAGAGGGATAATCAACATAGACCTAAATATGGTTAAACATCGTTCGATTTGGACGAAACTCACTATACAGGGATTTTCTGGGCCAAGGAACTCGAATCTGAGATAGCTTTTACCAGGCAACGATATCTAATCGTGGTATGTAATTCACGTGATTTAGGTGTTAATAAAATAATGATTTAACTATTATGCTCTTAATTTTTAATTCTTGACATAATTATCGCGGGCGATCGCTTGATTTTGTAAGTCCATCCTGGACGATTCATTTGTTTAGAATATCAAGGCCCGAAGACATATGAAATTTTCAACCTACACGGAAGAGGGATAATCAATATAGGCCTAAATATGGTCAAACATTGTTCGATTTGGACGAAACTCACTGTACAGGGGTTTTCTGGGCCAAGGAACTCGAATCTGAGGTCGCTTTTACCAGGCGACGCTATCTAATCGTGGTATGTAGTCCACGTGATTTAGGTGTTAATAAATATAATGATTTAACTATTATGCTCTTAATTTTTAATTTTTGAAATAATTATCGCGGGCGAAGCCGCGGGCACATGCTAGTTCTATATAAGAATGAAGTGAGTAAGACATATTGGAGGGAAATATTCGATAAAATTCGGAAATTATTCTTAACGACGGAAGTTTCAATAAATGTCTGCAGTCACTTGTTTTTGTTTGCTATATAGTCTTCACTTTTATTAGTCGCATCATTTTCCAAGAAGAGGCTATCAGGTATTTATCGTATAATTAGCGTTAAATTGCGTCTTGCGTTTCTGTACAAGGATATATGAATACTCCTAACTTTTATTTGGGCAGAGGAAGTTATGTGACTTTCACATCAGATTTTTAATTTTTAAAATATTATTTTCTCATTTCGGCTTGTTTCTTGCATTGTATAGAGTTTTTGTGCATTTACTTGCATATAATACCATGAGAAATCTAAATAAGGATAATTAAATAGATCTTGCTATAATATTAATTTGGATACAGAAAGACGGTGTTTGCTGTTTTCATTTAACCATATGTACCAATTAACTAATTACAAGCCTTATAATTGAGCCAACAACATTAGTGTAGAATAGGCACAAATCTGAGGAATAAACTAGCATTTAGAAAAAATTGGGTCTTTTTTAAATTAGTTTTTGGGTCATTTTTCGTATTTTGCAAGTTATTTTATAGCTTATTTTTAAAAGTATTTTTAGGTCATCAGTCATCACCATGATGCTTATTGGTATACAGTTAACTAGTGTTGAAACCCAGATGTCATTACGAGATTGTCCTTACTGCTCTGTTTCTGTGAATGAAGATAAAACAAGATTAATGATGCAGGGAAGATCACCTTAAAGGCTCTTATATTTTTTATTTATTTAATATATATATTACATATACAACCCCAAAGAGCAAAGCTCATGCGAAGGGTGACATACATACAATGGTTCGAAAGAAAAAATAATAGCATATACTATTATCTTAAGGCTATAACAAAGCTTCACTACTAACAAACAAAGCTCATTCAAAACACTTGAAATATATTAATCAATTTTGAAATTTACATTTTTTGTACGACTTCACAAAAATATATTATATCTATCCTACTGACTAAAGTAAATATCTACAAAATATGATAATGCTTTTGGTTTAACATTTCTAAGAGAACTGGACACACTTTCAGGTAACATGTTATACAATTTTATAGCATGAGGTAATATTCAATTTAGGCCATACATAGTGTTATGGAGATGAACATCTTCGGGCGTAAATTAAGGTGGTGTTGGATTTAATAATTTTATATTTGATAGAATGTAAATGACTGACTATTACTACATTTGTTGAGACGGAAAGTGACTTTATTCCAGAAATTTTGAATATATCACTAGTATGGGTTCTAAAGGAAATTTTGAACATAATTTAAATACTCTTATTTTGAACTAGCATGTGCCCGCGGCTTCGCCCGCGATAATTATTTCAAAAATTAAAAATTAAGAGCATAATAGTTAAATCATTATATTTATTAAAACCTAAATCACGTGGACTACATACCACGATTAGATAGCGTCGCCTGGTAAAAGCGACCTCAGATTCGAGTTCCTTGGCCCAGAATATCCCTGTACAGTGAGTTTCGTCCAAATCGAACAATGTATGACCATATTTAGGCCTATATTGATTATCCCTCTTCCGTGTAAGTTGAAAATTTCATATGTCTACGGGCCTTGACATTCCAAACAATTGAATCGACCAGCGTGGGCTTACAACATTCAAGCGATCGCGATGCTTTTATTTCGACGGTATGACAAAAATAGCCAAAGCCAACTGCAATTGATTTGACATTGAAATGTATTACTGAAATCTGATGCTTCGACAGCGCTAAAATCACGTTTTCTGCCTGTTTTTCACTCATAACTCGCGAACGAAAGCTAAAATTAAAAATTCGGCTTCGAGATGCATTCGCCCACCTTTCAGTCCATCTATCATTAAAATTTCAGATCTCTGCGTTCAGTAGATTTCGATGGGCATCGTGGACAGACAGACAAACAGCATGTGCCCGCATGTGCCCGCGGCTTCCCCCGCGATAATTATTTCAAAAATTAAAAACTCAAAATTAAGAGCATAGTTAAATCGTTATAATTATTAACACCTAAATCACGTGGAGTGCATTCCACGATTAGGTAGTGTCCCCTGGTAAAAGCGACCTCAGATTCGAGTTCCTTGGCCCAGAATACCCCTGTACAGTGAGTTTCGTCCAAATCGAACAATGTTTGACCATATTTAGGCCTATATTGATTATCCCTCTTCCATGTAGGTTGAAAATTTCATATGTCTTCGGGCCTTGATATTCTAAACAAATGAATCGTCCAGGATGGACTTACAAAATCAAGCGATCGCCCGCGATAAATATTTCAAGAATTAAAAATTAAGAGCATAATAGTTAAATCATTATATTTATTAACACCTAAATCACGTGGACTACATGTCACGATTAGATAGCGTCGCCTGGTAAAAGCGATCTCAGATTCGAGTTCCTTGGCCCAGAAAATCCCTGTATAGTGAGCTTCGTTCAAATCGAACGATGTTTAACCATATTTAGGTCTATGTTGATTATCCCTCTTCCGTGTAGGTTGAAAATTTCATATGTCTACGGGCCTTGACATTCTAAACAAATGAATCGACCAGCGTGGGCTTACAACATTCTAGCGATCGCGATTCTTTTATTACCACGGTATGACAAAAATAGCCAAAGCCAACTGCAATTGATTTAACATTGAAATGTATTACTGAAATCTGATGCTTCGACAGCGCTAAAATCACGTTTTCTGCCAGTTTTTCACTCACATCTCGCTAACGAAAGCTAAAATTAATAATCCGGCTTCGATGCGCATTCGCCCACCTTTCAGCCCATCTATGTTTAAAATTTCAGATCTCTGCGTTCAGTAGATTTCGCTGGGCATCGTGGACAGACAGACAAACACGTCCTTTTATTATTTTAAGATAGCATGTGCCCGCGGCTTCGCCCGCGATAATTATTTCAAAAATTAAAAATTAAGAGCATAATAGTTAAATCATTATATTAACACCTAAATCATGTGGACTACATATCACGACTAGATAGCGTCACCTGGTAAAAGCGACCTCAGATTCGAGTTCCTTGGCCCAGAAAACCCCTGTATAGTGAGTTTCGTCCAAATCGAACAACGTTTGACCATATTTAGGCTAATATTGATTATCCCTATAATAATAATAATAATAATAATAATAATAATAATAATAATAATAATCCTCTTCGGTGTAGGTTGAAAATTTCATATTATGTTTGCGTGCCTTGACATTAAAAACAAATGAATCGACCAGCATGAGCTACAACATTCAAGAGATCGCGATGCTTTTATGTCGAAGGAATGACAAAAATAGCCAAAGCCTAGTGTAATTGATTTGTATTACTGAGAACTCATGCTTCGAAAACGCAATAAATACACGTTTTCTGCCCGTTTTTCACTTGTAACTCACGAACGTAAGCGAAAATTAAAATTCCGGCTTCGAGGTGCACATTCCGACCCTTTAGTCCGCCTATGTATACAATTTCAGATCTCTGCGTTGAGTAGATTTCGCTGGGCATCGCGGACAGACAGACGGAGGACAGACAGACAGACGGAGGAGGACAGACACTTCCTTTTATTAATATACTAGCATGTGCCCGCGGCTTCGCCCGCGATAATTATTTGAAAAATTAAAAATTAAGAGCATAATAGTTAAATCATTATATTTATTAACACCTAAATCACGTGGACAACATACCACGATTAGATAGCGTCGCCTGGTAAAAGCTACCTCAGATTAGAGTTCCTTGGCCCAGAAAACCCCTGTATAGTGAGTTTGACCATATTTAGGGCTTACAACATTCAAGCGATCGCGAAAGTTTCATTTCCAAGGTATGACAAAAATAGCCAAAGCCAACTGTAATTGATTTGACATTGAAATATATTACTGAAAACTGATGCTTCGAAAACGCAAAAAATGCAAGTTTTCTGCCCGTTTTTCACTCATAACTCGCGAAGGAAAGCTAAAATTAAAATTCCGGCTTCGAGGTGCACTTTTCGACCCTTTAGTCCATCTATGTTTAAAATTTCAGATCTCTGCGTTCAGTAGATTTCGCTGGGCATCGCGGACAGACAGACAGACGGAGGAAGACAGACACTTCCTTTTATTAATATAGATATAGATTACTTCTAGCTCATAAAATAGGCTTTTCCTGCAATTCCCCCATATGATGTTCATATATGTAAGATGGCTATGGATTAAAGAAAAATATACCATTTTAAGAAGTTGACTGGACGTTCCTGAAAGAGTTAATCTGTTTACTATACCGACGAGAGATTTATCTTCTTAATTTTGTTAATTTGAGATTCCCAAGAAAGGAAACTGTCAATATTTAATCCTAAAAAAAAGAAATAAATTCAATTCTCTCTATTGACTTATTATTTATGTATAAGTTTATATTGGTTTGAAGTCTTTGCGATCGCTTGTGAAAGAGCATGAATTTAGTTTTATCTCCATTTATTGTTAATTTATTATGGTTAAACCAATTGATTAGGTCATTAATGTCATATTGCATTTCATATGCTATGTCTTCTTCTGTTCGTCCCGTACAGAAAATATTTATGTCATCGCCATACAAAAGCATTTTACCAAACAATTTTAAATTAAACAAATTGTTCTTCACCTATATTTATCGAAGAGAAGTGGACTCAGGATAGATCCTTGAGGTACTCCACACCTAATAGATGCTACTTCACTTTTGTATTGATTTACACCAACGTATTGATTTCAATTACTCAAATAACTTTCAAACCATGCTAACGATAATCCTCTCAACGCCTGCGTGATTCAATTTCTCTAGATGCTAAGCTATTTCCGCCAACTGATTTTTATATTTGAACAAGAATGTCAAACCAACAAGAATGTCAAACTTTCAAACCATGCTAACGATAATCCTCTCAACGCCTGCGTGATTCAATTTCTCTAGATGCTAAGCTATTTCCGCCAACTGATTTTTATATTTGAACAAGAATGTCAAATAGAGCAGTTGATGTAAACCCATATTGCATGGGATGAAAGAATGTAAAAAAATTGTAGTCTTATTTTAACAACTTTGTCAAGGATTTTAGCCAAAACCGGTAAAATACTAATTGGTCTATAATTACTAGGGTCTGTGTCATTTAAGTGTAACGCTGTTTAAAATTGCCGCGATTCCATCCCCTCCGACTACACTCTCTCTGACGTAAGTAGTGCACGACTTCGCCGCTGCATACCGAGCCGTAATGGTGGGCTTGGTTCTTGCAGTCAATCAGACTGTATTTGGCAACTGCCTAGTTAGTGTGGGAGCTGCGAGGACGAGTCTGACCCTCCGGTTGGCTGTGTGAGTAAGCGATGTCGTCACTATTTATTAGCTAAAATTGATTTCAAGTGCCTTCAGCACATTATGCCTATATTCATATTTTGGTGTTAAGATAACTGAGGTAGGAAAGGACAGAGAAAGATGTATTTTCAGAGTTAGTTAACCTTAAGTACTTATAGTCATGGGCCGTCTGGATATGGAACAACCTCGGTATCAAGTTTATTATTTCAAGGCATCATGAAAATGCCCATGTTAGAATGTGTGCGTTTGAGATCAGTAACTCTGTAGGGTTAGATCCCTCTTGTTCATGAAATGCTAGTTTTCCACTAAGAATTATTTCATACATGTTCTAAATACCCATATTTTGCTATATCATTGTTGAAGTTTCTCCGATAGAAATATTAGTATTCCCATTTCAGTTATGCTTGCTAAAAGAAATTTTCTAGTGGGCGTATCGTCGCCATTTGCCTACCCCGTTGCATCTTGGGTAGATTTGGTAATGTAATTGCTGGCCCAGATGATATATATATTATTCCTTAACTTCAATTTTCATTGTCTCAAATTTAATGTTAAATTTCATTTCCCTATAGTAATAAATTTAATTGAACTGTTATTTGCATTGCATTTGTTAACTTGTGATTTTGCCTGTAAAAATTGTATTGGGTATAAATTCTTCTGGTTCCCTTCTTTAGCCAGAATGGTCAGAAAGATATTAGTACTCTGATGTTGAATTTATATAAGGGTTATAAATTTTTATGTAAACTATTATTCAGCTATTTATGAGGTGGACTTAGTTAATATATTGTTCTGGTCCTTATAGTTACTTCACGTAATATATTTTCTGGTTGCAAGATATATATTGTGTAGCTAATTTGCATAATTATGTGGAACATTCTGGGGCGTTCAAAGTTCGCCATGTTAGGTCACGCCAGGCATTTCTTGTATATTTATGGACATTAGCCTCCCTTCTTGCATAGTGATACACACCAGATAGATTTGCCTTATATTTCTTTTGAGATTTTGTAATTATTAATTCTTTTCTTTTTTTTATCTACAAACTAATTGCTATTAAAGTACACGATTAAATTTGGTACAAGTAGTTCAGCCCTTTTTCTAATAAATAAATTTTCTAGATTTTCTGCTCCTATTGTTTCATAGTATTTTCCAGACTGTTCTTTCAGGCTATATTCCGTGTAGCTGACTTGCTTATATTCTCTGTTTTTGTATTTGACTTTATTCTGTTATTTGCTAATTCGAAATTGCATTTATATTTTTGGCTGTTTGCTGGCTGATTTGCTTAACTTACCTTGTTTAGTTTTTGCTTTTCTTTACATATTTATTCTCTCATACCATATTGCTTTTTCATACCAAAATTTCTGCTTAGTTAATTTATTCTTGATTATATTTTGGTGCTACTTTGATATTTAATTACACTCAGGTTTTGGATTTTCCTTACCGTATTTATTTTCCTTTTATTCCAAATTATTATTTTCTATTGCAAATTAGGTCGACCAGTTCACCCTTCTTCCGTAGTATTTCTTAAGCAAATTCTAAATAAATTCCCAGCTTATCTTCCCTTCTGTATATTCTAAAATACTTCAAGGTATATTATCTACTATTCCCTATTGGATAGGCCTAAGTATAGTTCATGAGTAAATTTTTCTAAAGTGATTTCTAGTCATTTGCTGATTATAAAAGACTTTGAAACATTCCCTTCTATTGGCAATTAGGTAGGCCTAATTAGTATTTATTCTGGAAATTTCTTTAATACATATGGTATATAGTTGTGAATTTTGATTTTCTTTTGGCATCCCTTTAGTCTAAATTACTTTGCCTGGCATTGACCTTTGATAGGCCTAGTCTTTATTAGTGATCCATGCATATTTATTTATAGTATACCAACTTAACCTTTGGAGTTTATTGGATTTGCTATTTTGAATTATTCTTGGTACATGAAAGATAGCTTAATGTTTAGTGATCTTGGGCATTTAATAATCAATTTCTAGTCATTACTATTTATTGTCATATATTTATGGTAGACCTTATATTGTACATTGGTTATATTATACATTAAATCTCATTGTTGGAAGTTTGCGAATTTATGATCATGTGCGATGGCCCTCTTGCTCTCCCATCCTTCTTAACCTGTATTGGAGATAGATCTTCGGCCTTGCTGGAAATTGTCCACATGCTCTTCCAAGTTATATTAAAGTGAGATATTATTAATATAGAAGTTTTTGGTACCTGCAAATAAGTATCAGTTATTACATAATATATATATATTGGATATCAGTTTATTTCCCTTTGTTGGAGTCCCTTCATTTAACCTAGTGACCCCTTTTGAACTATTCTAATTATTTATTAATTTCTATTATAATTAAATTAACTCTAGCAACATTTCATTCTTAAGCAACATTATTATTTATAACATAACCATTAATAAAAATAGTTGCATGGTAGCAACTTCTCCAATTCAGGTGAGGGAGGAGAGTATATATGTTCCACATATATTACGTTTATTAGTTACTTTTCATTCTGCATTTGTCCAATTCATTATGGCAGTGAATATTTTGTATTGTGGGAATTTTTTTTTTGGGTGACTCCGCCATGCACTCCATATGCCATTTTTCAGTCACCTTCTTGGTCGAACATCTTAATGATAAGTCTGTTAAAAGGTGTCATATTTCTCAGGTAAAAAAGTGTTAGTTTTCTCTTGTTCCTTATCCAGGGTTTTGTGTAATGTTTAGAATTTAGCTAGTGTAATGTTTTTGATGCACTTGTAATTGTGGTGCAAATTGCAATTGTCAATGTTTGTTATCTATTCTTGTCCTTTTCTTATATTCACATATTTATGTGTATTCTTTGCATATGTAATTGCTTTAAAAGAATCTTTTGTGACGATCTCGCTGCTCCCACGTTAGCCGGGGGAGATGTCTTCTTCCCTCCAGTCTCAATTATTTTAAGG
Source organism: Ectobius pallidus (assembly GCA_964059195.1). Taxonomy (NCBI): domain Eukaryota; kingdom Metazoa; phylum Arthropoda; class Insecta; order Blattodea; family Ectobiidae; genus Ectobius; species Ectobius pallidus. Next base: position 109,242,888 of record CAXKWD010000002.1, on the reverse strand, counting down.
GGCCCCTTATCAAAAAAAAAAAGAAAAGAAAAAAGAAACTAAATAATCTAGATTATAAACTCGAAAATGTCAATGTAACTAATCAAAATACAGTCTATTTAAAAGAAACAAAAAACTAGGCCCAAGATAAAAGAAAAATAATCAAGGATTATCATGGTTGAATGTGACCATATTTTAAGATTGTAATTAACAATGTAGATTGCATATACCAAGAAAGTAAAAAAAAAAGAAAAAGATACACTGCAAATCATCTCCAAAATTGGACACTTTCACAAAAAGGGACATGATATAGAAGAAAGCATTTGTGCGGCGATATCTATCTCTTAATTTGGACATTTGAGAGATAAATTCTTCAGTGACTCTTACAAGTTTTTATACATAGTGAACCTATTTATCCACCAACACAGATATTAAGACACTTATATTTGTGGGTCGTACTAGTCCCCCTCCCACTGTGGTAGTGTGTGTGTTGGACTCTACTCACCATTTTCAATATTTGCTTTCATGTCTGAGACTGCTCTATGAAGATTTCACCGGCATGGGCAGTGTGATGCTGCGGAGCTCCTGTTGGCCTGCTCTGGGGTATGAAGCGCTGTACCTCAGATTTCTGGATCTCTGCCCTGACTCATGGGGTATGCAGCCCCAACTTGCTGTTTGTCATCCGATATGGGTGGCCGGAGTCATGAGCCTCTATTTCTACCAGCAGTCTTCTTTCTTCGAGCCCGCTTCTTCTTCTGCTATGAAGTATGCAACACTCTTCTCATCTACTCATCGCACCTCTTCTTCACTCAAGAATGGACCTTGTGTGATTTGGTGATTCGTGCGCCTAATCTGGATATTGGCGACGATCTGTTGTGAGTGCTTATGAGATTCTCACTAAATATATGGTATTTCTCCGTGAGTGGTAAATATTTGGCTTAAGGCATGTGTTATTGCCGGCCAGTGTTCTTTAGTCTCAGAAAAATGCAGATAAATTCTTCATAAAATGTGAGTAAGTTTTGGGTATATTATATCATGGTATTGTTCCTTCGTTTGATTCCGTCAAAGACATTCAAGAGAACTTATACATCAAGATATGAACTTTTTCAAAACAAAATATATTTACTTCAAAATTTCTTGTTGATTTAAAGACTATGAGTTATTATGAACTATTCTAGGCTGAGATTAATTGTGTTCTGATATCAGGGTCTAAATTCTTTTACTACTGTATTACTTGTATGAATTTTGGGGGTCATATGTGTTTTCTGGGTTTTCTAACTGTTTTGGCAAAAAAAAAATCTTGCAATTTTTTTTTGTGTAGTCAGAGGGGAGGGCTGTAACGCTGTTTAAAATTGCCGCGATTCCATCCCCTCCGACTACACTCTCTCTGACGTAAGTAGTGCACGACTTCGCCGCTGCATACCGAGCCGTAATGGTGGGCTTGGTTCTTGCAGTCAATCAGACTGTATTTGGCAACTGCCTAGTTAGTGTGGGAGCTGCGAGGACGAGTCGGACCCTCCGGTTGGCTGTGTGAGTAAGCGATGTCGTCACTATTTATTAGCTAAAATTGATTTCAAGTGCCTTCAGCACATTATGCCTATATTCATATTTTGGTGTTAAGATAACTGAGGTAGGAAAGGACAGAGAAAGATGTATTTTCAGAGTTAGTTAACCTTAAGTACTTATAGTCATGGGCCGTCTGGATATGGAACAACCTCGGTATCAAGTTTATTATTTCAAGGCATCATGAAAATGCCCATGTTAGAATGTGTGCGTTTGAGATCAGTAACTCTGTAGGGTTAGATCCCTCTTGTTCATGAAATGCTAGTTTTCCACTAAGAATTATTTCATACATGTTCTAAATACCCATATTTTGCTATATCATTGTTGAAGTTTCTCCGATAGAAATATTAGTATTCCCATTTCAGTTATGCTTGCTAAAAGAAATTTTCTAGTGGGCGTATCGTCGCCATTTGCCTACCCCGTTGCATCTTGGGTAGATTTGGTAATGTAATTGCTGGCCCAGATGATATATATATTATTCCTTAACTTCAATTTTCATTGTCTCAAATTTAATGTTAAATTTCATTTCCCTATAGTAATAAATTTAATTGAACTGTTATTTGCATTGCATTTGTTAACTTGTGATTTTGCCTGTAAAAATTGTATTGGGTATAAATTCTTCTGGTTCCCTTCTTTAGCCAGAATGGTCAGAAAGATATTAGTACTCTGATGTTGAATTTATATAAGGGTTATAAATTTTTATGTAAACTATTATTCAGCTATTTATGAGGTGGACTTAGTTAATATATTGTTCTGGTCCTTATAGTTACTTCACGTAATATATTTTCTGGTTGCAAGATATATATTGTGTAGCTAATTTGCATAATTATGTGGAACATTCTGGGGCGTTCAAAGTTCGCCATGTTAGGTCACGCCAGGCATTTCTTGTATATTTATGGACATTAGCCTCCCTTCTTGCATAGTGATACACACCAGATAGATTTGCCTTATATTTCTTTTGAGATTTTGTAATTATTAATTCTTTTCTTTTTTTTATCTACAAACTAATTGCTATTAAAGTACACGATTAAATTTGGTACAAGTAGTTCAGCCCTTTTTCTAATAAATAAATTTTCTAGATTTTCTGCTCCTATTGTTTCATAGTATTTTCCAGACTGTTCTTTCAGGCTATATTCCGTGTAGCTGACTTGCTTATATTCTCTGTTTTTGTATTTGACTTTATTCTGTTATTTGCTAATTCGAAATTGCATTTATATTTTTGGCTGTTTGCTGGCTGATTTGCTTAACTTACCTTGTTTAGTTTTTGCTTTTCTTTACATATTTATTCTCTCATACCATATTGCTTTTTCATACCAAAATTTCTGCTTAGTTAATTTATTCTTGATTATATTTTGGTGCTACTTTGATATTTAATTACACTCAGGTTTTGGATTTTCCTTACCGTATTTATTTTCCTTTTATTCCAAATTATTATTTTCTATTGCAAATTAGGTCGACCAGTTCACCCTTCTTCCGTAGTATTTCTTAAGCAAATTCTAAATAAATTCCCAGCTTATCTTCCCTTCTGTATATTCTAAAATACTTCAAGGTATATTATCTACTATTCCCTATTGGATAGGCCTAAGTATAGTTCATGAGTAAATTTTTCTAAAGTGATTTCTAGTCATTTGCTGATTATAAAAGACTTTGAAACATTCCCTTCTATTGGCAATTAGGTAGGCCTAATTAGTATTTATTCTGGAAATTTCTTTAATACATATGGTATATAGTTGTGAATTTTGATTTTCTTTTGGCATCCCTTTAGTCTAAATTACTTTGCCTGGCATTGACCTTTGATAGGCCTAGTCTTTATTAGTGATCCATGCATATTTATTTATAGTATACCAACTTAACCTTTGGAGTTTATTGGATTTGCTATTTTGAATTATTCTTGGTACATGAAAGATAGCTTAATGTTTAGTGATCTTGGGCATTTAATAATCAATTTCTAGTCATTACTATTTATTGTCATATATTTATGGTAGACCTTATATTGTACATTGGTTATATTATACATTAAATCTCATTGTTGGAAGTTTGCGAATTTATGATCATGTGCGATGGCCCTCTTGCTCTCCCATCCTTCTTAACCTGTATTGGAGATAGATCTTCGGCCTTGCTGGAAATTGTCCACATGCTCTTCCAAGTTATATTAAAGTGAGATATTATTAATATAGAAGTTTTTGGTACCTGCAAATAAGTATCAGTTATTACATAATATATATATATTGGATATCAGTTTATTTCCCTTTGTTGGAGTCCCTTCATTTAACCTAGTGACCCCTTTTGAACTATTCTAATTATTTATTAATTTCTATTATAATTAAATTAACTCTAGCAACATTTCATTCTTAAGCAACATTATTATTTATAACATAACCTAAACCTAATTCAACTATCGTTGCATAAGGATTGCATTTTCTACTTCAACTCTAGTTGTTGTTTAAAAGCCATAGGCTACTTACTAGGGATGGGTCGATACCAGATTTTCTCGATACTCGTTACCGATACATGATTTTTTCCTCGATACTCGATACTTCGATACTCGATACCGTCAACATTTCCAGTTCAATAAATAGGTACATTTAAAATTAAAAGTTCAGAGAACTGTGTAATACCAACTAAATTAATTAAGTGTGCATATTTAATGAGACAAAATTTAATATTTTGTAGCCTATAAATATTTTTAAACTCTACATTAAAACTAAAATTAGTTTTTTAAACAGTCCACTTACAAGTTTTTGTTAAAAAATACTAGCATTCTCACTTAATTGCAGAATTGCAGAGTTACCAAAGTATCGAAAAAGTATCGAGCGAGTTTTCTGAAGTATCGCTCGATGCCGATACCATGCAAGTATCGAGAGTATCGAGGTATCGAAAGTATCGAGGACCCATCCCTACTACTTACTGTTTGTAACATCACAGAACGCCAATATTACTATTGTGTTTTACAATTGTATTAATAATTTAAAAATTGGGTTTATTCAGTGTTGCTATGGTAAATTTTTTACAGCCGCTAAGGTATAAACGACTATATTACAAATTAGGCAATTAATACAAGAATCATTAACTAATGCGCAAAAAAGGATTTTAATTTTAAATACTGCGTTTATTGTAGACGTCTGACACCAAAAAGCAATTCGAATGCCATTCTTCATAACAGAAAGACAATATAGAGGAGGTATCTTACAGCTGTAACATTTCATTAATGAAATGTGTAAATTAAACAAATTTGCCTAGTGTAGGCTGGGAATGCTGGGAATTGAAAAACAAATACGTTCTGTGGCTCATACATGAAATAATATACTTAACCTGAAAATACATTATTGGCGTACCCTCGGTTGAGTATCACTCTATTGTCCGCCGCCGTGGGTGTTTCGGTAGTGTACCTGCTTTCCACCCTGTCGATCCGGGTTTCAGTACTGAAAACTCCCATCCCCGGGCTCAGGACTGGGTGTTTGTCAATAAGTGAAGTCTTAGGTTAAGATAATGCTCAATGCTCAATGGTCATTGTGCGCGATTCCTTGATTATTAATACCACTCTGTTGTTTGAAACTAAACCATGTTCAGTATATCCTAAAAAGTACACATTTTTTAATACGAAATCCACACCTTGTAGAATGGATAATCACTTGATAGTCCGAAATCCTTCTTGTGTGGGAAAAATTAAGTAGTAAAAATTATAAACATGTATATAGGCCTATTTTAATTTTAATTTATTTATTTTCATTTTTTCACTGATGAATTATTCCCGATATCGGAACATATAGTCGGATAAAATATATCTTCAAAGACTAGATTGCTGCCATTTTTTCGTGCGGAGCTCAATTCTACTTTCACGACTTCTCTTTCTGTTAAGCAAAATTTCATCAGTTCATCATCAATCATTATGCCTCAGCGTAAAAGAAAACGCCGAAGCTCTATAATGACTATTATTACGAGTAGAAAAACGTTATATGCAATATTAATTCCGTGCTAAATAGTGGAACTCATTTACACATGTGATCCATCAAGAACTTATCTATTTTTAATTTCTTGAAAACTTATAGTTGGAGAGAGCGAGAGGGATATCGTTTTGAGGGATTGATAGTTAACAGCTCTACGGGCATTGATGACGTCAGAGAGCCTAGGGGTGGGCTGCGTCACTACCTTCACTGTCCGCTCACGACTACTGAGAAGACGTAGCTTATCTATTCTTTCTGCTTTTTCTTTCTTTTTTAACTGTGTGCCAAACTACTGGTAATATATTAATGAATTTCATTCCACTAGTGCTGAATTATATGAAAATTAGAATTATATATTAAGCCTTAAGCACTAGAATATGGTTTTATTAGAATCTAACAGGATATTGAGGCTGAAGACGTAGAATAATTACAGTTTATATAATTTATTGTTGGTAACGTAATGTGTATTAATTGTACGTTGATACAGTTTTAGTTACATGTATATAAAGTAGGCTTACTGAATGTATTACTATAGTCGTCGTCATTTAATGGAAATTTGACATCATACAATACTTGTAATAACTGATTTGATATCTTATGACTAGTTGATAATCAACTACATTTCAACTAACTTTAGGTAAAATTTATAATAATTGCAATTATTCTATCATATGACTTGTTGATTAAACAACGTTAATTTATTGTATGAATATGCTAATTTCTTATGACAAGTTGATATTCAACTTTTTAAATTAACGTTATGATACAACTTTACTTATGACTATCCAGTTTATTAGTTAAACTAATGGGTAAATCTGTTATGAAATAAGCCTACCTTATATACATGTAACTAAAATTGTATCAGTGTACAACTAGTAGGCCTACACATTACGTTACCAACAATAAATTATATAAACTGTAATTATTCTACGTCTATAGCCTCAATATTCTGTTAGATTCTAATAAAATCATATTCTAGTGCTTAAGGCTATATAATTCTAATTTTCAAACTGGTAATATATTAGGCCTATGCCGAACGCATTGAAGGTCCGGCATTTATAACTGCAGTCATTTGTGGAGGAGTTTGGATCGGAGATCTTATCTATTGATGGTGAAAACCTTATGTGAAATGCAATCATGAAACATTTCGTTGTGGAACTATACTATACTGGTCTCGTATGCCATTGTTTTGTCTTCGCTGTTCAAACATCGGTTCCATAGAGCACTTGGCTGCTTGCGTCTACAGGTAAATGTACGGTAAACTTCAGTCTTTAGGTACTCTAAATGCTCTCGATTCGGTTGCTATCACTTCTTTACCTAGTATCCCAGTCCATGTGAAAATTTGAGAAGAAAATATATTGGATTCTTGGAATCAATTCTGTCTTCTAAAATACCATATACGCTATCTAAAATCGTTAATCTAAAATATCGGGAATCAATTCGGAATCACTCTGGCTGCCATTAAAGTAATTTATTTTTACTTATTCTACGACTAAAACAGGAACAGCATTAAACACATTATAGTTACTTAAAGAATTTGATTATAGTTAAGTCTTCAGACAACTTTAAAGTCAGAATTTCTGAACCTCAGAGCCAAAGAATCATAACTCAGTTTTCATTTTCTTTATTGGTTTGTGTTATTCTTTACTAACTTCTTGACCTCGCTTTCATTACCTTTCTTCCTATCATAACTTGGGCACGCGCTCTCAGCTTGACCCCTTACTATCCATGCCTCTTTACAGAACTACACATTATTCGAATTCGTTTACAACAACAGCTATTCGTCACTGGAATTCACTGCCTAGCCATCTCAGGAGCAGCCAAACGACTTCACAGTTCAAGCGCCATTTAATAAATTTAGTATACAATAACATTTAGGAATTGATGCTAATTAGTAGGGCAAGGCATTTAATGACCTTAAAAAAGTGAAAAAATGCAAAATAAAAAATGCATTTATGACCTAAAAATAGTGAAAAAATGACCGAAAAAAATAAAAAAATGACCAATAAATTTTATCATTATTACCGGTACTTATAATTATTTTTTTAAGTAATGAATTGCTTTTAAGGACCAATTTAATGAATGACATTTCGTTATATATAAATTTACAATATAAAACACATTTATTTTGCTGCTAAAGAAGTAAGTAAATTAATATTAGGCCTACTTGAATACCCTTCACTAAATTTTTTTTCTGAACTGGCATGCCCATCATATCGGCGCATAAAAATGCTGTACACAGTTTCTCGCAAAACGGCGAAAATGTTGAACAACTTTCCCCCAGAAGTGTCTGTTGCAGGCCACGGTTTCTTTTCTCTTCAAGTCGCTGCAGACCATGTTTATGTTTCTCTCTTGATACATGTTGTTCAACCGTAATTTTTTTTCGGCAGAAACCCTCACATCACATAATTTGCAGAACAATATTTTTCCATCGGTGGAAAAAACATTTTCTCCGTACTCGAAAACAAATCGTTTTAATTTATCAAACGTACTTTCTTTCACTTTGGGCATTTTACTGAACTCTTCTGTCAACAAACTATCTCATACAACTCTTACAGACAACTGAAAGACAGTGAAAGTCCTCCTACCTGAAAATGAATAACAATAGGATGCTGGGATTAGTTCATGATGCACATTCCTTTAAAATAATAAAGCAGGTATAGTCGCCTCGCTTATCTCTAACGGAGCTGTGTCCCAAGTGATGTTTCTTTAATGCAAGAAGGACACATTCGTCAATAGCCACTTGTATTTACAACTTTGTTTTCTTGGAAATGTAGACTAGTTCAAAATGCTTAAAAATAGAAGCAGGTATTGCTTATACTGCATTTTCTTGGAAATGTAACAAGAGTTCAAAATGCATGTTCCTTCCAGTAACGCTGCAATCTGCTTTATTTCCTGTGGATGTTATTTGCTTTTACAGTTATGATAGACAAGCATTAAAAATAAAAAATAATAAATAAAAAAACTAAAAATATAATGTAATGTAAGACTTCATTTAAAAAACTATAAAAATGCCGAAAAAGACCTAAAATGCCGAAAAAGTCCTAAAAATGCCGAAAAAGTCCTAAAAATGCCAAAAATGACCTAAAAATTACCAAAAAATGACCTATCTATTGAAAATTACGAAAAAATGCAAAATAAAGCAAAAAAATGCAAAAACAAATAGCTCTTATTTGATCAATTAATTGATGATACACATTTATATATATTCGAGCTATCTTTTAACCATCATATAAAAAAGATGCAAAATCATCAAATGCCTTGCCCTACTAATTAGTAATATATATTTTAATTTTCATTATATTTTGTAATACAGTAACTAAGAATGTATTTGTTTAGACTTTCATTTTTTTTATTTCTTTTTTTTAGTCTTTTGTATTATATATTCATATTATTCAAGTACTTATGTTCGAATTTTTCCTTTGTATTTAATGTACGTTTCTTGTATTCATGTATATCAGTTCTTTTTAAATTTATTATTAATCATTATTATTATTATTATCATTATGTACTTCATTTTTTTGCCCTGGCTGAGTGGTAGAGAAGGCCTTATGGCCTTAACTCTGCCAGGTTAAATAAATAAATAAATATACAATCAATTAAAATTTAATCCATAGATTTAATCAGAATCCAAAGTATTGGCAACATATGAGTGACTCCATTTCTTTCCAGAGCCGGACCGTAGCAAATGTGATGACTTCTACTTGGTTTACAAATACCTCATGCCTATAAACGTAACTCCCACAGCATGTGAGTTGACTTTTGTGTGAAAACCCGCATGTCAGCAACTCCATATACTTCCTGGTTTGTCAGTATAGAAAACAATGAATTTGTGTCAGAAGCGTGCAATTTATTTTGTATTATACCTTTCTGTGCTTTTGTCAAAACATAGATGAACAAGGATCTGTATTTAACCATAAAATGTAAAAAAGTAGGGAAGAAATGATGGTGAAGCTGGCTGTAGAAGGAAATTAAGACAAGGAAATCGATTCAGAGTTCACCACTGTTTTGATAAAGCACAATGTTGACAATTTTTGATAATTTACAGTAATTACATTCAGTGGATTTGGCAATTTTTATTGTTTGAAAATTACATTCTGTTTGGAGACAACTGAATGCCGGTGAAAACAAAACAATGTTTTCCCTATTTCAAATTTATTACCGGTGTCAGAACAAGAGGGATTTCAGAAACAATTTTACTCAAAAGTTAGAATTAAGAAAGGAGTGAGAAATGAAAAGCTGTGGAAAAAGAATGCACACAAAAGGAGACGGTTAATTGGAAAATCCTACATGGAAATTACGGGAGAAGTTCAGAAGGAAAAATTAATAGCCTAGGGGCTCCATGTAAAGACACCTGCAGGCTGCCATCTAACAAGTAAATACCTATCGAGATTCGAAGAATTTAGCCTCATGTACAATATAGCATGCCTCACGACCTCAAGATGGCTCTCGAAAAGACAAAATTATTAAAACCCATTCGTACTCATTTTCCATAAATGGAATTGATATGCCTATCTGCAAGAAACTTTTTCTTAAAGCTCTCTTAGTTACCGAAAACTTGGTGCGAAATTCATTGAATGAATCAACAGAAGTGGGAATGTCAACAAACAGTTCCGAGATAGTCACGCTTCAGCAAATGAGCCGACTTCAATACAAATTCAAAATATCCAGCTTACGAAAGTCATTTTACCAGAGAAAATACCTTGGTAACTATCTAAATAAGAAGACAATGTACAGACTTTATTGCGATGAGTGTGATCTTTCTGGCAGGATTCAGGTAAAGGATTGGTTGCTCTACAAGGTTTGAAGAGTTCAGCTTGTTTTTTCTTGAACCTGCCGTTGACACATGTGTCACATGCGACTTACTCTTCGCCCGCTTAAGGATGCAAGAATACAGATAAGAAATTGAAAAAAAAGGAGCATATCGATGAACCTGCTAACATTAAAAAGGAATTGCTTGAAAAGAAGAATAAGAAGTCTACTCTGATAATGGCTGATTTACAGAAATGTAAGCATACACCAAATCTCACGAATACACAGAGTTTCTATTGGCGTAAGATGTGGACATTCAATATTTGATTCCATTCGCATTAATGGTGTATAGTATGGGAAGAGACAATAGGAGGTCGAGCAGGAAACGAAATGGCATCTCGTCTATTTTAGGTGCCACATTATATGTATAATGACGGTGAGGCTGAATCGTTGACAATGCAATTTTTCTGGGGAAAATCGTAATACCATTATGGTAGTGAAGTATATGTGTTAACTTGACAGAAGCACAAAGCCTGCAAGACATAAACCAAAAGTATCTTTTACAAGGATACACACTTATGGCAGTTCATAGAGTGAACATTATCATAACTAGAATTAATGAAGAACAACCAGTTAATAGTTGCAACGACTGGATAAATTTCTTGCGAAAACGTAGTATTAAGGAACCGAAAGAGCATACGGAATGGAGTTGGACTTTCTAAATTTCAGTTCTTTGGCATCTCGATCTGGGTCTTTAGTAGCAAGGATAAAGACAAAGGACAAACGTTCAGATTTTGTCGATGATCTGGCTACAAGTGTAAAAAGTGAACTGGGCAATCTACTATAAGAGTACATTTGAAACATATTTTAGATCAATTGCTTATTTGAAGGATGCAAGCGGAAGATATTGAATTTCCTGATCATCTAGGTATCTTGGGGAAATAAAAGAAGAGAACCAGCAATGCTAAATATAGAGGTCTCATACAATTACTACCATGGAAGGCTGAAGAGTACAGACAATTTTTCATTGAACTTCCTCATTGTAACAACTAACCAGATTAGCCTATCCAGAATATGAGTGACTTAAAAATATAACTCATTTCTGAAGTTTCCAGTATGGTGCTATAAAAGAATTAGTGTTTATGAAACTTATCATCTCTATAAAAATGACGTCTTCATTAATTTTTAGTTTAGTACAAAATAACCCATTTGCCTAGTTAAAATAAAGTTCTAAAATATATTTTGAACTGAAAGAGTTAGGAGTATTACATTTTCAAATTATATAGGCCTAGTAGGCTATATTAAGGACTGTGCTTTCTGTCATTTCTAAAATGTATTTGTGACTTCAAATCATAAATGGAAAACCAGTGTTACTTTATCCAGTGTAATAAATTTACGATTGTCTGACTGAAACATTGAGCTGAAACATAAGGCTGAAAGGAGCAACAATAAGAACAATTATTATTGTTTCCCATTTATAACCATACATAAGTCCCTTCTATAAAAACTATTTACAAAAAACAGTTAGTTAATATGATTAAAGGTAGATTTAAAGGTAAAACTTATAAGACTGGTAAAATATTAATGACAGGAGTTTCTGAGCCGAAAAAAATAATGATATTGTTCATAATTTTTATTTTCTCTCGTCTTGTAAAATTTAGTGTTTGGCAGTTATACTCGTTTGGTTCTGAGAAACAATTTTTTTCTCTTATTCTTAATTTCCATGCCCTCTTCAGTAAAAGAAGTATAACTAAATTCGTCTGCAATTAATCCTTCCTCGGGAGAATCTCTATGTTTCTTGCCAGTTTCTCCTTACGAGACTAGGCGGACCCCCCACATCTCCCCAACTCAGAAAAATCCGAATAGGTACTGGGGATGGAACGCCAGACTGTGGACTCGTAATCTACAACTCTAAGCAATTGGCCACCCAGGCGTTTGTTTAATAGTACTATGTTGCAGGTTTCATGCATTCGTTATAATTAATTACAGTTACAATTAAGTAATTTGTCCGTGATCCTTTTCTTTCTGCGTTAAGAATTAATAAAAAAATGAATATCAGTAAGGCTTGTGTTCGGAACCCATTACATTTAAGTGAACACAGCGAATCTAAACAGAAACTCCAGGGCATTGAACAAAGCATATATATAATACAAATAACACAAAGTTCATTAATGCCATTGTGAGTTAGAGTTTTCTGCATTTGTTGAAGTGAAGGAAGGTATCTTAATTTTAATACAGCAAAAGAACAATTTTCCTACTGAACATTCATTTTCGTTAGTTATGCAGAGTACACGGGACTAGTTCGAAGTCAAACAGAACTATTTTAATAATATAACATAATACCGACTACTGAATTCTGACTTAAACTAACTTTTCGAAAATACGAAATCTATTCAGAGCATATAAAGCTGCAGGCAAATGAATGGGCAAAATAAACGCTAATCCTCTATATGAATCGTTTTCTGCAATTAAAGTATGAGTATATGAATCTGGTGGCAGTGAAAATGTAATAACTGATTTCGCTTTGAAAACGCGACCGTTCTTTGTCATTACTTCAAAGCTTATCCCTTCATATGAACACATTTCCAGAGTGTTAAGTGTGAGGTTGCCATTTTTTAAGTAGGACTATAATTCTCTTTCTTACATATGCCTTAGAGGTTCGAACTTGAGACTCCCAGATTTTTATACAGCCGGAAAATGAAGGCGGTTGTCAGCCTTTACCACCAGGAAAATTAATATTTCTGTAGATTCTAAAAACAGATTGCCATCTAAAATTCACAGTTGCCGTCTCCCTTGTTGCTTTATACTCTCAACACCATTGTCGTCAACATAAGTCAGTTTACAGTACGTGTTTATGTAATTTTACAATTATTTAAAAATAACACTAATATAAAAAACATAGTTAAAATAACTTATGAAATTCTTATGAGTAAGATTATTACATAACATAACAGCGGGACATAGACAAATTGCGAAGGAATGGGGGAAGTAAAGAGAGAAAAATTACGTTTTCTATACAGTAGCCTCTAAGACAGTTTTGAGGAACATGTTAACTGAACACAACCTGAACAGAGATAATACAAATGTCTTGATCTGAATCCATTCCGAGTGATCGCGTTCAGAAAGTACATTCAGATCTCCATGAAGTAATTCATCATGAGTCTAGTTATTCGTTCCTCCCAAACGTACAGTAGGAACATCTTATATATTGGACATGTAGGTTATTTAGCGTTACCCAGTGTGCACCACGTGGAGGCAACCTACTTTGCACACCATGCCACCCCTTAAAGGGGTGCAGGAGTGGATTATCTGTCACTTTCTGAATCTGGATCTGGGAAAACACTACCCAGCTCTACCTCTTCCTGTTCTTCCACGTCATCCCTAAATCTGACTCTTTGCATTCTTTCTTGGTGAAGCCATCCTCTGGTGTCACTTTCCTGATCAATCCCATCAGGAAGCCAGTATTGCAGAGGGTTCCTGATGGGAGCAATGGGTCTTGTAAGGGCGTTACACCTTAATATCCCCACTCCTACAGCGAGCACCCCGGCGCCTAACATCATAAGCAAGTTTCTATTCGAATTCATCTATGAACGTTTCGTTCATAAAATGTAAAGCGAAGGTTATCGCATAGCAATGAATTGATGTGAAAATTGTCATTGTTTGAAGGCCGTCTCCTCAGAAACAATAAGTGCATAGACATGCGCATGGGAATGCTAGCTTAATGCGATTTTTCAAATTAAAAGAATGCAATAAATAAATCCCATTCCCATGAAGGGACAAGACCTACCCACCGCTACTTTATATACTTCCTCTTCCGACGTTATTGTTAGATGGCAGGCATGTCGTTACATCTTTATCAAGTATGTCCCCAGTTGTCCTTATGAAGCAAAGTACACAGAGTATCAGACTTCCTTCTTTAGAAATTCCTAGGAGATATCAGGATTCAAGTCGGGGAATTAGCAACGCTAATCTAATGGAACAAGGAGGCTGTCTTAACAAACTGAAAGCTTCCATAAACACACTGGTGCTGAAAATATTAGCTGAATTTTAAAATTATGTAATTTTGATTTAGTTGAGGAACCGGGTACCCATTCCTTCAAATTCTGATTAGTTGGAGGGATTTTATTCTTTAACTGTTTTTATACAGACAGCATAACCTAACAAAGCTACACTAATTCCATTGTAACTCTAGCACGTAGTCTACAGAGACATAATTATATTTATAAAAATGTGTTTTTAATATCCACTATTAGGGAAGAAGATAGCAAACATGGATTTCCTTACGGTTTGCCAATGTTGGGGTTATAAATTATTATGTGTCCTATTCGGTAAGTTTACAAGCAATCACAGTAACCTTTTCTTCTATCCGGGCTTTCAACAGGGCATAGAAAGAAAAACAATTCATATTTTAGCTCTAATTATGTATGTTTGTATTCATTATCATGATACGTATAAGGACTTGATATTGCATACACACATGTTTTGATAGTTTAAGTTTGGCATGCAATTTGTTATTATCACACTAGTTTCAAATTCAGATAAAAGCTTTCAGTGGCGGATCGTGTGTGTAGGAACAGGGTGTTGCACTATTTTACGGGAATTATAATTCCTTCATTGCAACCAATGGCCATAGTATGATGAATAGAGCTCTGATGGAATATGTGGCAGGGGAAACAGAAGTACCCCGAGAAAACCTGCCCCGACCCCATTTTGTCCACCACAAATTCCACATGGATCCACCAAGATTCGATCCCGGGTCCCAGCGGTGGAAGGCGAGCAATGTAACCACTCAGTCATGGGGGGGTGGGTGGTTTTACAGGAATTAAATACATAACCTGATAATATATAAATAATCGCTTTGCTCGTTCGGGGCTAAACCTTCAAACTCCCAGTGGGGCTCTGCCTCTCTGTGTGGTTCTAAGAAAAAGTTTTGTTTGTTTTGTTTTTTGTTTTGTTTAACTGACACTTTATAGAAGAGATACATTAATTGCATTTAGACTGCCGTAGCCCATAATAACTACTTAGTCATACTAAACCTTAAAAAAAAAACTGTGGAACGACTTTAAGATTTTTCTGGGGTAAACATTTAAAATTTAGAACATTCTGGAATTTTCTCGTCGGTTACACCCTAAAAGCTATAAGTCTGTCAAATTTCAGATTTCTAGCTCATGGGTAAGTGGTTAAACATTAGGTTGGGTTCGTTCCCCGGTACTTAATCGAATTTTTCTGAAGTAGGGAGGTCTGGAATGGGGTGTACTCAGCCTCCTGATACAAATTGAGGAGATACTTGATTGAGAAGTAGGATGTCGGATAGTAGGCCTAGTCCCTCTAGGGATGTAGAGCCAGGGAGTTTAGTTTAGTGTCTAATAGATAGATGAAGTTAGCAATATAGGTTTCGCCACAAAGTGACTACATTGGCAATTAGCATCTCTGTGAGGGACTTCATAGTTCATAGCTCGCGCCCTAACTTGCTTGGAGACAGCAGCCGACGCGACGTGCTCTAGCGGTGAGGACAAGAATCACCCCTTGTTAGCATTCTGAAAGCGACGACGAAAACCTTTAAACCCCGGGAGTATTACCACGCAGTCAAGCCTCTCGCACCCGTTACTAGCCGGCAAGATGAGGCAGCAAGTCGTGGCTTTTCTAATGCGACGACCCCGCGCATTTAAATGTTTAAATGATTTAAAATTCTTAAATATCGCGTGAAGCGTGTTTATAGATAATAAAAACCTACCACAAGGACGATTTCGAAGTAGTTTAATGGTAGGCATATGCAGTACTATAGTAAAAAAAATCAAAATACTCTTTACATTAAAAACTGGTCGTTGTGCAACACTGCAACATGATCAGAGAACGCCACTGAAAGCTTTTATCTTCTGTGATGAATTAATAAGTCACGACGCAAGTACCGGTAGATTTAGTTTTGTGATTACATAAGTCTCATAAGTGTTTTACTGGAAATCATTTTATATGCTTCTAACTAGAAGTGGTCAGTAAACGGGTGCACAGTTGCGGACGCAGAGGGGGATCCGAAATTAGAAAAAAGTAAATATAATAAGTAGGGACCGGATTTTTAGGTTTTTAAAAACACTGTTTTAGGTTTTTCATTAGGTGAAATAGTTTTTTTTAGGTTTTTTGTCCAAAATATCGTGGAATAATTGGTTTAATGAATTTGAATGTGCTACATAAGATTGAATACATAATACTTGTAAAGTTTAACTTAACAAAATTGACTTAAATTTATGTAAACTTGCTTTAAGACAATATTATACAATTGAAGAAAGAAAGCATAAACAATCAAAAGAAGCAATGAAAATAAGATTTCCTCACTTTTCCTGGTCACTAAATATCTTTCAAGATTCTGAACTGTGAAGTTCTTCCTGTTATCTCTTAGTTAATAGTATCTAGACACTACCCTTCTCAGGATTCGAATCCGATGTTTCTAATTTAGTGAGTAAAATACTTTATGGTTGGATGTGGATAATGCGAAACTGATTATTTTCCTTTTCTCGGTTGTTATGCATGCTAACCGCACAACAGATCAACTAGGGACGAAAACTCCCCCCTTTTCTAGAAAGGTAAATAATACGTGTTTCTGGCAGGCTTGACAAAATATTACTTTGCCATCTGTAGTGAAATTCAGATCGTCGCCAATCCACTGCCGTAATAAACTCGATTTCATTTGTTTCGGCATAATTAACACGTCTTCTTAAAACTCACAGTGTGACCACTCAGTATGAATAACAGGGCAAACAAGCGCTTTAAAACACAGAAATTTATATCCTTGTTCATACACGGCAACAATGGTTGTTCGTACGAATATTTTAAAAGGAATACGCCGGTGCTCTTTTCCTCTCTTGATACCATCCATCCTAGACGGCAATGGGTTGAATGAAACGCTGGTGGTATTAATTTCTATCTGACAAAAAATATTCTCTCCCCGCAAAATACCGATCTCTCAACTGACAAACAAAAAAGACAAAAAAGGAGCCTAAATTAGATATTTTAGGTTTTATATCCCATTTAGGTATATTTAGGTTTTTATACCCCATTTAGGTATTTTTAGGTGCCACAGAATTAATGTGGGTGAATCCTATTGACATGATTCGAAAAAGTGTGTGAGCGCTTTTTGTTTTGGAAGTAAGGAAAAAAATAGGTAAAAACCTAAGAACCCGGTCCCTAATAATAAGCTATAAATGCGAATCAGTGCAGCAAATTTTACGCAACTTTTTTTTATCCGCGTTCGGAAATATTTAAATTGCTTATTTCTCATCAATTGGAAAGAGAGCACACTAGACTATAGAATACAAAAAAATATTAGTCCTTAGTCAATTGTCCATTTTGAATGTCTAGCCAGTCGCTCTCACTTCTATCCTAACATTATCGTTCCATCTTCGTCTCGGTTCCCCTAATGGTCATTTTCCTTCTGGTCTTCCCATTAAAATTTTGATAAATATCCTTCTCCACTCCCATTCGAACCACATGTCCAGCCCATATTAAACACCTGCATGTAATTAATCTTACAATATTGTTATATAATTTTAATGCAGTCAAAGAACAATTTTCCTACCAAACCTTATATTTGATTAGTTATTCAAAGTACGCGGGAATATTTTGAAGTCAAACAGAAGTGTGTTAATAGTATAACATAATACCGGCTACTGAATTCTGACTTAAACTGTAACTTTTCGAAAATACGAAATCTATTCAGAAAGCAGCAATAAAGCTGCAGGCAAACGAATGAGCAAAATAAACGCTAATCCTCTATATCAGTGATTCCCAAAGTGGGGTCCACGGACCCCGGGGGTCCGCGATGGTGTTTCAGGGGGTCCGCAGGCGGTTTAAGAAGAAATAGGATATCCCGTAATTTTCTCAAATTACATATCTTCTAAACCAGCTTCACTGTTCACATTAAGGAGTAAACTCTGTTTGTTACCATTGATAGTATTATTTTGTCTATTGAATTTAATACATTTGAATCAAAGTATTTATTTAGTTTTTTTTCCTTCCAAACCCAGAGGGGGTCCGCGAAATTTTAATTTTTTTCAAGGGGTCCACGGACTGAAAAGTTTGGGAACCACTGCTCTATATGTATCGTTTTCTGAAGCAATTAAATGGCGTTGTATGTTTGTAACTTGTGTGAGTATATCTATGTGTGTGGTGGCAGTGAAAATGTAATAACTGATTTCGCTTTGAAAACGCAACCGATCTTTGTCTTTACTTCAAAGCTTATCCCTTCATATGAGTACATTTCCAGAGTTTTAAGTGTGAAGTTGCCATTTTTTAAGTAGACCTATAATTCTCTTTATTACACAAGGTTCGAAGTTGAGACTTCCGGGTTTTTATACAGCCGGAATATGAAAGTGGTAGTCAGCCTTTACCACCAGGAAAATGAATATTTCTGAAGATTCTAAATAAAGATCGCCATCTAAAATCCAGTTGACTTGCTTTATGCTCTCAACACCATCGTCGTCAACATAATTCAGCTTATAGTGCGTGTTTATGTAATTTTACAATTATTTTAAAAAAATAACACTAATATAAAATTGTAATCAATATAACTTCCGAAACCTTTATGAGTAAGATTATTACATAATATAACAGCAGCATAGGCGTAACCAGGCCAACCATATGGGGGGGGTTATAACATCCAGGGAGAGGGGGGTCCGGGGGTCCTCCCCCGGAAAATTTTAAAAATTAAGATGCAAAATAACGAGTTTTAAGCTTCCGGGGGATCACCCCCGGAAATTTTTAAAAATTAAGACGCAAAATAACAAATTTTTAGTTTCCGGGTCCTCCCCCGAAAAATTTTAAAAATCAAGACTCAAAATAACGAGTTTTAAGCTTCCCACGCTTTATAATTGTATTAAGTAATTTATGGGCACACTTAAAAAAATTATACAATTTTCCTTTTTTTAATCAATGGGGGGGGTTCAAACCCCCAAAACCCCCCCCTCGCTACGCCTATGAACAGCAGAACTTAGAGAAATTATGAGAAAATAGGGGGAGAAAAGAGAGAAAAATCACGTTTTCTAATAGCCCTCGAATGACAGTTTTATTGAGGAATAGGCCTATGTTAAATGATACTCAACCTGAACAGAGAGAATACAAGTGTCTTGATCTGAATCCACCCCGAGTGGTGGCATTCAGAAAGTACATTCAGACTCCATGAAATAATCCATCATGGGTCTATTGTTTCGTTCCTCTCTAACGTGTAGTAGGAACATATTATATATTAGATTTGTAGGTTATTTAGCGTTACCCAGTGTGCACCACGTGGAGGCAACCTACATTACACACCATGCCCCCGAGATGTTATGGGGGACTTAATTTTGCTGCAGGAGTGGATTTACCTGTCACTTTCTGAATCTGGATCTGGGAAAACACTACCCAGCTCTACCTCTTCCTGTTCTTCCACGTCATCCCTAAATCGGACTCTTTGCATTCTTTCCTGGTGAAGCCAGTCTCTAGTATCACTTTCCGGATCAATCCCATCAGGAACCCAGTATTGCAGAGGGTTCCTGATGGGAGCAATGGATCTTCTAATGGCATTACACCCTAATATCCCCACTCCTACAGCGAGCACCCCGGCTCCTAACTCCATTAACAGCTTTCTATGAGAATTCATCTTTGAACGATTAATTCATAAAATATAAAGCGAAGGTTATCGCATAGCAATGAATTGATGTGAAAATTGTCATTGTTTACAGGCCGTCTCTTCAGAAACAATATGTGCATATGCATGTGCACGAGGAGGCTAACTAAATGCGATTTTTCAAATTAAAAGAATGCAATAAATAAATCCCATTCCCATGAAGGGACAAGGCCTTCTCACCGCTACTTTATATACTTCCTCTTCCGACGTTATTGATAGATGGCAGGCATGTCGTTACATATTTATCAAGTATGTCCCCAGTTGTCCTTATGAAGCTAAGTACACCGAGTCTCAGACTTCCTTCTTTAGTAATTACGAGGAGACATCAGGATTCGAGTCGGGGAATTAGCAACGCTAATCTAATGGAACATGGAGGATGTCATGACAAACTGGAAGCTACCATGAACACACCGGTACTGAAAATATTAGCTGAATTTTAAAATACGGGATTTCGATTTATATGAGGAACCGGTCACCCTTTCTTTCAATTTTTGATTAGTTTGGGGCAGTTTAACTATTTTGATGCAGACAGCATAACCTAACAAAGTCACACTAATTCCATTGTAACTCTAGCACGTAGGCTACAGAAACATTATTATAATTATAAAAATGTGTTTTTAATATCCACTATTAGGGAAGACGATAGCAAACCTGGATTTCCTTACGGTTTGCCAATGTTGGGGTTATATATTATTATGTGTCCTATTCGGTAAGTTTACCAGCAACCACAGTAATCTGAATATTCTTTGAGTCTTTCTATCCGGGCTTCCAACAGCGCATAGAAAGAAAAAACAATTAAATTACCGGTATATTTTATTTCTAATTATGTATGTTTGTATTCATTATAATACGTCTAAGAACTTGAAATTGCATACACACATGTTTTGATTGTTTAAGTTTGGAATGTAATTTATTATTAACACACTATTTTCAAATTCAGTATCAGTGGTGGCCATATATCAGCGCCGTTTTGTAATGGAAGTACGTTCGTTAAAGCGAAGGACTTCCCTCTAACAAATTATTTCAATTCCGAATTAAAAATTGCGTACTTCTTCGTGGGATGTAGTGGTGATGCCGTTTGTTTAATTCGTCCAAAGATATCCAACTGGATCTAATCACCTTGAAATGTGACATTTAGTTGGTTGATAGTTACAAGAACAGAGGACTTCTACAGTCGATTTCCTGAGTAAAGATTCTCTCTTAATATAGGCCTATGTTTAGATGTGCCCGCAAAAAACAGGCTAACCCACATTTTTGTTCGGTGGAGAACAATAATGTTTCATGAATGAATGAAGCTGGAAAAATTTTAGTTATTTTTGTTAATTTCTGTAATTCATAAGCTTCAAGAATACATACATATTGAATCAAATTTTTTCTTTATTATTGCCAAGAATAATACAAATAGGGCAAAAACAGCGAACAAATTTGCGGGCGTGTGTATAACTTATATATATATAAGTTATATGTATACAACTTAGCCTATGTATGCTGCAGTTTACTTGTAGGCCTATATGACTATATGTTATAATTGATTTGAATTGGGTTGTTTTGTCTACTGCTGAAAATTCCCCGACCCGGCCGGGAACCAATCCCTGGCCGCCAGGTTGGCTACCAACTCACCCACGGTGCTGGCGGGACAGTAAATTATATAGACAAATAATTAATTCACATCTCACTGTGAAGTGATTCTTGTTGTATGTTGCATATTTTAGTCTTGAAGTAGTAATGCAAATTTGCGTTCTATGACACGGGAACTGATAGCTAGATCGCCATGAAAGTAGCCCATCTGTTAATTCTATTCACAAAATCATGAATAGAAGTGTAAAATGACCAAGATACAAACAGATGCAGAATTAGAGGCCTTCAGTTTTTCACATTATAATAAGCCTAAAGCTCACAATTCGCAATAGGGGAAGGAGATTGATGGAACATCCTAGAACATGAAATTAATATGCATTGCGAATTATTTAGGCGCTGTGCATATTTTGGGAAGATCAGTAGCCTCTATAGATTGGTACGCTAGCCAGGTTTATTTGCTTAATGTTCCAATGCAGAGATGTGAAGTCTTGCTGAGATACTGAAGCTAATTCTGTCAACATTTCTTAAATCATTCAGAGATTCATTTAGCAGATAGCCTTAAAATAGGTTTGCATGCAGAAGGACGTAACAGTTCTTTCTTTCTTACACTTAGCTAACTTATGCTGGTCAGAGTAGCCAGATTTCACAAAGTCTCAGTTTGTAAGGAATGTTTTCTTCAACTCGATGTTAATGTATTTATTTCATACTGTATAGTGTTTCTAAATCACCTAACTGATGCAGGCTCGTATAATATTTCATATAACCAATTCATTGTAATAAATGTGTTTCATGAACAAGTGAAATTTATTGTACATTCATTATTTGTTCCTGTCTTTAACTACTGAATCTAAAATCTTTTACTTTTCCACGAAAAGCATGTACATATGTTAACCTAATTCGGTACTGTTTATAGAACAAGCCAATTCTGCGCTTAATAATAGAGCTTATATTGATTAACGGAGTTGAGAAATATGTTATGTAAAATTATGTATTGCATATAGGTTATGCTTAATATCAAATTAACATGGTTTGGATATAAAGGTAACTCCTTTTTAACAAAATTGTGTAACAATTTATGCAATGTAAGTTCGTTATAAGTGAATAATATTGGTAACAGAGTGGAGACTGAATTAAAATGCCCCAATTTTAGATTTCAAGGTCGTTACAGGACACATTCATGTAAATATGCTCTAAAATTTGTAAAATATATTTCGTATCAATGAAATATGCTCTATCATATTAATAATTTCTTTTTGTGTGTCAGTTTTATAATTTAAGGAACAAAATATATACTTGATTTTTATTATTTTATCTTAGGGACAGCAAATAGGTAAGTGTTTTTTAAAAAACAAATAACCCTATTATGATTAAATTAGATAATTCAATCTCAGTATAATATAATATATTTAACAGCTATAAAGTAAATAAAACGCTTACAATATAATTGTTAATGTCAAATAACCAGTAAATGTCATCCTGAGACAATCTTCTATTTCGCAAGTGAAATTCGCGTTAGGTTCCCTTCTCCTATTAGGTAGGCAGCAGATTAATTCACCTAAATAAATACCCCCTCAATATTTGTAACTCTACCAGTCTATAGCCACTGCCCCTCCTGGAAATGTTGTTGAGCTCTAAACTAAATGGCTATAAGCAACTAATGAGAAGAGAGGTTTAAGTTTTCACATACTGTAAAAAAAAATGAATTGAAACAATTGACTACCTTAGATATGAGCATGGTCACTGCCTTCTATAAGAAGGCAGTGGCATGGAGGAATAATTACTTCCACTAAACTTGAAATCATTTCTAGTGAAACATTTTATTGTAATGAAGGAAGGCAATGGAAGAATAGCATTTTATACGAATACTACCTGTGTAATTGTGACGGGAGAAGAAAACGTCGTGTGAATATACTACCACAGATTCTTTCGTGGTTTCCATAGTCATAGGTCCAGCTATGGTACATCAAGGATGTGGATTGTAATAACATGGATTGTAATAATAATAGCATTAGTAATAATATTAGAAATAGTAATATTAAAAGCAATAGTAGTAATAATAATAATGATAATAATAATAATAGGCCTAATAATAATAATAAATAATTAATAATAGAATTTGAAAAGCAATGTCGACTCCATTCCTTACGTTGGCACCGTAAAATAGATAACCTCTATCTGCGTGTGCATATGCGGCGGTAGATGACAAGACAGTTCGAAGATTCAATGTGGCTACCCGGTGTGTAATTCTTTCAATGTAATATTTATTACTATGTTACAAATATTAACGGCTGTGTGAAAAATAGTGTAAGTTATGATGCACATAGTAAAATATTTTATTTTGCATATCTACTTGCAAAATAAAATCTTTCCGTATCATAAATAACTATATGTTGTGTAGACTACTGCTTTTCTTTTATAGCACGGTGAATACAACCTGGGACCTTTTTCATACAAATTTACTATAGTGCACACTAATGAATATTGGTGTTTGCCAGTCTAGTTTACTAAACTATGTTTCATATATCTACTAGATTACAAAAATAATTACTACAGTAAATTTAATTCTACTATAGTAAACAAGACTTTGTTAAAAAAAAAACTACCGTAGTAGCTAATATAGCAATTATTTTTACTAAGAGAAACAGAAATATATTTTAGTTTTTAACTAGATTAAACTAGAATGTGTATAATAGCCTACATTTTAGTGTTGGAATTTGACTTGAGTAAAGTGCTAAGGATTTTTACTCAGGTCTATAGTTGGGTAAAATTATTTACTAGGATTATTTATTTAAGTTCAAGTGGCAACAAAGAAAAAATGGTACATAATATAAGGCAAACAATATTTAGGCCAAAATCAGAAATGGCATAAAAAGAAAACTCATGAATTCAATTTTTAGGTTAATCAGCATTTTAGGTTAATGTTCAATCAATTTTATATGGTACTATTATTTTAATAGATACCATTGCTCCAAAGCTGCTATTAATTGTGTTTAGCATTGAAGCAGCAACTAGCTGCAAACACCTCTATATTGGTTAAAACAAAGAATCCAGTTTCATTCAGTTGTTGATATCACCTCCGTCTCGAGACGGCGGTGGTTGATATGCATGCAGTTTCTAAAGCCTCCGTTAGCCGTGCTGTTCGAAGTATTGATGATAAACCAATAGGCACAAGCCAAGTATTTTATATTTCTGATCGTGTTTCTTTTGCTGTTTATTTTCGATATACACCTTGTGTATGGAACTGTGGGTCATTTATTGCATCTGCAAGAAACTGCAAACAGGATTATGGAGTACTCCCAAGAATGCAATTTAACTTACAGGTATATTAATGGCAGCACAGTAGACTGTCTAGCTCATGTTAAGTGTATGCAGCAGTTCTTAACTACTCACAAGTGTCTATTCCAACATAGCTATCATATATAGGGAAATGAACTAAAACACAGATTACTTTTTTAATGATAGCGTTAAATTGTAGGTAATGTCTTTCTAATGAATTAAAAATATTTCACTACCTGCATTTATAAGGACAGTCAGATTAACATTGATATCAAACCCTCTTTACAGTCATGATCCCTTTGATAGTAGGATATTTTAATTTGGCTAATGGTAGAAATAAATAATTAACTTTTTAAAACTTTCATTCAATTTACTCTGACATCACTATAAATTATAAAGATGTATTGACCATTGACCAATTAATTGAGATCATTTCGTATCATAACAGTAACCATGACCTCCTGCAATACTGAATGTCAAGCTAGTTTTTTTACCAGACTCTTTACTAGAGTAAAATATTTACTAAGGCTATGAAAATTATATGAAACAGAAAAACTAACTCTGGTAGAAATATAAATTTACCATAGTAAGCTAGTAGAGTATTTTACTACAGTTTTATGAAAAAGGCCATTGAATAAAGCCTATTCATTCAAAATCTACAGTTCCCTCTACCAGATCGAATACTGTGAACGCATTTTAGAAAGTTGAATTACATATTGTACATAATGCACTACATATTGTACACGTTGAACTACATATTGAACATACTGAAAATTACTATACACCTATAATTTTTATTAATGATCTTTTCCGTATATCTTACTCAGGTTTTGTTCACTTTCAGTATAGCATCGGACACTTAAATTATTATTTTCCTTTCTATTGTTAGATTGTTATGCTGTAGACTATAGAAAACCTTTATATTTATATTTATATTTTTATCTTATAATATGTCATCATCTAGGCCTACAAGTTAATCCTCTATCAGAAGACAAAGCATACATGTAAATATACTCTAAAATTTGTAAAATATGCTCCATACTAAAAGTGTGCTCTACCATATTAGTAATCTTAATACTTTATCTCTTGTTAGGTGAATTACGTCATAACTTACATAGTAATAGTTGTATAAATTACGTATATTACAAAACTTTTTAAAGAACAGGGTCAATGCAACAGACTTTAGTAAATTGAAAACTAACGAAGTAAAACGCTCGTTAACATTAAACAGTCAATTACGAAAACATTAGGCTATTTACTGCTAATTATTGCACAGCTGTTTCTCAAAACAATCCCATAGCCAAATATGCTGTAAATGTTTGAATTAACGGAGTTATGCTCAATATTTAAAATCCTTAAGAAATATGTCGTTAAAAATATGACGAATTAATGGAATACGGAATTAAAAATGTTTCAATACGAAGCAAATATGATACATTATTGCAAATCTAACAAAATGTGCAGCAATCTGCCAATTTAAACCATCACGCACTACAGCCTTTTATACTAGAATAATTTATGCATTTTCTGTATAATGGTTTTACTGAGCGGTGATTAACATTTGAGCATATCGCCATAGCAATAGAGCAAATGAATATATTCATTTGAGCAAAGTAAAGAAATACAGAAATGGTACTTATATTTTTCCTCTAAACAAGATGTGGCAACACTTTGTGGTTTCATCGCCATTTTCATGGGCACGCCACTTCCTAAAGTTGTCTTAAGTCCACCGCCATTGGGCACGTCCTGATGACAATGTCGAAATTACAGTGTTTGTGCTTTATATCTAGCTCTCATTAGCGTCACATATTTTAATAAATTAATCTCTCTCGAAACAGAATCGTCCCAGTTCTTAATGGCATAAAATCGGTTAATTTCAGACTTCTTATTTTTCCTTTGCTTCGCAGAAAGATGCGATCGGATTGAATTTGTCGCTCCTTTAAAACCTGTGTTAAAGTATGTATCGATGGATGTGCACAGTAAAATTCTCTTTTGAAATGTCTGTGAAAGGACTCTGCGCCATTTGTAGTTCTGGGGCCGTTTTCATTTGGCGGCTGTGCCCAAGATTTGGAGGGAACTGACTGTCATCACCAGGCTTTAAAACTTAGTGCCCGAACACACAGAGGGAGTTGATTCAGGTTACCAACAACCTGAGTATAGGGGGTGGGGGTTGATTGCGTAGGCTGATAAGACAGTAGCTGATAGCAGTACTGAGAAGTGAATGCGCTTGTGGTACGGTGCCTCTCAAATTGGTCAACAGTGTACCTTGTCATTGTGAGTGCTTAAATTTATAATACGTTTTCGGCATGCCGAAAGTAAAGTGTTCTAAAACGCAAACATATATTGAAACATTTGGGAGGGACTATTATACACAAACAGGAGAAAGTATCGTTTTGCATGCTTGTAATGTGAGTTTAGATAATGAGAAGTTATTTTGTGGTCTTCCTATATCTGTATTTCGGTTTGTTTACTATCACGTGAACTAGCATATGGTAGCTAGGGCATACGCCGAGCAAAGTCTGTACGGTACGGTTGCTGTTAACATATTCGATCGGGCACTAAGTTTTAAAGCCTGTCATCACTTACGTAATTCTCCAAGAGGTAATCTATAAATTGATTAGCTAGGGGAGTATCGGGAGCAATGCTTTGAATTTCTACGAATGCATCAGATACCTGTTCTGGTGGTAAATATGGTAACCCGAAAAAGTGGCTTAACCATTTTCCCATGTCCGAATGTTTATCTACCAACTCTTTTTTCAGTCCTTCAACTACTTTTCGGAACCAAGATTGCCCGAGTTGAAAATCAGAACATTTTAGAGTTGAACCAGGAAAACAATTTTCAACAGCTCTGTGCGCTGCAATTTGAAAATCTAAAATTATTGTTGGCAGATTAAAGTACCCTTTGCATAATGCGGAAATCGGATAATTTAGAAGTATAATAGCCTGGCAGTTGAATGCGGCATTGCCAAATAGTTGGAATACACGACTAATTTGTGCTCGAGTGAAGTGGACATTTTTGCTCAAGTGAAGTAGACATTTTTGCTCAAGTGAAAGTAGGCATTTTTCCCTCATTTGCTCACAGGTATGTCACCCGTTACTGAGAAGGTTGGATTCAAGTATCGAAACGTTAAATGTTTATCTTCATTTTATTTGTCAATCATCATTCTAATTTTAGTGCTTGCCATTTATTACAGAAAGGGATTGCATTGTACGATCCTGTGAGCATAATTATGATCCAGATGGATTTCATGTACTGTTCTGGCATGGTCTTGGGTTGACAACACTATCAACTCATTTCTTTTCTCCAGTGTTTCTCAACTTTTCTTCTCGCAACATAACATACTTACAATTACAATTACAATTTATTGTTTCAAATTACACGAAAAATATACATAAAAAGTTGATACACCACCCGAAGAAGCAGAGCTTGTGTTCGGGGGTGGTTCAGTTCTATATACAGTATGAGAAAAACTTATACTAAATACTTACTAAAAACAATAGAAAATTTGGAGAAGTATGACAGAATATTATGTATAAAAGGTTAGAACATGTTCTTTTTACAATACAAAGGTACAAGGTAATACAATATTAATACATAACAATTTATTTGTTCAAATTTTAGTAACAAACAAAGAAATTAAGTTCTATCCAAATTTTAAATTTTAATATGAAAAATGTTATAACAGCAATAGTAGAAAACAGAAGTAATAATTATATAAATTTTCTAATTTTAGACCTAAATTGTTTGTTGTTACTTACTTACTTACTTACTCAATGGTAATACATAATTCCTAAGCAAGCTAAAGGAAATGATCTATTTTATGGAACCCGAAGGTTCATTGCCGCGCTTACCTGAGTCCGCCATTCAACCCTATTCTGTGCTAACTCCATCCAATCATCTCCCACAAATCCTACTTCCCTTAAATCAGTTCTAAGATTGTCCTCCCACCTACGTCTAGGTCTTCCACGTGGTCTTTTCCCTTCAGGTCTCCCAGTCAATACTTTTGAGATATGTCTTTCCTCCCCCATGCGTGCAGCACGTCCAGCCCATTTCATCCTTCGCGATTTAATTACCCTTACTATATCCGGTGAAGCGTACAGGTCCTGAAGCTCGATGTTATGCAGTTTTCTCTAGTCCCCATTTTCATCACTCTTGAGCCCAAATATTTTTCTAAGTACCCTATTTTCAAACACTCTCAGGTTATGTTCTTCCAGCTCAGTTAGTGGCCATGTCTCACATCCATATAATACAACCGGCCGGATAATAGTCTTATAAATCTTAATTTTTAGGTTTCTGAACAGAAGACGAGACGATAAGAGTCTTCTGATATAAATTTCCCTACCCTGACTCTGCTATAGGTTTCATTTAGACACATTTTGATCAGCCTAACTAACTTCTTTGGTATCCCAAACTCAATGAGGAAAAATAATTAATAATTATCCATAACTCAACACGTCACACCAAGAAGTAAATCCTGTAAGATGTGTGACATGACATTATTAATAATTACGTAATTAATTACATAATGTAATTAACATTATTAATATTATTAATGACTAGGGGGCGGATTTCTATGACCTAACAAATAGGATATATCCATGCATTTATGACCTAAAAAAACATTATAATATGACCAATAAAATTTAAAATATGACTTTACCACTTACACATTGTGAATATTTTTAGTAAGTTTCATTACAATTCATTTTATTAAAATATAATGTTAATTTTTTAAAATACCTGTAAACTCTGGAAAAGTATCATTATAGGCCTAATGCAAATTTTACAAAATATGATATGAAACTTCAAAATTTCTTTAATATGCACAGAAATATGCCAAAAGTATGACCTAAATATGCATATTCATACTAAATATTCTACATAGTTGAAAATTTCCTAAATATGCAGTTACATGCACAATAAAAGCCGTTCCATTTTCACCAGGATGCTTGGAATCGGGTTTAAATTAGTCGGAAACCTGAAATAATGCAAAGGGGAAAAATATGACATGTCATAGAAATCCGCTCCCTATTAATGACCTATTATGTTATTGTTCTGTAATAATAATGACGTTATTATTATTATTATTATTATTATTAATACTAAGCAGGGATCATTCATGTATTTATTTGCAATGTATGAACTTCAATTCATTTTACAAAATATTTTTACTGAGCTTTGGTGGTAGCGTTCTAGGCTCGGGTTCAAACCACGTGGTCGGCCAATTTGACTTAGGGTTTTTCATGGTTTCCCCAGTCGTTAAGACAAATACTGAATTGGATACTTACTTACCATGACTCGTCGCCGCTATCATTCTGTATCATATTCATTAAAATTGAATATCAGTTGAAATTAACAGACGCCTAAAACACATTCAAAAGTATAAAAAAAAAAAAAATTGGAATACATCATTAGTTACGTGATCTAGGCTGCCTGCGTGGTCTCGTGGTTAGCGTCGCTGGCTACAGATCCGTCGGCCCGGATTCAATCCTCGGTACCTCCTCGGATTTTTCTGAGGTAGGGAGGTCTGGAACGTGGTGCACTCAGCCTCGTGATGCAAAATGAGGAGCTACTTGATAGAGAAGTAGCAGCTCCGTTCACGGAAACCACCATTAACGGCCGTGGGTGTCGGCATGCTGACCACATGCTCCAATCCTGCCATCTGCCTATGGTAGATGACGCAGCGGTCGGGTGGTAGGCCAAATCCCTCCAGGGATGTAGCGCCACTCAGTTTAGTTTAGTTACGTGACCTACTGATATACACACAGCAATTGAACTTCTTATAATTTTGACCTCGATGTTCAAAGGAGTGTAATTAAAAAAACAAACTCTTATTACCCTAACTCTAGTAGCTATTACTATTAAATAATTATAGGCCTACTCATATCTTCAATGGGATACTTGCGCCTGCTGGGATGCTAGCTTGTTTAAACTTTATAAAACTGAAACGTTTGCATGTTAAGCTATTTTAAAACCCTACATTTACTTGTTCGAATTATATTGTTGTGTGAGTTTTAATCCGTTCTAACTTACGATGTTAGTAATAGATAAAATTGTTGTGTATCTGGGAATATATTGATATGAAGTTGAGAATTACGATTGGACACGACTCCCAAACAGGATGCAGAGGACTAATCTCAATGTGCGATGCAACGGGCTAGTGAAAGTGGTTTATACTGTACATCGCCGGCATTATTACCTATTTTATGAGCTTAGTTTTTAAATACTTCTATATATGGTGTCCGATTCAGAATCCCATGTGTACTAAATTCCTCTTATTGATCTTGTAGGACGTGGTTTAATCCTTTCAGAATTTATTACAATTAAAAAAAAAAGTAGTGTGCACAATTTAAAATTTTCCAGAGAGAGAACACATTCTATATATTGGTTTATATAAAACGATTAACTATTAAGTAAATTGAATGAAAGTTTAAAAAAGTTAATTATTTAATTCTACCATTAAGTGCCAGAATGTGTGGGGGACGGGAAAATGTCTGTCTGTCTGTACGCGCGATAACTCAAATACGCTTTATCGGATTTTCATGAAACTTGGTATACGCATTTATAACGTCCATTGGAAGAAGCCAACTGATATTGGACCAAATCGATTGACCGATACAGAGTAATGCACATGTTAGTGCCTATTTTACGGAAATATAGCCTATTAGAAAGAATTTATCAAATGCAACTAATTTATCATGACCATATAAAGTAAAGTGATCCCTATACAGGCCATGGAGGCCCAGGGGGTTCCAGGAGGTTGAGGATCCCAGATTTTGGACATTCGGCACATGAAGGTGGTAACGTTGTCAGCCTTACGCACCGGCCGCCTTTACCCCCAGGATTGCTCCTGGTACTCATTTCTGTTGAGGCTGAGTCGACCCCAGGGCCATAGTGTCACCAGAAGGATTAGGCTAATTGAAAAATCTCAACGACCTCATCGGGAATAGAACCCGCGACCTTCCGGTTTGTAGCGCAGCGCCTCAACCACTATGCTAAGGCGTATCCCCTCATGACAACATAATATTGTTTTATAGTGTTCATATACGGCTTTGGAAGTTGCAATAGGCCTACAGTCTTGACAAATAACCCTACATATATGCTTTGTTCTTCCATAAGCCCTGCTTAATGAATCGATCTGGAGCTTTACTCGGAAATCGATTAAAAAATAATTTATTTTCTGCATATTATAGGCCTAATTGCAATTATCACTGATCAAACAAAAGCAATTTGGCATTTTGTTACATCGGTTCGGTTCGATTCTATTAATAGCTGATTATTATTAATAATATTAATGTTAATATAACATTTAATACTTTAATATTTGTTAGCCCCTTTCCTGGGTTCCTATCAGAGGCCTCTGTATGCGCTATACAATTTGCAACTTAATCAATTTTTAATTACATATGTTATCTAGATTATTTAAAACTTAATCTAAAGAATATATATGTGATGATGATGTGTTCGGCCTGGAGGCCGGTCCTGCCCTGGGATAGAGCCGTGGGGGGAAGGAAACTTTACTTTTGTAAAATCCCCGACCAGGGAATCGAGCCCGGGCTGTCAGTCACACTACCAACTCACCCACGGCGGCGGACTATATATATATATATGAATTTTTGCAAATAATGTTTGCGTCATAATTCTTGTGGATGTACCGTCAATTAAAAATTCAAATTAATTTGCAGCAGCCTATATTCGGCAATGAATGAATTTTGCTTATTTTTTTTTATTATTACCCATCAATAGAGAAAGAGAAGTACTGTGGTTTGATATTAGATCCCGCCATTCGCTTCGAAAGGGACACTGATCAGGCTTTAGATGCTAATATGGAAAAACAGGCCATATAGCCTATAATATTACGTGTGCTCTTTTGGATGGAAATATATAATGTTATTCCAGTCAAATGGATTGTTCAAGGCTTATTGTTTGATGCTCGAGGCACGTTGTCGAAATTTACATACAATCAATTAAGAAATTTAGGCCTTCAGGTGTAAGAAATTAAAAGAATTGTTCAGAAAATTCTTAAAGAATCCATTCACATACTACAATACTATCTGTACAAAACTTAAATTATTAATATTACGGTATATAGCCTGCTTTATCAACATTCAGAAAAAAAATTGTCTTGGTTTCTGGTTCCTTGTGGTCACCCTCAATAGAGGGCAGACGATATTAAATATTTTTCTCTGAATGCACTCGTATTTTTTAAATTATCTGCACTGCATCGACCATTCATATACCCCTGAATTAAAAAAAAATACCTATAATATGTGCGTGAAATCGAAGGCATAGTGCACAACTATGATACATGGAGACAACTGAGGAAATAACTGGTTTTAACCTTTTCCATTCTAACAAAGGGTACTTGAAAGTTATTGGTGTTTCTGGTTTCATAACTATGGGTACCATTTCTCAAAGGAAATGTACCTGCATTTTTGTGGGCAAAAGTAACAGGTCAAAATATAATACTAAATACAGTTAAAACCTGACATCGCCTGAAAAAAGTTTACAATGTTTTTTAGAAGATTATTCGGATGGCCTTTTTCTGTAGAATTGAAATATGATATAGCTTAGTGCTGTTTCCATACAGTAAAAAGTAAAAATACTTTAAAATAAAGCGGCATGATATACTGTATTTTAATTAAATAGGAGAAGGGAATTTTAAAGCGAATTTTCCTTAAGAAGTAAACAACTGTTGGAAGCTTTTTGCGTATGATGTCAACATGAACATGCCTGTTTAATTTACTATCTAAAAACAATTTTACATTTTCTGGATTTAAATGGTATTTGTTTTAGGCCAAATACAGTTTTTTTAAATTTTGTCAGAATTTACTAAAAATTATTGGTAGAAAACCACCTTATAATGAAGGTGGACTCATCTGCAAATAACACTGACTTTACAGGTACATTAAGTGATAAGTCATTCACCATTGCTAGAAACAAGAAAGGTTCCAAAATAGATCCTTGGGGGACGCCATAATCAAGTGGCGCTTCTTTACCATTAATACCCTTTACATAGACTATGTTAAATGGTCCGGTTAAATAGGATGCAAAGAATAATATTATTTGCCCTTTATTCCATAATAATCTACGTAGTTTCTGAATTAGTAGGAAATGAGGTATGCTATCAAAAGCTTTGCTTAAATCAAATAACATAAATTTTCCCCCTAAAAAAAGCATTATAAGTAATTTTTTAAAAAGGTCATCAATTGCGTTTTGGGTACTCTTTCCAGGTAAAAAAGCCAAACTGTGACTGAGTGAGAACATTATTCTCCACAAAATATCCCCTAAATTGCATAAGTACAATACCCTTAAATATTTTCCAAGGTATTCGTACAATAGCTATAAGCTTAGCCCTATAATTCGCTGGATTGGATGTATCTCCTTTCTGTGTATTAGTATTGTTTTAGTAGTTTTCAGTATTTCAAGGAAAATACCGGCCCTGAGGCACAGATTTATACACCTTGTTCTGGTGCAGATATAACGCCAATAACTTCTTTCAAAATTGTATTGTTGATACCGTATAAGTCAGTGCTATTATAATTTTTAATTTTCATGACAGCATTAATAAGTTCACATTAAGTTATATCACGCCACTGAAAATTAGTATTGTGATTCAATTCATGAATGTATTGAAATGTACCTGCATTTTTGTGGGCAAAAGTAACAGGTCAAAATATAATACTAATGTATTAAGCTAGGTCAGTAGCGGACTCTTCAAATTCACCATAAATCAGTTTGACTTTGAGACAGATTTCTTTAACAGAATAAGAAAAATAGTTGATAAAAGCTTAATTTTTAATAGCTCATTTCTTGTTCTTGTTCTTGTCTTGTCAAATGCAGTTAAACAAAAGAAGATTTTTGTATGTGTTTACTGAAATACTCTTCAAAAGAGCTGAAAGAAAATGAGAGGTAAATGTGTTTGTGTGATTGACCCCTTTGTGTGATTCTAAAATATCCTCTGAAGGACATGACTGGAATGAGATTACTACTTCAAATGTTACATGGGAAATCCATTTGGAACCCCTTGGAATTAAGGAAAGATTTAGACTATATCACTGACTAATTTAATGGGATTTCTTGATTGTGAACTCGCCAAAGTACAATTTTTCATTATAAATTATAACAGGGGTTTCCCCTAAATCCGCGGTAAAATATTTAAGCTTCCTTCTCAGATGAAGTAATCTCCTGTGCCTGACTTGTTCTCTTGTGAACTAAAAGGATTCTTATGTTGACTGTTATTTTAATTACTTCAAATTAGCACTTCGTCAACAGTATAGCCCACTGGATTAAAATGTCGAAGATTCAGAATAACCCAACGGGAGCACACAGAATGACCGGTTGCAGACTAGGCCTACTGTGTAAAGGCTCGAGCTATGCTTACCCTAGTCTGGAAATGTCATGGCGCAGCTGAAACAATAGTTACCCGTTTTTGCTAACTGTATAATAATAAGAAATGCTTTCCTTGGGAATTGGTTCATACATAGTGTTGTAAAAATACTTTATAATAGGCTACTGTAAAATATGGAAATGGGGCGTAAAACATAACATTATTTATAGAATTAGTGATAAGCTGTTATTGGTAAATTTCGATACAATTTCCAGTGCTGAATAAATTATTTGCAGTTTGTATAAATTGATTTCACATTAACTTCGACTATTTCTGTTAGATTTGTTTTCCATTCTGGGATAGTGGTATTCAGGGGGCAGATATGGATGGGCGAATATAATTTTTTCGTCAGGTTATTTAATGTTTTTATGAGAACTGTGTATCAATTCTTTTCAGTTTCAAGAATAAACATGATGCCATTATTCTGTATATATTTTTTGGCTATATAACGTGAAATACTGTATTATAATGCACACTTCCTTCTATTATAGACTCTATTCCTCATGTACAGGCTTTAAAACTTAGTGCCCGAACCCACAGAGGGAGTTGATTCCGGTTACCAACAACCTGAGCATAGGGGGTGGAGGGTGATTGCGTAGGCTGATAAGACAGTCATTGATAGTAGTACCGAGAAGTGAATGCGCTCGTAGTACGGTGCCTCTCAAATTGGTCAACAGTGTACCTTGTCATTGTGAGTGCTTAAATTTATAATACGTTTTCGGCATGCCGAAAGTAAAGTGTTCTAAAACGCAAACATATATTGAAACATTTGGGAGGGACTATTATACACAAACAGGAGAAAGTATCGTTTTGCATGCTTGTAATGTGAGTTTAGATAATGAGAAGTTATTTTGTGGTTTTCCTATTTTCCTATTCCGGTTTGTTTACTATCACGTGAACTAGCATATGGTAGCTAGGGCATACGCCGAGCAAAGTCTGTACAGTACGGTTGCTGTTAACATATTCGATTGGGCACTAAGTTTTAAAGCCTGCTCATGTATACACTGCCTGTCCAATGAACCCAGTTTTGCTTACACGGCGACGGTACAGATGGCAGCACCTACCGCACTTTGTGGCAATACCTTACACATACCGTACAGTGGCAGTGATAATACAATAGGCTTAACATTATTTACGGTTTTTTTTATTAATTATTACTCAGATACAATATATTACTTTAAAGAATTTTAAATATTGTAACGGGCATATTAATATAGTTTGTAATTACAAATACAATCACGGAGTTTCTAATTTTTTTACCCAGGATCTTTATTCCTATTTAATATGATATTTAGGACACTTGTACAATCGCGTCTCCGGTACAATCAACCTGCACGTGTAAATTTAACACAACAAACATATTGTTCCTTAAACAGAACACAAACAAGCAAATATTGTAATGTAGGCTTTAAAAACATTAAAGTAATCAATAATACCATTTATACCAATTATACCAGGAATTATATCGCTTCAGACTCTGTTCTCGTATAGCACCAAAATACTTCTTGGTAAAATGAGTTGGCCCATGTATGCTTCAGAGGCCGGTGTAATATTTATATTACTACTACTAACTTATTACAGCACTAGTAGTACAAATACATTCCTGTGTTATTTAATTGATAAAACATTAAGCTATTTTATTCCAGTAATAAATTACACTAGAAATTAACTAGTTTCAATGAAATGTTTATCTTGGCCTTTCGGGTTGGGCCGCAAAACGTTGTTCAGTCATTCTCCGAAAAAGGATACGAAATGGTATCCGAAACGACAAAATTTAGTAACATTTAGCCCGGAAATTTCACTTCTTGGTAAAGAAGTAGAACGATTCTGAGGTAATGCTAAGATTTCATATCGGAGGTGGAATAATTATTACAGATCTTTCTTCTTTTTAACTTATTTTTACTAAATTACGAAAGGGGATAGAATAACGCCACGATAACGGAACCAGATCTTATTCTATTTATATATAAGAAAACAACATTCGATTTATGATAGATGGATGTACTTTCTCTTGAGCCTCGCTTCTCCGTCCTGTGAAAGGAAACATCAGTAGAGCTTAGGTTTGTGAGAAAGACCTATTAATTTACTGACTTGTGTTGATTTATTACTTAACTTAGTGGTCCTCGTACATAGCACAGTAAATATAGCTTCCATAGGGCGTACAGGTTCGTGATTTGCCTTCTCATAACGTGCGTATAATAGAGATATCGGGAGTTGGCGACAATTGACACAGGGATCGCAGCCCATGGGAGGCAAGTTCTTGTGTGGGTGCTTGCGGTGTGGCACCACCCACCTCATGTGTAGTTTGATAATTCATTTCCCAGCTGGAATACAGTCCTCGCATTAATCAGCCCTGCTGACGACCCCACCCCAAAGATGTGGATTCATAAAGATTAACGACCTGTAATTAGTATAAGGGAGGCTCCCGGTGGGCAGGGGATTTGATTTTGCTCTCAGAGAGGGATGATTCCGACCGTAGTATTGTAGTTTAATATTTAAATGGCTAACCCGTGTAACTTGATTCAGTCCACACGTAAGTTTGCAGTGTATAAATTTAACCAGTCATTGATAACTGAGGCATAATTTTGGTATTTGCAATATACTGTACAGCATAATTGAGTAGGCTTTGGATATAATACATGATTACATGAGCTTTAATTTATTTGTGTGTGTTTATTTGTGAATTTATTGACTAAACGTTTACATTGTTAGTTAAAGCTCGTTAATAAAGTGGATATTGTTACAATCGTGGCTTTAATAATACAATTGAATCAATTATACAGAAATAAGAATAAATCCATTAAGGAAAAAATTATTTGAAGTTATCTTAGCACCCATAAAAATAAACTAATTTAAAAAACGTATTATGAAAACAATACCTCTAATTATTAATATCACCTATTTTATATATATATATATAATTTATATACAGGGTGTTACTGAAAAACATCGAAATATTGTACCTGTGTTTAGAGGGGACATAGACAAGCAACTTTTATTAGGAGATTTTTGCTCTATGACGTAAAATGTGTATACTACAGGGCAATAAAGAAATTACAATTTGGTTCTCATAAGTCAATAATGAAGCAAAGTAGGGTTAAAATTTGATTAACATTTACTTTACACCTTCTTAGTGATCGATACAAACCTGATTCTTAATCATTCATCAACAGCCATATCATAATTTAGAGTTTTCATAATCTGCAAAATTGACAGACTAATCACATGACTGGTCGCCACTGCAATGATTTATTTAACCATTACTCCAGTGTTAACAACGAAGTTGATTTGCTTTGCATTTTTTCAAATGTTAGAAGTCAGTGGCGGCCATGCCCTGGGAGATTTTATGCTGTAACAGGAAAAATTGAGTACATAGAGCAAAAATTTCCTGATAAAAATTGCATGTCTATGTCCTTTCTATACACAGGTAAAATATTTCTCTGTTATTCATTAACACCCTGTATGTGTATATAAATAATTTGCTCGAAATTGTGCAAAGAATATGCCTAGTTGAAGCTCGGAAATTTCAAAGAGACTAAACACCAAAATGAACATTTCTGTCTATTGTAAGCAATCGCACGTGTTTAAGATATAATTATTATTCTAGGATACGAACGAGTTAATAGACTAATAAGGTCAATACTAAGGTTTAAGTCTTACTGAGGTAAGATGTTAGCTTTAGCTCTAATAAAGAGCAACAGGAAATCCTACATAAATATTTCATGTACTTGTCGGTAATTCCATTTACTTTTATTTTGAAAGACAATCTTTCAGCTTTCCTCACACGGAGGATCACCAGATAGACAAAGCATACTCTCCTAATATTTTAACAGTTTATAAAACTTGTTTTCATATACATTTTCGAGTAAACTTTCCGTGTACATCCATTGCCATTTCTTAACACTTAACAAGACAATATTCAATTGTGAAAATAAATGAAGATGGCCTTGCTCGGTTTGCCATAGCAATCGGGGGGAAAAAGAGCACTGAAGGATTTGGACGAAACTCAATGTGCGGATTTTTTTTTTGGGGGGGGGGGGCTAGAGAACTCGAATCTGAGGTAGTTTTTCTCCCGGGCATCTCACTTTAATCTTGAACTGCACATCGACACCGGGATTTTAGCTTTTCACTTATCATTTGTTTTGTTTATGCGTGATTATATTAGTATCATGGCAATCTTGCTAACCGATCGGCAACTGAGAGGGAGAGGGAGTAGTTGGAGTTAATTAACAAATTATTAGAGTGAATTATCAATAGTAAACAATAGAACAAGTCTACTCGGAAGTGGTCTTATATTCAGTTCGATAAAAAACAAATCAGGGAGGTAGCGAAGCGTTTCTCTCAATGACCTGTACCCGGCAGACAGTAGGGCACGCTCATTTAATTTAATAGCCTTGGTGATGTATTTAATTGGACATTGTCCATTGTTTTAATAATGGGACTAAGGCGATTGTCCCCTGTGTTCTAAAAATAAATCCATGTAGCTGGGTTTTTTCATTGATGTTACCACTTTTATTTGGAATGCACTCTCATACAAAGTGAGAATGCTTACTACAAACGAGGTATAATTATCCACTGTAGAGAGGTGAGTTTGCACTTCATAGTGGGGACTATAAATTTAGAAAGGTGTGCTAGTGAAATGCTATGCAGTTGTCACAATACTACCACGCCGACTCATAATTGATTAAATTCCTTCTGTGGGTTGGATATAGGCCTATTCTGTGGGCATTAATAGCAAACCATAGACAATTAACCTCTATGCAATACATTCAGTGTTGTGATTGTAAATTGCTATGGTTGAACGAACAGCCCTATACTCTAATGTGCGACCACAGCTCATTTGCTAGCTCATGGGTTTTATACAAATCAATATCAAATTAGTTTAAGTAAGCAAATTTTGGTTTGAGGTTAGAGCGCAGTATTTTGTATTAAATTAAGCGTTCACAGTCGGACGACTCGAAGAGGAATGTTATATTACGTACGTTTCTATTATTCTTGCTATTTGTATTATGTTTCAGATTTGGAATGTATTTCCTCTTGTATATTTGTATTATTCTATTTGCATCATGTTTCATTGTTATTGTTGTTATTGATCCTCTTAATATTAATATTATTGCTGCAGGGGTGTTGGTTTTGACGATTCCGTAATATTTCTTGATGTTATGTTATAATTAAGGCCCTGAAGTTAATTCTCTTTCAGAAGACGAAATATGCATGCAAATATAGTCTAAATTTGCAAATTATGCCCCAAAATCATTTAAATAATTTTAATACTTTACGTTCTCTTTGTTAGCTGAATTACATTTTGTATTAAAAAATAGACAAGTTGAATAAATTATAAGTTATTACAATTTTTTTAAACAAGGTCAATGCAACAATGCTAATTGAAACGTCGCTTATTATCAGTTCCGAAAACATTAGTCTATGCGTTGTCAGTCATTTTATGGTCGGTTCTGAATATCCGCTTAGACAAAATAATATTCCGTAAATGTTTGAATTAACAAAGATATGTACAATATATAAAATCTGTCAGAAACATGACATTAAAAATCTGACAAAATAATAAAATACACACAAATATTTTAATATCACGCAAATATGCATTATCGCAAAACTAACAAAATAGGCAACAATAGGTAATGTGAAACCATCAATTTTGTGTTATTTCTTTCACACACATTTTAATACTAGCTTGTAATAGTGTACATGATTTAAAATATGATTTTTCAACAACTACCGAGCCCTAATCGTAACTGTTGAGACGTATTTGAAGTACTTCAATCATCAGTAGACTTAAAGGATACGCAATTCGTAAGCAAAAATGACAAATTATTTGCAGATTTACATTATACAGCTGATGACAATGACTCGTAAACGAATGTCACCTGCGGCGAAGTTGGAACACCCGCCAGACGACGATACGGAGACCTTTTGGCAAAAGCTTTTCTGATATGTGCAGTTTCTCAGCTTTACAGCTATAACACCTATGTTGTGTAAGTTAAAAAAAGTTATTCCTCAGGTTCGCGAGCGACCCCTGGTGATCCCGTAAGGGGATATTCTCAGCGGATTTGTTACCGGGGTGCGCCAGTCCCCTACCTACTTAAACCTAAGGACACACACACACACCCAGTCCTGAACCCGGTAAAAATCCCCGACCCGGCCGGGAATCGAACCCGGGCCGCCCAGGTGGCTGGCAGTCACGCTACCAACTCACCCACGGCGGCACAGTTCATTTATTCTTTGCATAGCCAGGTGGCTTCCTTTTGTTAGGAAGCTAGTTACCTCAGTCAATCAAAATCTAAGAATATCCTGTGACGGATGTGACAGCTACTCGTCAACTCCACTGGAGTAAAACGCGGGGTTGCAAGATCAAGTCATAGTAAACAATGACACGTATGAATTGATTAAAGCGAAGGAAGAACTGAGGTCAGTGAAAACAATGAGAGAATATTGCAACGTTTCTTTTGTTTTGGAAAGCGGAAACCAAGACCGACTTGGTCAGATCAGTTAACCTAAAGAAACACCGACTAATGATTTATTTCTTTGAAGCCGCCTAGGCATGTAGGCCTAATGAAAAACTCTAGGCCTACTATACGATTTATTTACTTGCATTTCCTTGATGTTATCAACAACAAAATATTTATACGAGTTAGACCTATTAAGTACTGTTAGCTTCAGGCGATGATTCTATATTATGCATTATGCAATTTATCCAAGTTCCGCTATGATAGCGATCCGCGCAAAATTGGCAAGGATGAGGAAGTGACTTTCGGCTTTGTTCTTTGAATCTCTATTCAACGTTACAAACGTGTACTGGAAGGGTTATTTATTTGCATATAAATTGTTTCCTTAGTCTTTTAGTGATTCATGCTTTCCTTACATCAAACTACCGCAGGCAATATTTTGAGACTCCCTAGGAAGTTGCGAGACACAATTTGATAAACGATGTTTTGAAAACTACAACATCATACACACCTTAACTCTTTTATCTCGTTAGTTCCCGTGAGGCATGCAAATTAGCAAGACTGGGAAGCCTGTTTTATAGTGTGTAACATTACAGTGCTTAAAATAGTTTTGCATTGACTATTTTCTCAATACAGAATTCACCAAATCACAAATACTTTTTTCAGCGAAAATCCATTTAGCTCATCCGTCACGATTTCGATTTGGACCAATAAAGTATAGGTAATACAGTCAGACCTCCTTATAAAGATATTCGTGGGCCCTAGCAGATTGCATTGTTATATGAGGGTTGTTATATTGAGGGGCTGTGATATACCACATATTAGGAAGACTGCATGCAGAAAATGTGTAATCTACTGGATAATTCTTGGAACGGACGTGCGAAGAAGTGGAAAATAATGAATCACAAATCCAAATAAATGATTTAATAAAAAACTCTAATATTCTTACTCAACTTACTGACTTCTGTTGAATTGTAACCATAGCTACTGCACACTAAAAAAATTACTATTCAGACTGGTTTAACATGACGGACCATAGCACACTTTGAGCCTAGTCATATATCAGAAATTTCAAACTTGTAGAATGAAGATGGTGGGAAGAGGGAAGACTGCAAATTCCCACATAGCTAAAAATGTAATTTCCAAACATTGTTATAAGGGTGTTTCTAAAACAGCATACAAAAATAAAGTATTGCTATATGCGGATTTATCGTTTTATCGATCTTCATTATGCCGAGGTTTGACTGTAATACATTTAAAATCAACCAATCATAGTGTCTATTTCGATAATATTATGCACGGCTACTCATCAGAAGCGCTGGAACTATTATACCTTTTTGCTTTAAAGCGCACAAAAATAATTCTGAAAATACAAAAAGGTAAAAAAAAGAATCATTAGAATTTGCAAAGTTGATTTCAACATAGACTTAGATAGGCCTAATTCCTTTTCAAACATTTCATAACATCTTGGTCCAAAGACTATATAAAATCAGTAACGTTGTGAGGCCAAAATGCACTCTAATGTCACTATTTTCTAATCCCGGGGTGTGATGGTGCACTATGTGAATTGCTGGAAGTCGGAATAACAGCCTTTTCTTTGTAAGGTACCGACTTAATGTTCAGAAAAATTATCCCTTGTAAAAAATGATAGACATATTATTGTATGACCTGTTGATAGACATATTATTTTATGACCTGTTGAGAAGGACAGGTTTTTACCGTAAGAAACTACATTACTGTTATCTCCTTGTTCCGACTTTATTGCATTTGTTTTGTATGCTTTGAGAACAAGTCTCAAAAATGTCCTCTAAGTTAAAATTTTTTCTATACGCCTGAAGAATATTGGTTTCGGTTAATCCGGGTTTCGGTCGATCGAAGTTCGCATAATCAAGGTTCTAGCTTTGTTACATTTTTATATCGGAGGATATATCAATTAATGCCTTAGTTTCTAAATTTAGGGGAAGAGTTTGTTGACAGCCAATATAATTAAAACAAAATTAGTATGGACTTAGAAAATCTTAGGAATACTATTTTTTGCACTCCTTAACTAATTAGTGGTACTTACGAATGTTGTTGGATCGTAAGTTGACATTCCCGCATATAAATCTTGTTGCTATGTGCGGTAAGAGTTTCCGTGCTGTTATGAATTTACTTAGGCCTACGCCACACCTCATAATACAAGCCTTCATGGACAAGGCCCCCCAGGAAAAATATTCGGTTCGCATAACAACAAACACATGCGAATCACTTTCTGAAATAAACATCTATCTTCAAGAATGTATATACATAATATTTTCAGGTAATATCACACTTAATATAATTAAATTGATATAAATAATCATCGTGCCTTTATTTTGATATATTTATCGTAAAACTACAATTTGTACAATTATTTAAAGAAATTCCTCCATACTTATTTACAAATATTCGGTTCCCATAACAACAAACACATGCGAATCACTTTCTGTAATATAACATCCATCTTCAATAGTGTACATAC
The DNA here is from genome assembly GCA_964059195.1 of Ectobius pallidus. Taxonomy (NCBI): domain Eukaryota; kingdom Metazoa; phylum Arthropoda; class Insecta; order Blattodea; family Ectobiidae; genus Ectobius; species Ectobius pallidus. The sequence continues at coordinate 109,198,786 of CAXKWD010000002.1, read as the reverse complement.
ATAATATTTTCAGCTAATATCTCAATTAATATAAATAATCATCGTGCAAAAAATAGCATGCAATACTCGTGCCGTAAGCGCATAACGGATCTCGGAAATTGAATAAACTCGGCGCGAGCGCCTCGTTTTTTCAAACTCTTTCCTCGATCCGTAAGCACCACTTACGGCACTTGTATCGCAATATACTATTACGTAACTGCAAGTAAAACTGTTTATCTATATTAATAAAAGGATGTGTCTGTCTTTCTGTCTGTCTGTCCGCGATGCCCAGCGAAATCTGCTGAACGCAGAGATCTGAAATTTTAAACATAGGTGGACTGAAGGGTCGGAAAATGCACCTCGAAGCCGGAATTTTAATTTTCGCTTTCGTTCGTGAGTTATGAGTGAAAAACGGGCAAAAAAGTGATTTTTTTTGCGTTTTCGAAGCATCAGTTTTCAGTTATACATTTCAATGTCAAATCAATTACAGTTGGCTTTGGCTATTTTTGTCATACCTTGGAAATAAAAAGCATCGCGATCCTTTGAATGGTGTGAGCCCACGCTGGACGATTCATTTGTTTATAATGTAAAGGCACGCAGATATCTGAAATTTTCAACATAGACGGAAGAGGGATAAGGCCTATAGGCCTAAATGGACAGACATTGATCACTATGCAGGGGTTTTCTGGGCCAGGGAACTCGATCGCTTGATTTTGTAAGTCCGCCCTGGACGATTCATTTATTTAGAATGTAAGGCCCGTAGACATATGAAATTTTCAACCTACACGGAAGAGGGATACTCAATATAGGCCTAAATATGGTCAAAATTTTTTCGATTTGGACGAAACTCACTATACAGGGGTTTTCTGGGCCAAGGAACTCGAATCTGAGGTCGCTTTTACCAGGCGATGCTATCTAATCGGGGTATGTAGTCCACGTGATTTAGGTGTTAATAAATATAACGATTTAACTATTACGCTCTTAATTTTCAATTTTTGAAATAATTATCGCGGGCGAAGCCGCGGGCACATATTTTGACGAAACGAAAGAAGCATCTGTTCATTATTGTAGGAACTAATTCATTTATTCTACAGAGAGTTTACAAACAATTCTCACAGAACTGTGATGTACAGTATTTAAATAAATTCAGCATCACGTATGAGTCAACGTTCATTAAACTATAAATATGTATTTCTGTATGAATATCCTGTCTGAACATTCCCTCTCTCTGATTCCTCGCTTGTCTTTTTGGTAGCTAGTATAAACAGTAAGCGCAAAGCATATTTTAACGAAATTACAAAGTGAAATTTATTGCATAATGATGTCAATATTTGTGCTTTACAGACAATGGATATGAAAATTGATGACAATTAAACATGGCAGGCAGGGTAGCGTTGCCACAGAGGATATTATAATAACACATTGCATATGGATAGAGGAACCCCCCCGGAGCTCGTGACGGCATGATTCCGGAGGTCCACAATACTCACAAGGGAAGTATAGATCACAAGGAAACTATTCAATGGACCACCCACCCTGGCGAATATATTACAACACTTTGAGCACAGCTATAAAACATTTCTCCGTGTGTGTGTTTGCTATTTGCACGAATGTACTCGCACCGTACTGTTTAGTTCACAGCTCTAATTTCTTTATAATTCGTATGACCGAAACCAAGATACGATAAAGCGTTTCTGTCTGAAGGATTTACTTTATACGGGTTTCCTATCATTAATCTAAAACAGGGGTGCAAATAATTCGGGGCAATACGTCTGCGCCAGTTACCTGAAAAGATAGCATGTTTTTCCGCTACAATGCATTCACGCCACAATGAATTTGCGGCAAACATAGGCCTATAATGTGTGTGTTTCAGTTTAGGTTGGCAGTGGTCTAGTTAAGAGCACAATAATCCGTCCCACTTTCCATTCAGATTGCGGACTGATACACTAATATTGGATACACAATTATGTATATTAATTTGATGTGTTTAAAATTTAGCTCTTGATAAACATTAATGGTAAAACTTATCCATTAAAACATTTAATTAATCATTATTAAAGCCTTAGATGTATTTGGGTTTATTCAGATATACAGGGTGTTTCAAAAATACTTTCACAAACTTCGGCCATGGGTTCCTTACACCAAAAGAAGGAAAAAAAAGTTCTTATGAACATAGGTCCCATAATCCTTTGTTTTCTCGTTAGGAATTGTTAAACACATTTGTACACTCATAACACGTCAACACAACAAATGCTCGAAATTTCCTCCTCTTGCTTCTAGACATCTTTATGGAGCAGACATCCCGGATGAAGAAACTTTTCATCGACGTGTCATGGAAGCCTGCGGAACCTTTCGACACCATCCCGGAGTTTTGAAAGGGTGGGTCAGTCCATGATTCGACGAGTGCATGCATGTCTAGAAGCAAGAGGAGGACATTTCGAGCCTTTGTTATGAGTTTCGTGTGTTGACGTGTTATGAGTGTACCAATGTGTTGATCAGTTCCTAACGAGAAAACAAAGGATTATGGGACCTATGTTCATGTGAATAAAACAAATCTTCATTTGATAACTTTGCAAGAGTGGAAAAAACATTTTTCGGACCTGTTAAATGAAAATAGAGAAAATTTTAAAGAACAATTGTGTGATGTTTATGATGATTCAAGGCAGACTATGGTGGAACCTATCTTGGAAAGTGAAGTAATAAATGCTTTGAAGACATCCCAAAATGGGAAAGCAACTGGGCCAGGGGGAATAGCAATGGAATTGTATAAATATGGAGGACATAATATTGTTAGGATTGTGACAAAAATGTTCAATCAAATTTTGGAGGGGGAGTACATACCAAAGGAATGGTGTTTGTCATATATATCAGCAATATATAAGAAGGGAAATAAAAAAGAAGTAAGAAATTACAGAGGAATCAGTGTTATGGCCTCAATAAGCAGATTAAGAATAGATTGGAAGAACAAATTGGGAGTAAGATATCTGAAGAGCAAGCTGGGTTCACAGCGGGAAAATCATGTTTAGATAACATATTTCTAATTCGTCAAATAAGTGAAAAGATGTCTGCAAAACGGAAGGAAATTCATTTGGTATTTATAGATTTAGAGCAGGCCTATGATTCTGTTCCTGTAAGTCAACTCTGGAATGCACTGATGAGTATGGGAATTGATAAATCCTTGATTCATCTTATTAAAAGGATATATAGCGCATGTCATGCTACAGTGAAATTAGGAAGACGGATATCCGAAGAATTCAGAATAACGAAGGGTTTGAGACAGGGTTGTGGCATGTCCCCTACACTATTTAAAATATATTTACAGAGTGTTTTAAAGAAATGGGATGCATCTTGTTATAAGATGGGTATTCCGGTACATGAAAAAACCCTTTACTCATTGTTATTCGCCGACGATCAGGTGGTATTAGCGCAGGATAGAGAAGATGCAGAGTATATGGTAAAGAAATTACATGAAGTATACAATGAAGGAGGTCTGAAAATAAATGTCAAGAAGACAGAATACTTGGTTGTTGGAGGAGATGGAGAAGATATGGATGTACCTGGTCTGGGAAAGATAAAAATAGTAGATAGTTTTAAATATTTGGGCTCCATTATTGAAAAATCTGGTACTTGTAAAGAGGATGTGACACACCGTATAAATCAGGCAAGAGGGGTTGTTCGAGCATTGAACGGAGTTTTCTGGAGTAGAGAAATTCATCTTAGCACAAAAAGGTTGATTTTAAATGCTATTGTTGAAAGTATCCTCACTTATGGAGGAGAAGGATGGGCTTTGACACAGCGACAAAAAGAAATGTTAAATGCAGTAGAGATGGATGCATTGCGTAGAAGTTGTCGGGTATCTAGAATAGAACGAGTACCCAATAAAGTAATAAGGGAAAGAATGGAACAGGAAGAAACGCTCGTGGAAAGGCTTGAAAAGAGGACATGTCCAGAGGATGTCAGAAGACAGATGGCCCAAGCAGATCATGTCATGGTCACCATATGGAAGGAGGAAAAGACAGAGGCCTAGAAGCACCTGGAGAGGTGGAATAGCCCGAGCAATGCAGGGAAGGAATTTACAAGAAGGCGATTGGCAGGATAGAGGATTCTGGAGGAAGGCATTAGAAGGCAACCCCTGAAAAGGGGAGACGCTTTAAAAAGTAAAGTAAGTAATGTTCATGTGAACTGTTTCCCTTCTTTTGGTGTAAGGAACCCATGCCCGAAGTTTGTAAAAGTATTTTTGACACACTCTGTATTTTTTTACATGCTCCATTTGTAATAGCTGGCAGGATTTGTACTTTTGAATTAAAACTTCCATTCTCTGAACATTTTTCTGCATTACCTACTTTTCGTGGGGGTTTATTGCACCCCATTAATCTTCATGTAGGATTCTGTTTGAAGTACTTTAATTACTCGTATTTGAAACATTTCTGTTTGAAGTGTGTTCAAAACGTGGGCAACTTTGAAAATAGTGGTATCTGGGTGCGGGGAATAAAAGAGAGAGTTGGAGTTATAACTAGAGCCCGGATTCTTAGGTTTTAGCTACGAGTACTTTGTTCCTTGCTAGCTAGCTGTGATATTTGAACATATTTATCAGTTTCATTGTCATGGCAGTGACATAAGTCCAATCTTATAAACCTAAATATGATTAAATAAGACGTTAAAAATTTAAATGACCAGGCCTGCTTTTTAAATTAAAATACGATAAAATACTTCACAAACTAATAATATGTTATTAATCTACTTATTGATCTACTAAAAATTACGTTTTAAACATCTGTCTACATTTTGTATGTTGCTCATTGTTGCCTGTACATTATTTTCTAAAATAAAATTAGAATTATTGCTTTCTGCAATTTTGTACCCCATTGTCCCCGTAAAGGAAATTGTTACTGAACCGAAAATCCTGGTTTCTTTAACAGCAAATTAAATACATTCTTAAGTTTATTCATTGTGTTTGTACCAGCAAGACGCCGAAAGTGAAGAATTCTAAAAGTTGATGGATTAATTGAAAAATATGTTCTTATTGAGTTTATGTGGTGTACTTGGAAAGTAGAGGGGTAATTTGAAAACTAAGCAAATAGTATTCCTATAGTTTTGTGGTTCATAGCCATGGAAATTTAAGTACAAATAAAATGAATTAGTACGTTTTTTCAACGTGTTTATTGTACTTACTAAGTGAAACTAAAAATATTTGAAAACATCGTAAAATCTAAAATATAACTACTTTAATATGTTTAAGAAAACTAAACAGGATTTATAAAAACTTAAAAATCCGGGCCCTTTTTTCACATCAAGTTCTGTAAGAACCTTCCCCCACAATTTCATGATGTGCTAGGGAAACAGTATTGAACCTGCTGACAGTACGTGGATGTACACAGCATAGGCAACCTAAATGTAAATAGTATCGCCAAGCATCTATCATTTGACACTGAGTTTGCTGGCAGTATTAGCACCAACCTAACTTCCCTTTCTTAAATTCCGAGTGGACTGTGAATACCAAACATTGTGGCGCTGTCACATTATATCACAAAAGCATTTCAAATTGGTGCGATCGCATTGCGCCCAAATAATTTGCTACCAAAGGTGCGCATCAGAAGATGGAGGGCGTCGTGGTAATTGCTTACATCAAATCGCTATAAAAGCACACGAACTGGCTTGCACCGAATCGAAATTGTGTTTTAATCAATGGACATTTATATTATTTCAATTTCCAAACAAGTTATGATGTGTTTTCATATGCTGAATGGAAGTATGCGAAGTATTAATCACCGCATGCTGATGCCTTACGTGTCCAGGAACGAGCTGACGTTTTATCAGATAAAATTGCATCCTTGCCATCCGAGGAAGGATATTATAAGATAAACGATCGTGATTGGTCTATATCCGAGAAATTGCTAAACGTTATTGGTCAACATCAAACATGCGGCGTATAAGTGGAATAGTCGCTATAAAAACTTATCAAAGTATATTATGCGATCATTGATTTGAATTGGAAACTGCTCTTGGTAAAATAGCATATCATCTTAGTGTTAACATATTTTCTTGCTCATCATCATTATCATCATCATCGTTATCATCATCATCATTGTTATCGTAATCCTTATTTCTTTTCTTATTTTCCTTCTTCGTTTTCTTTTTCTTCTATTTCTTCATCATCGACTTCCTGTCTTTTTGCACGTTTCATTCTTCTCAATATCCATAAACTGTAATAAATAACTCATGTTTTCGGAAATCTCATTTAGCAGAAGTTTTCATGCTTAGATCAGTGTTGCCCAGCACCAGTTTATTTCTGAAAGTGCCGGTACTTAATAAAGACATTTCTGGGTGATGGGTTCCACAATCTGATATGTCTGTATTCTTCTGCAGCTGGTGGTATCCTAAAATAACGTTGTCTTCATACATTCAATGAGAAGTGTAGGTGTCTAGCTATACAAACACCTGACTGCAGTCATTGTCCTGGTTTTCCAGCACAGGGCAATCCAAAATAGGATTCCATAGCATGAACAATTCACAACTGTAATGAAGCAATATGTGTCTGTGTGACCACCACGAAGACTAGACCTACAGAAACATCCAGAACTTACACAATTCTGAAAATGTGATTTTTTAAAAATAATTTCTAGGTATTTCTAAGACGCTTTGTATTATTAAAGAAATCTTAGAATTTTAAATTCATTTAATTAAAAAAATTACTGTTCATACAGGCCTATAAAGCCAAGTAGGTTGGCTCAGGTGCTAGCGTCTGGAACTCGCATTCGGGAGGTCCCGGGTTCAAACCCCGTGTCAGGTGGTTTGGATATTTACTTAACCTTGATTTATCACACGCTTATTTAACGACCACAACCATTAAAATTAAATATCAGTCAAACGAAAACAGCAACAGATGAAATTCGATAGTTAAAGGACCTACGGTGCAACCACAGATCCTTACATGCTATTTGACTTTTGCAGTTCAGTGTTCCCTATACAGGCCATGGAGGCCCAGAGGGTTCCAGGAGGTTGAGGCTCCCAGATTTTAGACAATCGGCGCATGAAGGTGGTAAGGTTGTCAGCCTTACGCACTGGCCGCCTTTACCCCCAGGATTGCTCCTGGTACTCATTTCTGTTAGAGGCTGAGTCGACCCCAGGGCCATAGTGCCACCAGAAGGATTAGGCCAATTGAAAAATTCAACGACCTCATCGGGGATTGAACCCGGGACCTTCCGGCTTGTACTTCTGCGGTTTACGCGTGTATAAATATAACTTAAATAAGATTATTATTACTGTTTTATATGTTTCAGTGTGTTTTTCTTATGTAATTAATCTGTGGCGAGTCACCGTTTATAGTTACAACTAAAACTTAAAACATGGGAATTTATAAAACTTAATAGCTAATGCCATATCTAGTTAAGGAATAGCCTGAGACAGCATTGCGAAAATGGCAGGTTTACACCGAATAGCTTAACTCATACTTATTTTAGACAATTCACTGTTTCTAGTGGGCTATTCAATATATTTTGTGAATGCGATGTACTAAAAACGGAAATACCGTATTTTATATTAAAGATGTACTAAGGATTTGCCATTCCAGTTCTGTCAAGAAACCTGTCAACTGTCATCAATGCCAGAGCAATCTGAAATTTAAAATTACCATACGTGCCTGTCAGTTTTAAAATAATGGCGGGGTGAACAAGCAATTATCAGAAGAGACGTATTCGTAGTCTCGAGGACGGAGATTGATACAATATTATAGTTTATCACATAGGTATACAATGCTTAAAAATAAAAATATCAATCACTTCAGTACCTGGATAAATTGAGGCAGTAAGCACTGACATACAGCTCAGTTTATTTTTCCTCGTTACAGCTGATGTAGGCCAACTAGAATTTTAATCCAATAACGAGCGCACCGGTATGCACCATTGATGCCGGCGAATGCACAATAAACTGTCAGAACAAACTGCAGTAAATAAAATAACAGCATTGGGTCGATTCTTTATACACTAGAGTTACAGACCTATGAGGGGGGCCATAAATGGTAGTAGGGACCATAGGCGTAACCAGGCCGACCATATGGGGGGGGGTTATAACATCCAGGGAGAGGGGGGTCCGGGGGTCCTCCCCCGGAAAATTTTAAAAATTAAGATGCAAAATAACGAGTTTTAAGCTTCCGGGGATCACCCCCGGAAATTTTTACAAATTAAGACGCAAAATAACGAATTTTTAGCTTCCGGGGTCCTTCCCCGGAAAATTTTAAAAATCAAGACTCAAAATAACGAGTTTTAAGCTTCCCACGCTTTATACTTGTATCAAGTAATTAATGGGCACACTTTAAAAAATTATACAATTTTCCTTTTTTTTAATCAATGGGGGGGGGGGGGGTTCAAACCCCCAAAACCCCCCCCCCTCGCTACGCCTATGGTAGGGACTGAGGACTGGTATCGGCTGGACATGTGACGAAGAGGAGAAGGCATAATTAATATTAACCTGCGTGCAGTGATTTAAAATGTAGTAGGATACATTAGAAACTCGGTAATTCGAGGTGAACAGAACCGAGACTACCTCACACCATAAAAAAATCGAGCTTAACGAAATTACACGAAAGAGCATGTGTGGGCGGAAAAAAATTGCCTATGTTAAATGTTACAGCACAGTTGTTTACAAAACAAACAAAAAAATCTTATGTGAAACTTACATAACTTCCTCTACCCAAATAAAAGTATCTTATTATAATATATTATGTATGACATTCTCTTCATGTAAATTGGTTGCAAAAATTAAGAGAATGTCGTTACCATATCACATCGTATCCCCGAAGGATAACCCAAATAAAATCTGATTATTGGACTCATGTAACTTTCTTAACTTTAAGCATGGCCTATACATTTTTCTCACTTTACATTCTGATATAGAACAAGAGGTCATTCTGCAAAGAGCGCTTATTCAGAGTGGGAGGCTTATAACTATCCTTCAGAGTTTTTTTTTTTTCGAAGAAATGTTTCAAATAAAATTTTTAGTTCTTAGTATAAGCAACCGATGTACAGGTGGGGGGGGGGGAAGCGGACTGACTCTTGTAGCTGATTTCAGAGCCTTGCGATACGTAAATAATTGTAAGAGATGTAACGGAAACGTTTGTTTTCACAAGCAGTGTAAATTACGTGAAATTATTTATCAATTCAAGCCATTTATCGGCTGTAGAACAAATTTCAATACATTCCCTGCTATCCTCTGAATGCCGCTAGGCATGCGCAGTGGCTCAGATCGGCAACTTAGATATTTTAGTCGGTCCGCTTTTTTTCGCTACCTGTACAAAATTTAAAGAAAATCGTTGAGACGTTTTGAGAAAATTTCGAAAAAAAGATATTTTCTCCATGTAAAATTTCCATAAATATATGAAAAAAATGTCGCCAATCTTCATGTCACCTCCTCAGAAGGTACCTAATACGGATACAAAATTTAGTTTTCTTACGATTTTCCGTTCTGGAGCTAGGCTGTTCACAAACACACACAGACATAGGCATGTTCCGAAAAGAGTATTTTTGGATTCTGTGGACTTAAAAATGTGTATTTATGTTAAAAACTAAACTTCGAATTTGGGGGTCGAAAACAATACCTCCTCTACCTATAGTAGTCCTACCTATTGTACAGGCAGAGGAAGTAAACATACATCATACCTCATACTAAAATAAATCGTCAAGTGTCTTTTGAAAAAGAAACTACTTACGTTAAACATTACTTACTTACTTACGTACTTACTTACTTACTTACTTACTTACTTACTTACTTACTTACTTACTTACTTACTTACTTACTTATTCACTCACTCACTCACTCACTCACTCACTCACTCACTCACTCACTCAATGGCAATAGATATTGTCTAAGCACTCTAAGGAATATTATTTAATTCATGGGACCCGGAGGTTCATTGTCGCGTTTACATGAGCTCGCCATTCAATCCTATTCTGTACTACTCCAACCATACCGCACCAATCTTTAAATGTATTCCATTACTGTTCTTCCATCTACATCTAGGCCTTCCAATTAATCTTCTCCCTCCGGATCTCTCAGTCATTTTTAAGATATGTCTTTCCTCCCCATGTGCGCATCATGCCCAGCCTATTTCATCTTCCGTGCTTTAATCCTTACTATATTCGGTGAAGGGTACACGTTATGAAGCTCGTCTTTATGCAGATTTATCCAGTCCCCGTTTTTGTAAGTTAAACACTGTAGGGCCTATTTCAGTAGGGATGAAATCAAAGCACATATTCGGCCTTACACTACATTTTTAATACGTAGTTTGTAACTTAAATTTGTAATTCGTAAATTGTCAAGTGTCTCCTGTATTACGAATTGCAACCGTTTCCGAACATCAAAGTCACGACATCGTCTAGACAACATTTTGTCCGTCGGTATTCCCTCGAACTGTTCTTCGACATAACTCATATCTGTCTCGAGTGCTCTAATGACAATATAAAATAAAACAAAATTAAAGTTGTGTTGGAAATCAATAATAATTATACTTTGAATCTGTATTCTCAATAACAAGACACTGAGATCAAATGCGTTAGCTTCCGCTCACCTGAAGCATCGAATGAAACAAGAGTAGATACGTCAGTAGGGCCTATATGATCTCATAATAGTTGTTACTCCATTCGATAACTTTTTACTTTCGAGTTCACACTACTAGCGTTAATAGCGCCAAAATCAATCCATGATAGTTTACGAGTTTTCACCAGACAGGCTATTATGTAGAGTTGCTTTTACTTCCGCTTCCCGTACCATATAGGTACTGTAGGTAGCGGAAGTATTGTTTTCGACCCCCAAATTTGAAGTTGAGTTTTGAACATAAATACACGTTTTGAGGTCCCTGAATCCAAAAAAATATTATTTTCGGAAACATGTAAACGGAACATCGTAGGAAAACGAAATTTTGAATTTGGGTTAGGTGCCTTCTGAGGATGTGACACGAAGTTGGGCGACAACTTTATCTTATTTTTAAGGATTCAGTTTCGGGATTTTCTCCAAAATGGCTCCAACGATTTTCTATAAAATTTGTACATTGGGGTGCATAAGCACTTTTATTTGTAAAAAAAAAAATTTTCAGAACGGTAATTATAAACCACACATAGTTTACAGAAACTCTGTTTTGCCTGATGAACAATAAAACTCTCCATCAGATTGAAACAACTGAAGACGCGCTCTTTCACGACCTGTTATTCTACATCAGAATAGTAGTGACAAAGGTATTTTTTTTGGCCATGCTTAGAGTAAAGAAAGTTAAGTAAGTGCATTAATCAGATTTTATTTAAGTTATGTATCCTTCAGGGATGCTATACGAAGTGTTAACGACATTTTCTTCATTTTTACAACCATTTACATGAAGATAATGTCATAACATACATAAAATATTATTCTAAGAGACAAACTTTATTTGGGCAGAGGAAGTTGTGTGAGTTTCACACAAGATTTTTTCCCTGAATTTTTCACCACTGTAACCTAACAACGGCAAATTTCGAAGACACGAGGTCTCTTTTCTTAACATATTCTCGTCAGTGTCTAGCCTCGTATAAGGCATTCGCACACTGAAAACTGGCGATTCATTTCTTAATTTTCTAATTGTTCAAAATTTTCAGCTCGGATATATAAAAATATGGAATTATCAAGACTCAAAGTACTGATAAATTACTGCAGTAATAGGTACTGAAGACAATGCGAATTTTGAGAAAAAATGTTTAAACCATTACATTCCATTCTCAGATAATTATATTTTCCTTCAGAAGTCATTTAATGCTGCTAACCTACCACGTCAATTTTCAAAAGGATAATAGGTAATTCAGGGAGCTCTGCTCATTTTTAATTTATAGAATCCTCTCATATCCATACCAAAAAAGATATGTTTCATCAAAGAAAGAAGTTGAGCCATTGTTGGAACAAAAGTTCCTACCAGACGCTGCGTAAACTTATTTAGACTTCAATGTTGGACATTTTTCTGAAGATGACTTCCACATTGCAGTCAACATGTCGAGTACCACCGACGACAAAAACACTCTGGCCCGGAAGATGTCAAACAGGAGACTACGGCTGTGAACGCTTGCACAATCGATTTAGTCTTGGTTCGACTTCGACCGGGCAGTGGACATTTCATAGCCAACCGATCCCACTTATGAGAATTTGGAATATGGTCCACAGGCATTTGTGAAACATAACCGTAATATTAATCCTATAACCAGGAGATTCTGTACGCGTTCTACTTTATTTATTTATTGCAATTTTTTTTAATTCTTACTGCATTAAACATTTTAGCAATTTAAGAACTCGTGAATGGTGAGAAACAAAATATATTTTATATCGCATGTTAATAGCTGCAAGAGGAAACAAACAAATCAAATAAACTTAACCTAGTCTTCTTTTGTGCTATCTTCATTTGTCTCCCATTTGTAGCCTATCCTCACTTCTATTTCTTATTATGCACTACCCTACCAGGATCTAGATGATATCCTTTTTACTAACGACAACCAAAGGATAAGTTAGTGGTACAATCAGAGAGGACCGAATATAAACAAAGATAGGATAATATACAATATTGACTACTGGACACTTTCCGGACTGTGTGGTCAATGTCAAAGGGCGTACATTACGACCGTCGTTTCGTTCCCCACATAATCCAGTCAATAAAGGTTTTGTGTAACCAAGTAAAGAGGACCCTCTGTATAAAACAGTTTCTATATTTCCTTTGCTTAGCCCATATGCGATTTAGTAAGGTTTTCCTTGCCGGGTTTGTTTCCAAGGAAGTCTTCTTTTGGAATTCATGCAAGTAGTGTTCTCATAAAATGTAATATTGCAAGAAGTTCTCTTAACCGATCTTCTCTTTACATTATCTATGACAAAATCACCAGTGTGGCAACACTGTAAACCAATCCAAGCGTATAATTCACTATAGGGAACGCAAAGCCTATACAATAAAGAAAAACTCGTATTCTAAGAAGCCTGTAAGAGTAAACATAGGTAATTTAAATAAGAACCTGCAAGCTATAAATTACCAAACAATTCGCTACCAGTAATATCTCACTTTTGAATCAGTGAAAACTAACGAGGACATGTAGACATAGTCAATATTAGATGTACATTCTCCAACATTCAGCTAATCATGATCAGTGCTCTTGAAGCTAATAGGCTGGATTATAGGTAATTCATTTACATTTGCAGGCAATATGATATTGGACACATAATAAATGAACATGAAATCAGAGTTGAGCGTTGAAGCAAAACTATCATATGATGGAGACAAACCTTTTCACTGCCACTGACACATACATTCGTCAACACAAAAAAACAGCATAAAAGTAGAAAATTATATTATTGGAGTGATAATTTATGTTAAAATGTGAGAATTTTTATTTGTATATTATGGTTGTCATTCAAGGAAACTAACCATTTCACTGACATTTTTGCTATTGATTAAAAGCGTATATTCCACTGGTGGTTTGATTTCTTATATGAATATGTTCATTCAGCTCTGAAAGAGCTAAATATATTATATCCTAGATGGTTTCTGAGAAATAGATTAACACATTTTACTTTTTTTCCCCTCCATACCGCAGGGAATTTTGGGGGAGACAGACTTTAGCCTTCAAACTAAAGACGTGAAATTACTCATAAGAAACGGTAAGAATAGTGTTATGCACAATAGGCTTCTTCAGCTGTCATAATTTTGTTTGAAAATTCCTCCGATATTATTTATTTTAGGCCTATTTCTGAGGTATATCGCTTTCCGAAATATCGGTGGGAAATGGAAAAACCAATAATGAGAAGAAAGTTCAACTAAGAAATAAGAACATAATTCATATCAAGACTGTTTCCAAAGTGAAAGATTAAAGAACTTCTGCATATATACAAACTCCAGACATAATCAATTCTTGCCTCACGAAGAATGAAAAGGTCATAATTATTATGCTGATTACATCGTGTAATTTACTCAATTAAAAACGAAGCAAACAGATAACTAGTAAAAAATTAGACAGTAATTTTGTCGATTCTTAAAATCAGTCATTCCGATAATGCAGCTTAGATTAATTTTTTTCTGGCGCATAGCGTGTTTAGGGATTTAAAATACCATTATCTGAAGATTTTAACGTCTACAGGTGTAATTTCTATTTATTTACTTCTATGGCTATACTTCTTAGTGTAGATGATGTTATGAAATCGAAATTTAAAAATTACGAATTTCCGAATGTTGAAGTAGTGAGTAATGAGAAGTGAGTTTTCTTGCCCTTAAAGGCGGTTGTCGACCAAGAGCTAGCTAGCTTAGCTTAGCTTAGCTCACATACTATGGGGGATTCCATATGTAGTTGTGAAAACTAAACTACATAATGAAATCCGGCACAACCACATATGAAATCCCCCACAGTAAGTGAGCTAAGCTAAGCTAAGCTAAGCTAACTTAGAAGTTTGTGCTATGTTTGTCACCATTCACGATAATAAATCCGCCTTCTGCTTAAAGGAAAGAGTAGTTCATGTTATGTTTTTCACCATTCATGATTACTCAGTTGGGAACACCTCTTCTAATTGAATAAATTCAGATTTAAGATACTGAATGTAATACCAGAAACATACCTACTCCAAAATCAGAATTCCGTGTAGGTGTATGCTGCCTACAACTTAAAGGGGTGCGGTTGTAGAACTGACGGAAGATGTGACTAAGTAAGTCTTGTTTATAAATAATTGCCCTTTTTAAGTGACACAAACCATGTGTCTTATGTGTCCATAATTTGGCTATAAATAGAAAATACGATCTATAAACTGATAAGGCCTATATAAAACTCAATTCTGTTTCAAATATTCAAGATCTCTGTCACAGAGAGTCATTTGGTTTCCATTAGTATTATTGAGGTCAATTGGTGGTTAAAGCAGTCTAAATGTGGAAGTATTGTCTAATGAACTGAACGGACGAACAGTTGGACACATAGCTTATCGAGACGAAGTATGTGTATAATTAATTACATTTATTGTGTCCTATAGGAAAAAATTGAAGCTAGGAATCACTTCGAAACACTCACACAGAGATTTATTGAAGCAACAAATTATCTTCCCTCAGTAACCTTAAAGACCCATACGTAGAGAACAGTTTTCAAGGGAATTAATAGCGTTTTAATATTTTAACTTTAACATTAGTTTAAAAATTAACTGAGTCTGAGAAATTCTGAGTCTTTCTAAATGTTGTGGACTATATTTTCTTAGTTGTGTTATGAAGAACTTAATCCTTTCAGATTATTTTATATAAATTTATTCAGAGAGCTTCAAACAGAAGTTATGTTTCTATAGTGGAGGCAACTTCTACGTATACAACTTGGTTCAAGGCATGCCGACAGACCTTCATAACCCGCAGTAAATAACTTGAAATGAGGGTGTCTTGGACAATAAAGTTGTATATTCTGGATTTTCAGCGAGTTTCTTGGGCATTGAACTTGCCTGACAGCCAATAGAATTTCGTGTGCAACCAATCAGTGCTCATTTCTTAATTTTTGACATTTAAGCTATGACTCCACGTGGACACCAGACGAGTGCCGTTCAGTCAGTTGTTGCTCCCCCCGTACCATTCCTTAAGTGCCAGACAATGGCTTAATCTTCAAAGCATGCCGACTGTCTACATAGGTTTTGCCTCCACTATACCGTATTGTATGCTTAGGTAATCGGACCAGGGCATTTAGATACCCTTCTTTTCTTCACCCACCTGCTGCGCCTGCAAAATATCTCAAAACAGATGGTTTTATACAATATCATCCCCATATCATAAAAACCTAACTCCGTGGCGCTAACATCCCAGAAGGGACAAGGCCTACCACCCGACCGCTGCGTCATCTACCATAGGCAGACGGCAGGATTGGGGGCATGTGGTCAGCATGCCGACACCCACGGCCGTTAATGGTGGTTTCCATGACCGAGGCCGCTACTTCTCTATCAAGTAGCTCCTCAATAATACATACGTCTATGAATTTCTATCCTCCCGTTTGATTCTGCCAATGAAATTTCTATTTCTTCTTAAGGCTGTAGATGTCCTAAGCTCCATGATAACCCGTTGTTCCGCAGCATTTCCTTTTATTACAGAATTCCTGCACATGTCCTAGAGTTTCGGTCTTGCTGGTTTAATTTTATTCAAGAATTGTTTCAAATCTGGTTCTAAAAATTTAAAGCAGGCCTATAGCCTAATATGAAGGTAACCGAATTTAACTAAACAAACTGCACTTTCATTTTAATAGACTATTTCAGAAAGTCATGTTGTTGTAGTATAATTTTATTCGCCAGAAAAAATCTTTTTAATAAAAATGTTTTAATAAACATACATAACCATAATAAAAAAAACCAAATAAATATTCCATATATTTTACATTTACTAGGAAACAATTCATGCTATAAGAAGTTAAAACCTGTCTTAATACTCATTGAAACTCATGACATGAGCCATAAGTTTATTAGCTTAGACCAAACCAAGCTTTACTTCATAAATACAAGGAATAAGTACAGTTAAATAAGGATTTCAGTACGTGCGATTTCAGATTTTCCTGGCTTTAGCAAGGCGTCTCAGGTTGACAGCCAGGTTTGAATAACTATTGTCTCTGACGTTTCAGAGGCGACGCTGCCTAAATCTTCAGGAGACAGCTGTCTCCACCTTCAGTATCTCTGAGAATGGTGGCAGTGTGGGTCTCTGAAACGTCGGAGACAATAGATCTTCAAACCTGGCTGTCAACTCGAGACGCCTTTATTCGACTTTAATGTGCACACAATATAATTTATGTGCAGCAAAAGTGCATGGTAATAACAACAGTCTTAGGAGAAAAGAGGGAAACAAAAATAAATCAATAAAACAAGTAAACCAAGTGAGAGAAAAAAAATTAGGGTTGGGAAGAAGAAAATACGTAAAGAGAGAAGAGAATTGAAGACTGGAATGTTAATGATCTAAAGATAAGTACGAAGTATCCCTTACACAAGTAGCTGTAAATCCAGTGGGATAATACTTTACAACATAAACATCCTCTCACGCAGCGGGCCCGGGTTCGATTCCTGGTCGGGACAAGTTACCTAGGTGGGGTTTTTCCTCACCTGTGAGACAAATGTCGGGTAACTTCAGGCCCTTGTGGTCCCCAGATATCATCTGGCCGTCATTATCATCTTCATCCCATCCTCGCCTTGTTCGGAGTGAGTGTGAGAATGGTGTGTCTCATCCTATGTGTTCGTGTTGTCTCGGAGGTGTCCCGACATTGGGCTGATCACTCATCCGGGAGGCCCTCCATGTCCTTGTCTGGTCAAAAAAGTATGTATGTGATCCACAGATAATCCCTCTCCCGACAAAGTCGCGGCCCTGTAAAGCCCGGGCGGCTTGGGTCGCTTAAATCCTAGAAGGAAGAGGTAAAACTACGATAAAGAAAGAAAGAAAGAAAGTCTGATAGTTAGAGAATTCAAGTTTTTCAGCCTTACGCACTAGTATTTTAGTAAGAATCTAACGGATACTTGAGCTGAATACGTAGAATGATTATAGATTATTTATATTATTGCCATTAACATAATATAATAATACAGTTTAAAACTGTTTATAGATTATTTATTTTTTGCTACTATCATATGATACAGTTGATAAAATAACTGACTTATTATACAATATATTTACAAGAATAAATTATATATCATATCATAATACACACAGTTTTTCAATCTTGCTTTCAAAATTGTCCCTGTTATATGGTAACGTCATATGTACATTCTTTAAAATCACAATATCATTAGTTGAATATTAATTGGTCATACATTGATAAAATATTAAATATTTATACCAATAAGTCGTGTGTTAAAATTTCTTTAAAAATTAAAATCATATACACTTAATTACAATTAATTAAAAAATTACATACAATCATATACACTTAATCACAATTAATCATAATTTGTCAAAAAGTAGTTGCTATACAATTAATTATTAGAATATAAAATTAGTTATTATTTTAATTGAGAAAGCAAGTTTCCTTAGTTATGAGTATAATCATTTACTTAGTTTTATATATACATTTCTTTTAACCAGTTGTGATGTATTTTCATATAAGATTAATATTCGTTTAAAATATTGGTATCGTTAATATTTCGATACTTATATTTTGGTAATTATCACTTATAATAATAGTATTAATGGAATCATCAGGAATTCCATTAAATGATTAGACAATAAATTGTGATAAAATTGTTTTGTTTTTGATAATACTTCTCACTATTGCAGTGATTGAAGTTTAACGTTAACTTGAATTGTTGTGTTTATAACTAGTTACTTCGTTTCCAGCTCAATGTATGTTGATTCTTAGGAAGTCTGTATGCTTGATATGCATTTCGGCAACCGTTATGCCATCATCAGTCAATTGCCAACACTAGAAATGGGAAAGAGTATATTAATAAATTAATTTTTTTAAACTTAGTGTTTATGTATATTTCATTTAGAGAAATAGTGTAGAAGAAGTATTAAGTATTCTAGGCACTGTTAAGGTATTAATTTTATCTAAGGTTTATTAGTAATTTGCTATTTTTAAGTATTATGAAAATTTATTAACTTACGTTTTGATGAACTGTTGAGATGTGCTCACTGAGTATGCTGCTTAGCTACTGGTGAGTGTATTAGTGTGTGTGGATGAAATCATTTGTAGGCAGGTTTCGAAGAGTTCATTATGGTTAACTGTGTTTCCGTTTATCAGGTTATGTTTGTGTTTATAGATCTCATATGTTTCTAGTGTGTTTAGTTTTTGGCTTTTATTTTGTAGATGTAATATTTCTAAGGAAGAATTTATTGTGTTTAAGGAGTGGTTATTAGCCATTAAATGTTTAGCATAGGCGGATTTTTCTCTATTATATTTAAAGTCACTTACGTGTTCTGCAAATCTTTTTTTTTTTTGAACGTTCGACCAGTTTGCCCTATATATACTAAATTGCAATCAGAACATTTTAATTTATAGACTCCACATTGTTCAAGGGGATCTTTGTTGTTATTGAATTTATTTCGTAGTAACTTTGGGGTGTTTTGATTAGCTCTAAATGCGATTTGAAATTTTTCGGATTTTAACGGTTTGATAATTTTATGTATTTTCTGGTCTGTGTAATTAAATGTAATGTATTTTTTAGAAATATATTTTTCTTGTGTGTCAGGTTCTAAAAGTGAAATTGGATTTTTGTTCCTTAGAATTCGTTTTTTATTTTGATTTAAAATATTAATGACGGTAGATTTTTTGTAGCCATTATTAATTGCTATTTGAATTATGGTTTGTAGTTCTTTATTATAATCTTTTTTATTCATGGGAATATTTAGTAATCTATGGACTAAATTTCTTATAGCAGCTAGTTCTTGACTTTGCGGGTGGTTAGATTTATTGTTAATAATATTGTCTGTGAATGTTGGTTTTCTATAGATACTGAAATTTAGATATTTGTTTGTGAATTTTATGCTAACATCAAGATAGTGTAGCTCTTTATTTTTGGCTGTTTCATGAGTAAAATGTAGGTTGCTATGCATATTATTAAATTGTTGTAAGATATAGTTGACGTTTTGGGTTTTACAGACTAGAATCAGATCGTCTACAAATCTTCCAGAGAAAGTTACGTTATTTTGGATTATATTATGTATAAGTGTTTCTTCAATTTCTTGTAAAAAGGTTTCAGATAGGATACTGGATAGGGGGGAGCCCATAGCTAGTCCATTTGGTTATTCATATAGTTTTCCATTAAATTCGAAATAATTTTGATTCAAAATTGTATTAAGGAAATTTGTTACTTGGTCTGCATATTGTGTACTATCTCCATTATTAATTAAACGTTTGTGTACAATTTTGAGTGTTTCCTGGATAGGGACGTTTGTATATAGATTTTTTATGTCTAAAGATATCATTGTTTCATCATTATTAATTTTTATGTTTTTTATTTTATTTACTAGATCAATTGAATTCTTCAGTGTGTAGGTATTCTTTAGTTCTAGTTTATGTTGTAATAATTTTGCTAGTGTCTTGGATATTTTATATGAAGGAGCATTTATGAAATTAACTATTGGTCTGATTGGTTCACCTTCTTTGTGTAGTTTTATTTGGGCTTTTAAGTTAGGAGGTTTTGGATGCATGGTTAAACAAGACTTTCTTTCATTGTCATTTAAAACAAGATCATTTGTTTTTATGGCCTTTTTAATTTGATTATAATATTTTTCAGTGGGATCCTTATTAATTTCGTTTATGTTATTTTCGTTGAAGAATTTGAGGGTTTTTTCTATGTAATCATCTTTATTTATAAGTATGATGGAGTTACCTTTGTCGGCTTTTGTGTTAATTATATCATTTTGTTTCATTTTTTTGTTGAGGTTAATGATTGTTTTTAGCTCTTTGTTTATACTATTAGGAGTATCTATAGTTGTATAAGCTTTTTCAGATTATTAGCTATTTGATTTCTTAGGATATCTTGTTGTGTTAAGTCATATTTGGCTAATGCTGTTTCAGTATCTATTGTGATAGATTTTATTTTTTCATTGGTGCGTGTAGTTAAGTTGTGTTTGTAACCTAACTCTAATATTGAATTTTCTTCTGAAGTTAGGTTCAGTGATGATAAATTGACAACTCTTGGAAAGAATTTTGTACTGTGGTTGTGGATTGGTGTATTTTGATTATGAGTTTTGGTTTTGTAGTGTTTCTGTTTGATTAACAGTTTTTCAATTTTCTTGTTCAAGGTATCGTATTTTTTGTCTGTTTCCGTTTTTAGTTTTATTTGTATTTCGTTGTTAATTATTGGCCATTCATTTCTAAAGAGGTGAGCTGTTTCTAAATGTAATTTATATAGTTGTTCATTAATGGTGTTCTTTTTTATGAATAATAGTTTTATTTCTCTATTAAGCCAAGTTCTTTGTGCTGTTGTAACAGACTCTGTGGCATTCCGTGTCTTGGTACTAGTTTTAACATTGATGTAATTAGGAATTAGATTTTTTTCCCTACATGTTTTGTTAAAATATATGTTAGCAATGGTTTTGTGTAATTTTCTACTAGTGTTGGTGTATGTATTAAGAATTTTGGCCTGGCTGGCCCATTGAGTATTAATGAATTTCATTTCCACTAGTGCTGTATGATAGTTAGAGAATTCAAGTTTTTCAGCCTTACGCACTAGTATTTTAGTAAGAATCTAACGGATACTTGAGCTGAATACGTAGAATGATTATAGATTATTTATATTATTGCCATTAACATAATATAATAATACAGTTTAAAACTGGTGGCCAAAATTCAACATACATTGAGCTGGAAACGAAGTAACTAGTTATAAACACAACAATTCAAGTTAACGTTAAACTTCAATCACTGCAATAGTGAGAAGTATTATCAAAAACAAAACAATTTTATCACAATTTATTGTCTAATCATTTAATGGAATTCCTGATGAATCCATTAATACTATTATTATAAGTGATAATTACCAAAATATAAGTATCGAAATATTAACGATACCAATATTTTAAACGAATATTAATCTTATATGAAAATACATCACAACTGGTTAAAATAATAATAAGAGAGAACTCGCACAAATGTGCACTTAAACTAAGTCTTTGCTGTAGTCCATCAATGACTTCACTCTGTTTGGACATATAGAAAAATGGTATCTTGTGCACTTATTGTCACATAATTTACACACGCAGTCTTCTGTAGGATCATGATACTCGGTTCTTCTGCAGAGCTTATGGTGAAAACCATGTATTGCCAGTCTTGTTATGGCACTGCGGAATTTATTGTTTGGACCTATCCAGTTTCGGTTCACCATTGCTTCAGTTGAGTAAAACTCTTGCCAAATTTCTCTTCTTTTCTGCTGCCTGTCCTCTTTTATTTGGCATTCTTGTGGCGTAGAAGGAAGCAGGAATCTGAAGCGTAGGTCTTCTATTAGGAATGTCTCGCGTGCCAATTCGTATGCCAATCTCGATGGAGCGAATTTTGAAATCCCCAATGCTGCTTTTAGGAATCTTGCTTTCACCTTTTCTATGGTGTTTAGGTCTCCGTAACTAAGTTCTTTCCACATTAGCTCTATCCCATATGTTAGAACAGGCATTATCTTAGCGTAAAATAGTTTCATCGCTGTTGAGAGAGAGATCTGTGTGATGTTATTTATGTCATGTATAGCAATGATGGCGGCTGCTGCCCTTTCTTTGATATGTATTCGGAAAGATTTTGCCGTTGTTTGGAGCGTCACTCCTAGGTATTTGAAGGCATTTGTAATTTGTAGTGGTTCGTTTTGCAGTTGGATGTGGTCGTCTCCTGCCACTCTTCCACCCTTTCTGAAGATCATTTGCAGGGTTTTTGTTTCATTGATCTTAAAGTCGTTTCTTGCAGCCCATGCTGCGAGGTTGTTGATAGAGTTCTGTATTTCTTTCTTGTCTGTTGAACCTAGAACCATATCATCAGCGTATATGTACATTTTTGTTGCTGATGTGCAGATGTCTGTTATATCTGCCGTCATTATATTGAAAAGTAGTGGGCTTAGAGGGTCCCCCTGTAGAACTCCTCTGGTTTGAGTGACTTCTTTTGATTTCTGCACTGTGTCGTCTATCTTTATGAAATTCTGTGCCAAGATGTTATGTATAAGTGTGATGGTGTATGTATCTAGTTCGTCAGTGTTTTCCAGTTTGGTCATCAGCTTCTGTCTATTCACATTGTCAAATGCTTTGCAGTAATCAACGAATACTGCGTAGTATTTCTTTTTCGGCTCTCTCAATGCATCTCTAATGTCATCAATCAGACATTCTACTGCTTGCAACGTGGAGCGACCTTTCCGAAAGCCAAATTGTTGTTCTGGGATCTGCGCATCCAATGCTTTAGACAATCTTGTATTCAGGATGATTGATAGTAGTTTAAAAGGGTTGTTTTCTAACGCTATCCCTCTGTATGCGTTCGGATCGTCCGAGTTGCCTTTGCCTTTATACAGCATTTTCAGGGTGGCATGTCTCCAAGAGTTTGGAATATCACCTATTTCCAAACATTTGTTAAAAAGTTCTGTCCATGTTATGACTAGATCTGGGCTAGAATCCTTTATGAATTCATTAAATATTCCATCTGGACCTGCTGCTTTGTTTCGCTTCAGTTTTTCTATTGCTTTTCGGACCTCTTGGGTTGTGATTTCTTTTATTGTTTCTTGACTTGGAGATATTTTTTTGTCGTAAGCTTGTTGGTTCTTCTCTGGGTTTAGGATTGATTGGAAATGCGCTTGCCAGGTTTCCATTCGTATGTTTGGCGAATGTGTTGATTTTCTTCTTCGTAGCGCTAAATAGGGGTCCTTTTCCGCTTCTGCTGCTGCTTCTAGCTCTGTTCTTTCTGTGAATTCATTTCTCTTTTGTTTTAACAACAGTTTGTATTTACTTCTGGATTCTGCGTAGGCTCCTAGGTCTTGGATACTGCTTGTCCTCCTTGCTTGATGTAGGGCTTTTATTGTTTCATTCCTCTGGCTGTAGCACTTTGCATCGAACCAAGGTTTTGCTTTGCGCTCTTTCAATTGATTTGTTGCTGAGGCTATGAGGGCTTCTATTTTTTCAGTTGCTTCTGTTATTTTCTTTTCTTGCAGGTCTTCTTTTATTTGTTGAATTCTGTTTGTGGATTCTTTTATCTTCTCTGTGTTTATCCGTCTTGAAGTTTTAGCTATCTGCCGTTCTTTGTTCTTCTCTGTTACCACTTGTACCTCAAAAGTTGTTACGACTGGTACATGTTTTCTGAGTGATGCCATCATTGATGTTGTGAGTATCTCTTGTTTTGTTACTTTCAAGTTAGTTCCTTTCACGAACACTAGGTCGATTGTGCTGCTGCCGTTTTTGGCAAAGTATGTCTTCTGGTCCGGTTGGTTTACCAGATTGAAACCTTCTTCCTCTAGCGTTTCAGTTAGAATCCTGGCTCTCTGGTTATATGTGTCTAATCTGCAGTTGAAGTCTCCTGCTATTATGATTGATTTTTCGTCTTTGGTGATTTTGAGGAGATTCATGAGCGAGTCGATGACTTGCACAATGTCTGTCTGTGGGTTGCAGTACATGCCTATTATGGTCACTGTTTTGGTTATCACAATTACTGCATTTCTTTCCGTGTGTTCGTAGACTTTTTGCCCTATTCTTGGTTACAACTGGTTAAAAGAAAATGTATATATAAAACTAAGCAAATGATTATACTCATAACTAAGGAAACTTGCTTTCTCAATTAAAATAATAACTAATTTTATATTCTAATAATTAATTGTATAGCAACTACTTTTTGACAAATTATGATTAATTGTGATTAAGTGTATATGATTGTATGTAATTTTTTAATTAATTGTAATTAAGTGTATATGATTTTAATTTTTAAAGAAATTTTAACACACGACTTATTGGTATAAATATTTAATATTTTATCATTGTATGACCAATTAATATTCAACTAATGATATTGTGATTTTAAAGAATGTACATATGACGTTACCATATAACAGGGAGAATTTTGAAAGCAAGATAGAAAAACTGTGTGTATTATGATATGATATATAATTTATTCTTGTAAATATATTGTATAATAAGTCAGTTATTTTATCAACTGTATCATATGATAGTAGCAAAAAATAAATAATCTATAAACAGTTTTAAACTGTATTATTATATTATGTTAATGGCAATAATATAAATAATCTATAATCATTCTACGTATTCAGCTCAAGTATCCGTTAGATTCTTACTAAAATACTAGTGCGTAAGGCTGAAAAACTTGAATTCTCTAACTATCATACAGCACTAGTGGAAAAGAAATTCATTAATAAAGAAAGTCTGGTGTTGATTGTAGTGAGATTACCTCCGTTAGCATATAGGGGTTATTCCAGTTTCTCAGAAATAGTAGTGTGACGATTTTCTATCACATTTTACGATGCTTCGGATTGTCATGTGCGTGATGAAAGCGGAGTGAAACAACTGCGTTGATGCGTGGAAACTTTCACGTGCGTCCATAGTTCGAACAACGGCATCACCAATGAATGCAATTAATTGTTATGTAGGCACATTATGCCTTCACTCACACAGTAGGAACAGTCTATGTCCACATCCTCCATTCCATCGGAAGTAGTAGTTAAATCCATTTATATGTTCCTCTACCATATTTTAAATACAACTACTGACAAAGATTTTTGGAAATATCATAAACAACTACCGCAGAATAAGATCCTATAACGTCCTGAAGAGCTTATGGATAATATTGTATTACATATCTGCATCTGTTCTGGTACTATGATCCCCAGGCGAAGGGGCCTCCAATGGAGGTTTCATTACCTATACTAATTTTGATATGCTTATTTTCCGAGAGAGGGTAGAGGGACAAGTGGTAAGCCCATCGCCTCGCAACCCCCCCCCCTCTGGAAACTAAGTATTTCTTGGACGTGAAAGGGTCCAGAGGCTCTAATTTAGGCTTGGAGTTCTTTTACGTGCCGTAAATCTACGACACGAGACCCCCAGCTTAAAGTCCCTCCCGGAGGACTCCGTGCCCAGGATTTTTACGTCCTGAAAAATCCATCGACCGCGGCCAGGTTTGATCCCGCGCCCTTCGGATCTAGAGGCGGGCACCTCTAGACCACCGCGGCCGACATTGTATTGCATAGGATTTCGATAATAAGCATAGCTCGGTTCGTTTGATCCTTTAAAGCCACGTGGAGTCTTCCATGGACACAGCTAATAGTTATTAACTTCTTTAATGTTGAGCTGCGACTTCGTAAATCTCAAAGAGTTTTCGGTTCTGAGGAAGATGTTCTTGCATGTTTCCAAGCATGTCACCAACTATTTGAATCAACCAAACGAGTTGGATAATCAATCGCGAACTCCTCGAAACTGTTCAGGGACACATATGAGCATATTCGTAAATGAGCTTAGTCCGTAAGTTACCAATTAGCGAATATACTTTATATTAATGTTTTTTTTATTATTATATATATACGCGAGCATTTAACTTTATAGGCCTACACCCCTAGTTTCACCAGCATTGGCCTAAATCAGGCTTAGTGAGAAATTATTTTAACCTTTTCACTGCTACTGACGTATAAATGCGTCGCTTCCAAAATGTATAAAAGCAGAGATATAAAATTAAAATAGTAGTTATTTATGCTAGAATGTAAAGACTTTTATTTTAATGTTATAGTTGTCATCAATGAAATCCAACTACTCGAATTAAATTTTCTTCATTGATTTTAAATTTAGAACACACTGACGATTCCACGTGAAGAGTGCCTTATTAACTGAACTCTAAAAGGATTAAGAAAAAAGGAGGTTCCTGCAATATTTTTCAGTCAGTGCAAATTTCTTAAGATTTAAAATGAAACATTATTTTGGTTTATCTTTCAATGACTGACTTTAAATTCAAGTGCCATTGATATCATTGGCATTCCTTGAATTGGACGTAACTGGAATTGTTTTGAAGTTAAAATGATTTTAAACGAAAATTACGAAGGTATGGTGAAACAGAATTTCTGTGTGTTTTAATTTCTCTAACGGGATCACACAAGGGAAAAATTGCTATCAATTTGATACCGCCTCAAAGAGAGCTTGCGTATTAGATGCAGTTTGCTGCCTCATACACTCTCCCCATATGGCTTTAAAAAAATCCCTTTAGGCAGGCCTACAGGCGGAGGTAGATTTCGAAGTGCTTTTGGTTTAATTTATTGTCGCTGCATAGCACTCTTCTTCTTTAGCCTTGGCATGGCAAACCTGCAGTAATAAGAACTGAATTCGGTAAAGAGGAAGAGCCTACAATCTTTTGTTTTGACAACAAGAATAGGATATAATATTCTGGGAGGCCGTGCGCAAGATTAGCAATGAATAAAATTAGCAAAGCCGCTAAACAAGACAAAATTATGATATTATAATAATTCTTTTAAGTGTTATTATTTTCAAACATTAAAATCTCGCGTCATATGAGAGCTATCAAGAAACTATTTATTGATTTGTAGAGTACTCATCAAGAGCTTTTCAACGATACCCCACAAGACGTGGTTTCAAAAGTTTCGAATTTTCATCCCCCACCCCCACCCTCACTCGAACCCCCGAATCGTTGGTGTCACTGTGAACTCCATAGGAAGTACTCTAATTTATTCCAACAAAGTTTCCCTCTATACTTCATAGGGGCCGAGATATAAATGTTTTAAAATTTCAACCCCCTCCCCGACCACCCCCTTGGGCCAATTTTGCCCATTAACGAGCTTGTCCGAACTATTGGGCCTAGAAATAACATAATAAAATTTGGTTCAAATATCTTCAAAATTACGGCCGCTATCGTGTAAAGATATATATATATATATAAATATCACAATTTTTTTTTTGAAGGGGCGGTGGTTTCGTACTTAGGGGAGCATGAAACGTAAAGATATGAAAGCATTTTTCGAAAATCATGACATGGTATCCATTGCAATAGGTAGATTTTTCTTCGAAATCTACCTAAAAATAGCTCATGCTGGTGCTGTAAGAGAGAATGGGATGTTTTCGTATTACGGGTGGGAAGAAGTTCATTTTTACATTTTTCTTAGTTGAAATGCAAATAAAACTGGGATGTGGTGACGGTAGAAGTGGTTCTCTCGCTAGGAGATGTCAACAACAATAATAATACTATATCAAAAATAATAATAATTTGGTTTACTATGAGGTGACCATATTTTTATTAATAAAAATTGGAACATTTAATTATATCATAGGTCTACTGGCTTGACCAATTGACCGAAACGTGCTTTATTTCCTATAATTCATAATCTTATAATAATAAAATAGAAAAGCGCACAATGTGCGCTGGGGTGTAATGTATTGTCTTATATCCCAATCCACAATTACATCCTTAGGAAATACTTCTTACAGTGCAAGCATTGTATAATCATAGCATTTTATTTAACTGAACTACAGTGTTATCATCATAATGGAGGCCATTTTAATAAATCTGTACTTTTTTAAATAAAAAAGGACAAATTTCGTCCCGGCAAAGGTACATAAAATTCCGGGACAGCTGTTAAAAAAAAGGACTGTCCCGATTAAATCGGAACGAATGCTCACCTTAGTGTACTATGATATATACGATAAAATAATGACAAGTGATCTTGGTGTGTCTTCCAAGGGCAGCTAGTTATGAGCAAGCTCTCGGGATAGGATCAAGGGTGTTAGGTGTGGTTATAATTACAGGATCGGCTTGAGATGACAGCATAAGTGCTACATACATTCGCAATAAAAAACATTTCGTCACTTACAAAATTACAAGTATTACATCGTCTTAAATACCCAAAAGGGTAATATGCCATTTAATATGATTGTGAACCCTGTGTTTACATGACATAGTATCGAGCGGAAAGAGAAAATGCGACTACTGCTGGACATATCACGGTTACACCCAATTTCATGTGTGTTACAAGCCAGCTGCTTATTCTGGTGATGACTGCTTCTCAAGACCAGATTATTATCTAATCCAGCATGTTATTTTAATAGGTCAACTGTCATGATATTTTCCTATCTATTACCCATCTTTCAGAGAGAAGTATGTCACGAGGTCTAAGTAAAATTGCAAGAATCTTTTGCTTATCTTCTTGAGACACTATTATGTACTATCTGTCAATTCTGTGCGATAGGGTAAAAGCTAAAATATTATTGTTATAGATTTTGAAAATTATTCTTCGTTTGGTTTAGTGTACTTGCTTCAATAAAATCGGCACTGCAAATCCTCTATGCTTCATATCGCAATAAAATATATAGATTTGACCAGAGAACGTGCTGCACATAATACTGTAAGTAACACGTAGCCTATTGTAATTTTTAGTTAGACACTCCGACAAACACACGTTCAAATGTTTTAATTACCTCTAGGCATAATGACATACGTTAGACAGGATAATACTTTCCATTTCATGTTATAGGCACCAAGCTCATCATCACATGTTCACTCTACTAAATAAATATACTATGAAGGACCATTCAATTATGGTAATTAATTTCTCTCTGACTGTCTAGAGAGGTTGTCAGGTGCATTATAGGGTTGTTCTGAAAAAGCGGGATTGTCCCGATTTTGTGGGTCAAGAAAAGTATCCTGTCAGAAAGTTTTAATAATTATAAAAATCCCGATATTACGGTTTACTGTGAATGGTCAAGACAAGAACAATATTAAACATTTCAATTTTCCTTATCCATACAAATCTACAATTACATAAATATTATCTCATAACAACCACCACGTTTCCCTTTCAAAGAAGGCGATAATAGGCTATTATTAATAGAATGACATTTGAACAATAGAAATAGAAAATTACAAAAATAAGCAAGCTGATGCAAAATGGGTGTGGTTTTTTCAGTCATGCAAATCTCAGGAGCAGTTTTCAGAATAATTGATTGAAATTACCTTAGTTTTATTTTTGCATTCCTAGCCACAGTGGTAATGCGGAAAGGATATCTTCATTCATAACTGTAGGGATCCAGGCCCGTTAAGGACCAGAAATGTGGCTAGTGTGCCTAACAGAATTTGCTATAGGATTTTTCGGAGGACCACTGGATTAAAATCCAGAAAATGCAAACTGGAAAGAATAGGAATGATATAGGAAGCAGGAGAGATTGAATTGTTACTTTGTACTTCAACTCTAGTAGACTGCTGCTTCTCTTCTTTCTTCCAACTGTGCTTAATATTAATTGATATTAATTTTATTTCACTTGAAAATTTTTAAGGATAATGTCAAAGGTTATGTATCTTGTTTATAAGAGGTTGTTTTCTTAACAAGAACCTATAGTAATTTTATTATCTTATTTGAGTACAAGTTGAGCTATATCTTGCTCAAAGATTACTACGGCAATTTCTTTAGATTGCTCGTAGGAAAAGAGGAGCTGCAAAGTATGCCAAAACTCCAAAAGAATGATAAATGCTGAATTACTTGTTTAGGCTAGTAATTTGCTAGACCATTCCTTGGTCTTTGTGAGTTATGCCATATTTTGTTCAAAACTACTACGGCAGCATATTTAGCTTGCACGTAGAGGAAAAGAGCTGCAAGGATGCCAAAACTCCTGGACAATTATAAATGCAGTTTTTACTTGTATGCAAGCAAGTATGCTAAGTCCTCTAGACTTTTGTGAAATTAACCATACATTGAAGGTGTAGTACTTAACTTTTAGTGCGACTTCATTGATGAATATGTGAATGCATTAGCCGGACTATGGCTAAACGGGGATGTACAGTTACTGATGCTGTAGATCTATGATGCTGTAGATCATCCTGAACGGTGGCCAGTAGCGAGTCCTTCCATGGCTACGAGCTACGCTCCACGAAGTTCTAGGGATGTCCTCGAATCCACCTCCAAGTGGATTAAGTGGTGGCTGCTGATTTCTGATTCCATGATGCGTAGTTATATGTAGATACTGTACAACAATATATTCAGACTTGTGGTCTGTTGCTAAATTTGGGGCTGTGCCCTTACGAAGCGAAGGTTGGTGAAGAAGTGAATAAAGTCTAACGGCCAAAATGCGTTCACATAATCATCTTACAAAGAGTCAGGTTCTAGAATCTTATGGAAGGCTCTTCTTGAAGTTTCCAGTAGCTTCCATCCAGAATAAGAGCACATTTAAAGATAATAACATGCTGTAACTATTCTGTAACATAAAAAGTCTGTATGTGAGCATTTGCATTATAATTGTAATGTATAATTACAGAGAAATTAGTAATTTTCATGCGGTAAATAATCGATCTATTCATAGAGCTGTCTCTACAAACAAGTGCAATAATCGGTATGACGCTTCTAAGTGAGCTAATGTATTCTGGCTGTAGCGCCAAGTAAATGCTAATGAGCTGTCACTCGACAATCGATATCAGTTCGATGTCGGCAATGCAGCTTTCTACGTTGCAATATAGTTGTAATGTTAAATCTTGACAAGTACTCAATAGTAATGCATGAAACATTGGAACATCATTCTAGGCCTGATATGAGAGAGTATAGAATAATTACTTTCTTTATCTACAATAAAAATAAAGAAGTAAAAGAGTGTCAAGAATGCTGGCTACAAGTGGTTGACATTAGTGTCATCTAACGAGTGACTGATAAACTTATTTGCTTTAACATTGCTTAAATGTGCTATAATTATATTTTGATATTCTCTAAGCTCCATGTGCTTACAATAACGATCAGTGGTCTGACGAGCGTAATAGATTGAAAGTATCAATTAGAGCAATCTTGTTATTACAGTATAACATGAGAAATTTCAGTTGTAAATTTTATTAATAGGTCTATATTTTGAAAAATTTGAATCTACTGAAGTGTGTAACAAAGTCAGAAAAATATAGCGGGTGTGGTAAATCATGCTAAAAATAAACTCGTTTATTTATATTTGTATTTACCCTTCCCAGCTATTGTCCGGATTTCACCTTGTATATATGGCAACCCTAGGTGCAAAGGAAGTGACAACATGGGTCTTCCGGAACTCCAGAACCCAACGGAGAGATTTAGTGGGTGCTGTGCATTGAGTTCTTTTGCGCTACGATATATTTTCCTTTTAATATCATACTTAGTTCTGCACTTTACACTTCTGCAATATCAAACAATCGCTTACGTTTAGCCTATATCAGTGTTTCTCAACCTATGGTCCACGGACATAATTAAAAAATATCATAAGGCAAGTGGAAAGTAAAGAAGTAAATTTTTTCACATATTTCGTTATAATGACCTATAATTAATACCCCAAATACTAAGAATATAGGCCTTCGTTTAAAAGTGGGATGTAAAATTAGGGGTCCGTAAAATTTGTTTTGAACATTTTAGAGGTCATCGGCTTCAAAATGGTTGAGAAACGCTGGCTTATATCAAAGGTTCCACAACGGAAAATTAATATTTCCAACCAATTACAAAGGAAACTAAGGAGACTAAGAAACAGGCTCATAGCCAGAGGTGGGCCAGGGTGGGCACAGTCCACCTTCAAGCTTTCCTTCCGATAATGTTTATAATAAAGCCTATTTTTTCAATTCAGTTAATTTATTCACCCATTAACATTCCAAGTGTAGAAGATATGAAAGTTACATAAGAAAAGCCTTGAAAAATCCCCTACTTCAAAGAGGTATAAATGACAAGACTAGGAACGATTTGAGCATTGTTATAACATGTAACAGCAATAAGAACTTACGCAAGTACGAGGGGAGTCCGAAAATAAGTTTCCCCTCTATTTTACCCCAGGAAATCGAACAGCAATGGGGGAAACAAGACATCGGTTGAACGCGAAAGACACCCATATACCATCGTGATCGAAACTTTCTGTTTCGGATTGTGTCGGGGGATGAAACATGGATCCATCATTTCACGCCCGAATCGAAGGCCGCATCTATGGAGTGGAAACATCCGTCGTCACCCGTCCGAAAGAAGTTCAAAACAATGCCATCTGCAGGCAAAGTGCTCCTCACAGTGTTCTGGGACGCCCATGGAGATTTGTTGCTGGACTTTTTGGAGGATGGAACCATCACTGCTACGCGGTACTGTCACACCCTGTCGAAATTGAAGGAGGCTATTCGGAAAAAAATGTGCCGTTTTGTTTTTGGATGACGATACGAGACCACACTGGTGACGGCAATGCAAAACCATATTGCAACTCTTGGTTGGGAGCGCAGAGCCCTGATTTTTTCCTGAGGACTTTTTGAAGCTTATAAAGCGGTATGACATATGTCTCAATGTACAGTCGGTCAAATAAAAAACGTCGGGCGGTATTTGATTAAGTATCACGAACGAGCATATGCGCATGTACAGGAAGACTTAAGGTTAGGTTCACACACGCCTCTTGTCTATCCATGTATTTTCTCGATTATTTAGTCAGTTTTGTTCCAAAACAAACATGTATAGAAGGCTGTGGCTATATGCCTCAAATCCGCCATATTCTTGGTTGCAAATTTGTATAATATTAATAATTAATAGATTCGCGAGGAATATGTTTATTCAAGGAGCATTTTTTTTTAGATTTTATTTTATAATACCGGTACTTGTAGTGCAAAATCAATAACTTACGCTCAGCATCTGCAACCAATCTTAGCATGGAAATACGCGTCCGGCCAGATCAACGTTTGCTATGAAAACTTCCGGTCACATTATAGTCAACTTCCCACCTCTGAGCTGCTCTTTCATAAATAGGCCTATGGAACCTTCTCGCTGCTTCAGAGACCGAAAAATGCAGGTCAATTACAGCCCTAACTACACTTTCTGTCACGTTAGCATTTGTATGTGGCGAAGACACAAGCAAAATGAATTATGACAATGCATTAAGTTGAATATCGTGTGTTGAGCTTTCCGCTATTTTCATTTTTTCCCTCCTTGTTAATATTTTCCCTCCTGCCGCATGGCCTCATATGTTCCGAAAATGACCTGTATTTTGTGTTTTTTATAGGAAACTTGTGAACTAATGCGTCAAAACTTTAATTTTAACAGCATACGAGTCCCGACGTTTTTTATTTGACCGACTGTACGTGGTAATTATGTAGAAAAATAAAGGTATGTCTTACCTTTAATGTCTCATTATATTTTTTGTCTTTCATCCACACCTCTGTACACAGTAACCAGGGGAAACTTATTTTCGGACTTACTCTAGTAGTACAGCAGTTTGTGAATCTAGTTTCTCTCTCCTAAATAATTAACAGGCTCCCAAAGACGCCATGGTTCACTTAATGAATGGCTAATTTATATATTTAGAATTTGAGAAGAGCAGAAAAAGGACATAAAAATGGAAAAGGTTCTGAGAAAAATCAACCACTAATTAGTTAAGTCGTGCAAAAAATTGTTTTTGCACGACTTAACTAATTAGTGGTACTTACGAATATTGTTGTCATGGATCGTAAGTTGACATTCCCACACGCAATCTTGTTGCTATGTGCGGTAAGAGTTTCAGTGCTGTTATGAATATTACGCCATACCTCATAATACAAGCCTTTATGGATAAGGCCCCCCCAGCACAAATATTCGGTTCCCATAAACAACAACAAATGCGAATCACTTTCTGAAATAAACATCTATCTTCAAGAATGTATATACATAATATTTTCAGGTAATAGCATAATTAATATAATTAAATTGATATAAATAATCATCGTGCAAAATACAACATGCAATACTCGTGCCGTAAGCGCATAACGGATCTCGGAAACGAGGCGCTCGCGCCGAGTTTTTTCAAACTATTTCCTCGATCCGTATGCATGCCTTACGGCACCTGTATCGCAATATACTATTTTAGTCTCCATAACTACGGTCACTTAAAATTTTACGGCTGTATCGCCATCTTGTTATAAAGATATACATTAAATAAGAGCCTGTTGTTAGATGTTATAGGTGGAAATTAATCAATAAATCAGTTTAAATGTGTTAAAGTAATTAATTATATTTGCGCTGAAAATATTCCTCCTGTTAGTATCCTGGACTCAGGTGTAATTATAAATTACCTCTTTTTAAAAAAATCGGAATTTATTCGAAGGGTAGGGGTGGTACAAGTGCCAAGACAGCTACAAATTTTCTAAAAATTTCTCTACCGTGAGGCGTCGCCAATACAATAACTTGCTAAAATACTGAAGTCACATTTAGCCACTGTGAGCACCCACTGAAAATATCAAAAGTCGGCGCCTATGATCAGGTGTGTGAAACAAAGCTTGTAGCTACATAGTAATCAATTCACTGGCTGAGTGGTAGATCACGTGCAAGGGAGAGATAGTGCTTCAATATGGCTGACTGAATAGTAAACTGGTTTCGATTTTTCTGCTCGCCCTTTGTATTGTTTCATCAGCAAGAAACACGAGGTCTGCATATATAGCAGAGTCCGCTATGCCATCTGTGTTTCTCATTCACGAAATTACCCGTTCAAAATGACATTTAGCGGCCGGCTTTAGAATTAGCTGAAGAGAAAAGGATTTACACGAGTGATATGCGTATTTTAAGAATCCAAATCTATTATATACAGTGGCGCCAACTTTTGAAAAACATTGGGTGGGCTCAAAGATTTTCAAATTTTCTCACTCCCGCCCCTTATTTGATTCATGAAATGAACTTATATGATAATTCGGATAAATATAGAATTATGTAAGAAACGTTGCCTTTGTTTGTGATAATTAATAACAATCAACGTAATTCAACCGCCAGAAAAAGAATTGTGCAGCCTAGTTAACGGAAATCCTTTAAAATTAATAATTTTTAATTATAAACTTTTTGTTTTAGGTACTTACTAAAATAAAATAATTATGTAGCCCAGGGTAAACTATCTTCTTCGTCTTTCCATACACCAGGAGCCTATTATCCCCAATCACACTATCTTTTTCGTGGTTGATTGTCCCTTGATGACAGTGGCGGCCATGCCCTGGGAGATCTTATGCTGTAACAGGAAAAATTGAATCCTTAGAGCAAAAATCTCCTAATAAAAGTTGCTTGTCTATGTCCCCTCTATACACAGGTAAAATATTTCGCTGTTATTCATTAACACACTGTATATTTATGTAAGCTGCGGCATGTTATATGCTGTGAGGCAGTCAACGATTGACTATAAATTATTGTTATTATTTTAAGAGTTCTCTCATTACACTTGTCAATAGGCTACTTATGCATTTTACAGTTTAAAATTTCCATCACCAGACAAAATAAGCTACAGTATACGATATATGAAACAAGATTGCCTCCTCTTGTCCTTTTAAATTGGTTTACTGATAAAGCATGCACAGTTCGATAGTTAACAAACTTTAATTAACCCAAGCCACAGAGATACTTGATGGAGGAAAGTCATTAAGGACAATAATAGAAGGTTAAATCAATATCGTGAAGTAAAAATGAATAGACACAACATATACAACATACAAAATATGTTTCAATAAACAGTTAAAAATCATGCACGAATTCTGAACAAAACTATTTCTTGAAGTGAGCATTGGGATTCACTTCGAAGCTTTAAAAATGTCCTTAGTGAGGCGTGGGTGTGTCCATTTACTAATTATCGAACTTCTGTAAGCTCACTTTCTTTGGTAAGTTTATATGATTTGTAAAGTATATGATAAATTAATAAGATTACATTCACTGAAAAATTGTTTAGAATCGGCTTGGCATTAGTATATTAGCACTTCGAAAAATAAGGGCCTAAGCAGGACTTGACTACTACTTATCCACTAATTCGGAAACACATATTCGAATGATTGCTATCAATACAAATATACTCCCGGCAAATACTTCAGCACTGTAAACTTTCCTAACTATACCTGAGACAAGCCCCCCCCCCCCAAAAAAAATACCAGCATGTCTTTCTCACTTGTAAGTCATACGAGTAGGCTAATGTGCTATAACATGTACTTGTTTTTGTTTACTTGTGGTTCCCTTCTTAGAACGGCCATACTTTAGGGGCTTTTCGCACGATTTTCCTTTTTTTAAAAACCTTCTGTGACCAGCAAATTGTCTTGAAAATCTCATAAATAACCTGTCGTGCGAAATGGAATTTTATGTGAAGCACACTATTTCACCATACGATTAAAGATTTTCTTGTGTTGGCCGCTGTGGCTTAGAGGTAGCTTGCTCTCCTCTAGACCCGAATGTCGCGGGATCAAACCCGGCCGTGGTCGATAGATTTTTCAGAACGTGGGCACGGAGTCCTCTGGAAGGGAGAAGTTCTTTCACGTACAAGTAATACCACAGTTTCTTGATGGGGGGTTTGTGAGGCGATGTGCTTATCACCCATCCCTCTCTCCTCTCTCGGAAAATAAGCATAACAAAATTAGACTAGGTACCAAAACCTCCAATTGGAGGCCCTATGCCCCACTGTAAGGGTTACAGGAAAGGTAAGGGTGATCACTAGGGCCCGGATTTTTAGGTTTATAAAAACCTGTATTCGTTTTTTAAACATAATAAAATCGTTTTATTTTTTACAATTTTGGTAAAAAAATTTTAATACATAAATACAACAAGCACAATGAAAAAATATATTACTTATATTTATTTGCAAATTCCATGCCTCTGAACCACAAAGCTATAGGAACATTTTTTGCTTTCTTTTCAACAGTTTACAGAACACAATTTTATAATTGCTCTGTCATTTCCAACTCCACATAAACTCAACAAGAACGTTTTTCAATCAATCAGTCATTCAATCAATCATATCTTAGAATGCTTAATTTTCGGCATCTTGTTAGAGAAAACGCTGTAAATAAACTGCAAGCGTATGCTGCTTGAGAATGCCTTTAATTTGCTTCTAAAAAACAGGGGATTTATTCGTTTCATTAACGATTTCCTCGGGCACAAAATGAAATGCTAATTTTATCTTACAAAATACTGTACTGGCAATAATGGGCAAGATGAAAATTTAAAAGTAATGTTTAGTAGAACAGTAATAATTAAGTAGAATAATTATATGTTATTATTCTAAGTATTTTTTCTCATTTTAAATAAAAAACAGTCTTAGCCATTTTTAATTTTTAACATCTTATTTAGCCATTTTTAGGTTTTATAAGATTGGACTATGTGACTGCCATGACAATGAAACGGATAGTTATATTAAAACACCACAGTTAGCTAGTAGAGAAGAAACGTAAGAATCTGGACCTTGGGGAGCACTATAGGAAAAGGATTCCAAGTGAACCCTGACTGTAGTTTTTGACTGGTAGAGCGGAAGAGAAAGCCAAATGGCCTTAGCTCTGCCAGAATAAATAAATAAATAAATAAACCCTAGTCCCGAACTCTCCAAGCTTTGGTGATAGAGTCAGCATGGACAGCTGAAGGACCCATGTTCGAGTTACGGTGTCAGAGGAATTTTTATCCCGTTATTGTAATGGTTGAGAGTAATGAACTATCTTTATTTCATAATTTTATCCCTTTAATTCACGTTTCCACAATACCTTGTGGCTTTATGCATATATTTTTTAACTATTATAATATTTTAAAGTTGAATTTATGAGTCCTAATTATACCACTGCTTGGAGTTGAGTGCCTTTCTTCTGTTTTGAACATTGCTTGTTATTTTGCTGCTGTCTGAGGAAGAGTATTGGCAAGCAGTGATAATAAGGCGCAACAAAGTAAGCGACTGTCGCTATTCGCACGCACCGATCCAGTATGTGGGAACATTAGTCAACTTGTCTCTCACACTGTTTGCATACTCTTTAAACGCCTTCCGCATCGTTGCAAGCAAGTCTGATCACCAGAGGAACCCAAAAGGATAAAAAACAAAATTCCACTTTGAACATGTGGTTGATAATTTGAATACAATTCTGGAAGCAGGTCCTCATTTATAAATGTGCCAAGGATGGCAAACCTAGAAAGGGCGGCAACCAACCTTTTTTAGGGGTTAATTTTTTTTAAGTATTAAAAATATATACTATATACAAATATTGTACCTCAAGAGAAAATCCAGAGAAATTTTTAAAATTAAACTTTATGCCGATTGAATTTGAAAGAATTAAACTTGAAACAACGAAAAATGTTAGATTGAGTTTTAGATTATCAATGTGAAGTATAAACATGGCAATTAAATAATTATAATTTAGCATGTGTTTTAAAATTACTAAGTATGTTAAATATTTTTGTGAAATATCAAGGATTAACTGTATTACAAATTATAAATATTTTTAAAGCTTCTAGTCATTTGTTTGTACATGAAATTACAATAGGAATCATGCATATTCGTCAAGACATAATTACTTTTGTTTTAGAAAAAAATTAAATTCTGAATACTATTGGTTGATACTTGAGTAAAACCAAAACGTAAAACAATAAATTTGGGATGGGGGTAAAAGTTAAAAAAATGAAAGGGGCGGTTATATAAAGTTTAGTGAAATCGGGGCTTGGAAGCCGAAAGGTATATAAGTATTAATTTTTAAAAGATAACAAAGCTTGATAGAAGTAAAGCATAAATATTAGTGTAGCAGAATTAAAGCATATATTTTAAATAACTTAAAATCCTGTTTATTAAAAATGAAAAATATTATTTATATTTAACACTAGCATGTGCCCACGGCTTCGCCCGCGATAAAAAAAAGAGCATAAAGTTAGAGCATAATAGTTAAATCATTATATTTATTAACACCTAAATCACGTGGACTACATGTCACGATTAGATAGCGTCGCCTGGTAAAAGCGATCTCAGATTCGAGTTCCTTGGCCCAGAAAATCCCTGTATAGTGAGTTTCGTCCAAATCGAACAATGTTTAACCATATTTAGGTCTATGTTGATTATCCCTCTTCCGTGTAGGTTGAAAATTTCGTATGTCTACGGGCCTTGACATTCTAAACAAATGAATCGACCAGAATGGGCTTACAACGTTCTAGCGATCGCGATGCTTTTATTACCACGGTATGACAAAAATAGCCAAAGCCAACTGCAATTGATTTGACATTGAAATGTATTACTGAAATCTGATGCTTCGACAGCGCTAAAATCACGTTTTCTGCCAGTTTTTCACTCACAACTCGCGAACGAAAGCTAAAATTAAAAATCCGGCTTCGATACGCATTCGCCCACCTTTCAGCTCACCTATGTTTAAAATTTCAGATCTCTTCGTTCAGTAGATTTCGCTGGGCATCGTGGACAGACAGACAAACACGTCCTTTTATTATTTTAAGATAGCATGTGCCCGCGGCTTCGCCCGCGATAATTATTTCAAAAATTAAAAATTAAGAGCATAATAGTTAAATCATTATATTAACACCTAAATCATGTGGACTACATATCACGATTAGATAGTGTCACCTGGTAAAAGCGACCTCAGATTCGAGTTCCTTGGCCCAGAAATCCCCTGTATAGTGAGTTTCGTCCAAATCGAACAACGTTTGACCATATTTAGGCTAATATTGATTATCCCTATAATAATAATAATAATAATAATAATAATAATAATATAAAATATTAACCTCAGTAATAACATCCAAAATATATGGCCATCTTGAGAAGAATCAGTTGTTGGATGAGGAACAAAAAGGTTGCAGGAAAGGATCCCGGGGAAGCAAAGAACAGCTGGTTATTGATTCTGCCATTACAAATCATGTGAAAAAGACCAAAGGGTCCCTTCACACTGCTTATATTGACTATCGGAAAGCTTTTGACAGTGTACCACATAGTTGGCTAATGGAAGTCCTCCAGATATATAAAGTAGATGGACAAGTCATAGAATTCCTTAGACATGCAATGGAAAACTGGAAAACCATGCTAACTATTAACACAAAAATGGGAAGTTCTAAAGTGGGCGACATCAAAATAAAACGTGGTATTTTCCAGGGTGATGCGTTAAGCCCTTTGTGGTTCTGTCTTGCCATCAAACCACTAACGTCGATATTAAATAACTTAAAGAAGGGATATACTTTAGGAGGGTTTAATATAACACACTTGTGGTACATGGATGATCTGAAGCTGTTTTCCAATAGTGGACAAAGTGTTCAGAAAGCTTTGAAGACAGTGGGTGATTTCAGTTCTGACATTGGAATGCGATTTGGCCTAGATAAATGTAAGACCAGTAGTATGGTTAAAGGGAAGTGGTATAGAAACGACGGTTACCACATTGCACACCAGGGGCAGATAGTTGGAATGGAGAAATACGATACATACACTTACTTGGGATACCAACAAGCTCAAAGCATAGCGTACCAAGAATGAAAGGAACAAGTCACTAAAATATACCTAACACGGCTGAAGTCCATTTTAAAGACAGAACTCACAGCAAGGAATACGGTGAAGGCAGTTAATACTTATGCTGTACCAGTAATAGAATACAGCTTTGGTGTATTGACATGGACAGCAACTGAGTTGAAAGCATTGGACATCAAGACCAGGAAGGAATTTATGAAGCACAGAGCACATCACCCCCATAGCT
Organism: Ectobius pallidus; assembly: GCA_964059195.1. NCBI lineage: Eukaryota > Metazoa > Arthropoda > Insecta > Blattodea > Ectobiidae > Ectobius > Ectobius pallidus. The sequence goes on along the minus strand of CAXKWD010000002.1, from coordinate 109,157,996 downwards.
CAATTGAACGTTTTCACCTGCCAAGAAAACTTGGGGGCAGAGGAATAGCCAGCTTCCCTGATAAACACGCCAAGCAAATAAGCAACCTGCGGAAATATTTCTATGAGAAAGCAGACTGTAGCAGATTACATGAGATGGTAGTGGAAAATGATAACAAATTAACTCCATTGAAGCTGAGTGATAGAAATTATGAACCCGGAGAGAATGTAGCGACATCAGATAAACTAGTAAACCAGTGGAGATCAAAATGCCTACATGGGAAGTATAGGGCTTGCATAGAGCAACCACACATAGATACTGAAGCATCGCAAAAGTGGTTAATGAGTGGAAACTTATTCAAGGAAACGGAAGGTTTCGTAGCAGCCATACAAGATCAAGTAATACCAACGCGCAGCTACCAAAAGAGAATCACGAAGCAAGCGGTAGAAAACATCATCTGTCGTATGTGTGGGAAAGCAGAAGAATCTATAAGTCATATAATATCTGGATGTGAGGTGATGGCACACAAGCAATACCTTGATCGTCATAATAAGGTAGCCAATATTATTCACCAAGAACTGAAAAACATGTTCTTTGAAAAGGAACCTACAGTGCCCTGTTATAAATATGTTCCTTCTCCTGTATGTGAGGATCAGAGGGCGAAATTGTACTGAAATAGGAAGATCATCACAGATAAGACCATACAAAATAATATTCCAGATATTGTGCTTTCCTTGAAGGAAGAAAAACTCACCTACATCATCGACATTGCGGTTCCGCTAGCAGCCAATGTAGAAAAAGTTTATGGGGAAAAAATTAATAAATACTTACCACTTGCTGATGAAATCAAGGCTATGTGGCATATGGACACTGTACAGATTGTGCCTATTGTGCTGGGATGTACTGGTGAGATTCCCTTCAAGCTTCAAGACAGTTTAAAGCGATTAAAAGTACAGAAATATTTGTACTTATCTATGCAGCGTGCGGTAATCCTAGAAACGTGTAACATCGTCAGAAGAGTTCTTGGGGAAAAAGTGGACCAGTAGAAGTTGTGTACAACAGAACAATTGTTGTTACTATATACATTTACAGTGTACTTACCTGCGTGTAAAGCTGTATGTACATAAATATATACCTGTTTAGTTAAACAGAGAAATAAATAAAGGAGTAATAAATAAAGGAGTAATAAATAAAGGAGTAATAATAATAATAATAATAATAATAATAATAATAATAATAATAATAATATTAATAATAATAATAATAATAATAATAATAATAATAATAATCCTCTTCGGTGTAGGTTGAAAATTTCATATTATGTTTGCCTGCCTTGACATTAAAAACAAATGAATCGACCAGCGTGAGCTACAACATTCAAGAGATCGCGATGCTTTTATGTCGAAGGTATGACAAAAATAGCCAAAGCCTAGTGTAATTGATTTGTTTTATTGAAAACTCATGCTTCGAAAACGAAATAAATACACGTTTTCTGCCCGTTTTTCACTCATAACTCACGAACGAAAGCGAAAATAAAAATTCCGGCTTCGAGGTGCACTTTCCGACCCTTTAGTCCATCTATGTTTAAAATTTCAGATCTCTGCGTTGAGTAGATTTCGCTGGGCATCGCGGACAGACAGACAGACAGACGGAGGACAGACACTTCCTTTTATTAATATAGATTCCCAAACAGCAGTGACTAACCTGCAACCTGAAGTTATGAGATTTCAAATTTAGAAAACAGAGTTAGTATTGGTTATTTTGAAATTACTAAAATGTTACCGCAGTAGTTTCTCTTACTGTACGCTACAAATCAGATCGGAAGAAAACCACGAAACTCATTTAAAACTTGCGATTAATCGAGGTCACAAAAGTAAGATCGAGAATGAAAGGGACACAGGATGAAAAATGTGCAATTTTTGTCTGAATAACTTCTTTCAAGTGTAAAAATACTAGGTGATATTGATTTTTTCTATCTGAAATGGACATTTCATGGAACAATTTCTTTCTCATTATTTTATTATAATTTTAAGACAAACCACTGTACCCCTTAGGGTACATTATTAATTTAAGGGATAATCTGATTTATTAAAATTCATCGTGTCATATTCAAAATGCACAATTGGAACTGTTTATCTTTAAAAATATATTTAAGTTGAATTCAGCATCGCTCAAAACGTCGATTTAAACATGATAATAAATTATTCAAGAACAAAATTCGGGACAAATGTTTCCTAGTGATTTTCTCAATAAACTAGTTCTCTTAATATTAAACAAATTATCTTGAGGTATCTATATTATAATATTGTTTGAAATGAACCTGTTCTTATATTATAATATGTTTTATATGTATTGTACTATAACTTCTGAAAATGCAAATCTAATAATGTTCTTTTGTTTTTGCAGGTATGCGTGATTCTTCCCAAAGACGGTTGATTTAAGAGCACGTTAAGGTTGGAATTTTTCCTGTATCTACCAATAGTTATCAACCTTCGATTCAGAAATATTGTAACCTTGCAATCAACATACATTATCCAGCATGTTCTGAGTTTTTAGTGTTTCGCTCGTTATATTATCAGAAAAACCATGGGTGAGCTCCAGTACGAGGCCATGGCCCGCGTAGACGAATTCGTTCACTACAAAATTTGCTTTCCATGTTACTCTTCCCATTGATATCCACTGAACTCAAAACATTTTACCCTCCAGTAAGGTGATTTAATAATGCATTGTGAAAATGTCCGTGGTGAGTCGATAGCACGCCTACCTTCCATTCAGGTGACCCGTGTTCGATTTCCCGGCCGGGTTGGGGATTTTTCGGTAGTTCAGGACTGGGTGTTTGAGTTAGATTTAAGTGTTAGGTAGGGGACTGGCGCACCCCCCGTGAATACCCCCTTAAGGGATCTCCAGGGGTCGTTCGCGCCCCGATAGGATTACTACTACTAGTGATTCTAATAATAAATAGGAAGAACATTTTTTTCTTGAACACCATAACTGGCTGTAACTTCATTGATCTATATTTGTATATTTTCTACTTTATTTTATTTGTATCTGTTTGTTTTATAATATAAAAGTGTTATTATGGTTTGCATGAGATTATGTTCTGCAATCTGGTTTGCAATTCTTTGCAACGGGAATTCGAAAAATGATGCTTTTAAATTATGATCAATATTAGTGTCAGTTGGATAAAGTACCTGTAAAGTTTCTCAAGGTTTGCCGAAATTTCAAACGAAGCATTAACCGAGCTGTCAATAATGCTCTTCAACAGGATAAAATTTAGCTTTAAAAAGGTATTTTTCTTATTTACCTAATTAAAATGATATTGTAAGAGGAAGGCTTGAAATTTAAATTTAATCGGATAAATGAATAAAATATCAAATGCTCGGTCATCTTACAACAAGAATAATAAAGTAGTTAAAAATAATTAAAAATATAATCACACTTTCTAAGTAGAGCCTACTATTGTTGATGTTAAATTTCGTCCAGACCAGGAAGGAATAAAATTAGGATCTAGGAAAGACATGGGAGTGTTTGCTTTCGTAGCATTTGCCAGAAGCTTTAATGCATCGCTAAGTGAATGACTCCAAGTATCCTTAGCCGTATTGCTCATCTATTTGTGATTTAGCGTACAGGTTAATAATGTGTGCTCTTTAGAGAATGTCGTGAATTAAGATCGTCGTGGTGCCAAGGCGTCGGCAACACTTGAATTCAAACTACTGTGAAACTTGTCACAGCTCTTGGTGACCTGCCAGCCCATTCTAGTATTCTTTAAAAATTAATGTGCACCACTAACAAGGGTTATTCATTTCCTCATAAATTTTGTTTCAATGTCATAAATAATAATGGAAATCATAATATTAAGCTAATACCACCGTATTAAACCTCCCACGTATGGAAAAAAATCTGACGTGAAACACATAACTTCCTCTGCCCAATAGAATGTTGGCCATTTACCATAATAAAATAATATGAGTAACATTCTCTTCATGTAAATTGGTTCTAGTAATTAAAAGAATGTCGTTACCACATAGCATTGCATTTCCTAAGGATAAACAACCCAAATAAAATCGGATTAATGCACTCACTTAACTTTCTTTACCTTAAGCATGGGCAATAAATTACACCTTTCTCACTTCACATTGTGATATAGAATGAGAGGCCACATTGCAATGAGCGCGTAATCAGCAGCTTCAACCTAATGCAAATCTTAATTGTTCATCAGGCATACTGAATTTCTACAAACAGTGGGTGACTTATAACTACCCTTTATATATATATATAGCCTATATATGCGAAAAAATGTTTCATAATATATGTTATATATATATATATGCGAAAAAGTGTTTCATAGGCCTATATTTGTTTTAGCTCGTAGTATAAGTAACTCATGTACATTTTTCGAGAAAATCTCGAAAAACTAAATTTTCTTCATGTAAAGTAAAATTAAAAATAAGAGAAAGTCGTCGTCAATCTTCTTTGTGTCACATCCCCAGAAGATGTCTAACACAAATACAAAATTTTGTTTCCATTCTGGAGCTAGGCTGTTCACACACACACACACGCAGACACACCCATTTCTGAAAATCCAGGGGCCCCTCAAAACGTGTATTCATGTTAATAACTCAACTTCGAATTCCGGCGTTGAACACATTACTTCCTCTGCCTGTAGTACCTTTGGTATGGGCAGAGGAAGTAATAAAGCATAGTTGAAATATTGTAGAGCAGAATTAGATGAAATTCTGTCTATAATCATATGAATTAGATGAAATTATCAAGAATTTTATCCAACAAAATGTCTGTAGTCAAGTTCTTTATCTACAATTATAATAATTATCCCATCATATTAGGTCACATTACATCATACCATTGCCTATAATCAAATGATGTATATTACATTCCATGAATCTTGTCATCCTGCGGAGTGATAAGCTATGCAGCCTGGCGTTTTACAGGCTGCGCCATGGCATAGGCTATAGGCTGTCCACTGTCCAGTTTCGTTCGGTTGTGATTTGAACCCATGATCTTCAGCATGACGATCCAGTATGTTAACCGTTGCGCTAGCAGAGCATGTAAAAAAAAATTATAATAATATCACCGTAGCCGTAATCGGAGGGGCTAATAAATGCGGTGTTGGCACCTGAATTTCTCATCTTGTGTAAAATGCAGGATGAGAAGATACACCCGTATAACATATTATAATATATTATTATATTATATTATATTATGTAATATTATATTATATTAGGTAAGATTATACTATATTATGTAATATTATATTATATTATGTAATATTATATTATATTATGTATTATTTTTTATATTATGTAATATTATGATATAATAAAATAACTTCTACAAATCAGCATACAAACCAGAAGAAAAAAATAGTGAGACTATTCCATTCATATGCCGCGTGTTTGATATTGACCAATAACGTTTAGCATTTCCTCGGATATAGACCAATCATGATCGTTTATGTTATAAAATGCTTGCTATTAATTCTAGGGTGCGATTTTATCTGATAAAACGTCAGATCGTTACTGGAAATGTAAGTAATAACGTGCAATTACTAGTACGTCACATGCTGCCAGTGAACACAATAAAACACATTATTTTATACAACATAACTTGTTTGGGTATTGAAATAATATCATTTTACATTGATTAGAAACGCAATTTCAATTCAGTGCAAGCCAATTCGTGTGATTTTATTCTGTTCTATTTTTAGCTATCGTAGTCGCGAATCTATCGATAAACTTGTCAACTCTCGTGGGATTACATAGGCTATGGAAAAACTCTTCTTCCTGCCCAGTTTCAGCCCAAAGTTGTATGTACCCAAGGCTTGTAAACTACAGAGGTAGCGTATTCCGGCGAGTTTATAGGACAGGGGGTTGCGGCGAGCAGGCGAGTGTGTGACGTCACAATATTCCAGATCTCGCAATTTTCAGTTTTTACTCAGTCTAGAAAATCTTACACCGCGTGATTAAACTCGTAACCTTTAATTAACCCGTGGTCGGATTCCTGTGAAATTTATACAGATATAATCTACACACATCAGCCCTACTGATGGTTAAAACAGAGCCTTAAAAAAGCGGACACAAATGTTTTTATTTAATTTTATAAACATCATCCGTTACACAAAATTCATGGAGGGAGAAGCAAATTTCACTATGCGACAATTTTTTGTATTTTTGTGTCCCGAAAAAACTTCAAGCGAGAAAGTTTTAGTGAAATAATTGAATTTTAATACAAATGAAGTTCCAGCCCCATATCTCGAATGGTTTAAGAGTAATTGTGTGGTAATTATTCGAGCGCTTCAAGGTGTCAGAATGATTTGGCGCTTCAAGCACGACAGTAGAGCATGGTGCCGCTGACAAAGCTTCTACCTACTGATCTCGGCCGCTTGACCGCAGTTTGTTTGTTTGTTTGTTTGTTTATTTTCTTACACAGTACAGTGTTTTACATAGTTTACATATACTTATAAACTACATTTCTTAAAGTTTAACACACACATTTACAAATTAATAATTTACATACAAATATTCAATGCATGTTCAATATTTAAACATGCTACATTTTACATTATTCATTTTAATATTATTTCTAGCTCTATTTTTACAGTATATGAAAGATGAATTATACAAATTGAATGATAAATTTAAGAATATAGTATATACACACTTACAAAGAATAGAGATCACTTATATTATAAAAACAGTTTGATAAAAGAAAGGATTTAAGCATTTTCTTAAATGAAATTTCTGTTTTTTGTGATGTGATATGAGAGGGGAGTGAATTAAATACCTTAGAGCATAAGTAGTATGGAGAGTAGTAGTCTTTTAGGATAGATATTACCAGCACATACTGTTTTTAATAATACAAATGGAAGGTGCTTTAGAAAGTGCAATTAACTGAACCATTATGCCGGGCCAGATATGTGCTGTGGCAGTGTGTAACAGTAATTTTGTAGATTGTAGAAAACAGCTAAGATGTGAACTGTTCTGTTATTCAAGTTACTTAAAATGTTCTTCTGATTCTAAGCATTTGTCTTTAAAATCTTGTAAAAATCTCCCAAAGGATCTAGATTTGAATAGAAATGATATAATACAGGTAGGCCTATATAACAGCTAAAGGGTGATTTGTTCTAATATTTTGTTGCCTAGAAAATATTCCTCATTCTAGAGGTTATGTTAGTATAATTTGATGAAAATTTGTTAAAGAATGTATCCTATATTTGTATAGAAATTGTACCTTAAAATAAGGGTAGAAAACAACTACGGGAATTTTTATGTATCAATATTAACATGTACAGTACTAATGTTATTATTACATTGCGTAGACTATTGTAGAGTATTAATTTGTGTTAATATTGTAATCAAAGCAATACATTTATATTAATAATAATTTTCTCCGGGTTATATGGGGTAAGTTATGTAGGTAATGATTGGTGAAACACGGCCAAAAGTGTACATCTGTATACAAATTATGTGACGACAGAGATAATATAGACCTTATAAACTAAGGGATGGTTTGTGAATTGCAGGGCAGGGAAACTTTCATGAGCAGCACAACGAAAAGAGGCGCAGGATCTTTAAAATCGACGTCTCAACATAACAAAAAGGACACAAATTGCTTCGCAATGCATTCTACATAAATCACACAATATTTCAAAGGATTTTTCCATGAATTTTTCATTAAAAAGTATCATCGTCTTCCCCTAACTATAACCCGATAGCATGCTCTTAAAGCCTCGGCAATTCAATTTTAACTGTAATACGTTTTCATGTTGATAAATTATATTAAAATATGAAAAGGGCGTAACAAGGTATTAAACTAATAAGGCATTTGATAAGGTAATTAGAAATAAAAGTTACTAGCACAAAGGATCAAAAAATAAAATAAATAATTCAACAAATATCTAAATAACAGTAGTGCAGATTTACAAGATTAGGAAAAAGTTTAATTCATTCTTTTTCCCCAGCGGGTCAATCTTTCAGTATGGGTACAAGTAGCCAGTTAATATCCTTTATTATTGAGTCCACGATTAAAATATTTAAGGATTTTTACGTAATTGCTAGTAGGCCTATTTTATAGAATAAAAAAGACCTCTGTACCGTTCCGATAGCTTGAGTAATTACCACTCTATTACTCGTAAACCATTCAAAATATAAACGTGGTACTTGATGAATAATAAAATTCAAATATTTCCCTAAAGCTCACATGCTTGAATCATTTTCTGGTCACAGAAATAAAATAAGCTCACATGCTTGAATCATTTTCTGGTCACAGAAATAAAAAACTTGTCGCAAAGTCAAATATGCTTCTTCCTGAACATTTCACGGTCGTCACAAATCACTCCGACACTGAAGCGCATGGAATAATTACCACTTAATTACTCGTAAACCATTCGAGATATGGGGTTGGAACTTCATTTGTATTAAAATTCAATTATTTCACTAAAACTTTCTCGCTTGAAGTTTTTTCGGGACACAAAAATACAAAAAATTGTCGCATAGTGAAATTTGCTTCTCCCTCCATGAATTTTGTGTAACGGGTGATGTTTATAAAATGAAATAAAAACATTTGTATCCGCTTTTTTAAGGCTCTGTTTTAACCATCAGTAGGGCTGATGTGTGTAGATTATTTCTGTATAAATTTCACAGGAATCCGACCACGGGTTAATTAAAGGTTACGAGTTTAATCACGCGGTGTAAGATTTTCTAGACTGAGTAAAATCTGAAAATTGCGAGATCTGGAATCTTGTGACGTCACCCACTCAAGTGCTGCGATTGGTCTATCCCGGAATACGCAACCTGTATAGTTTACTGATCTTGGTATGTACCCCTTTTTAATGAAAAATTCATGGAAAAATCCTTTGAAATATTGTGTGATTTATGTAGCAATTTGTGTCCTTTTTGTTATGTTGAGACGTCGATTTTAAAGATCCTGCGCCTCTTTTCGTTGTGCTGCTCATGAAAGTTTCCCTGCCCTGCAATTCACAAACCATCCCTTAGTTTATAAGGTCTATATTATCTCTGTCGTCACATAATTTGTATACAGATGTACACTTTTGGCCGTGTTTCACCAATCATTACCTACATAACTTACCCCATATAACCCGGAGAAAATTATTATTAATATAAATGTATTGCTTTGATTACAATATTAACACAAATTAATACTCTACAATAGTCTACGCAATGTAATAATAACATTAGTACTGTACATGTTAATATTGATACATAAAAATTCCCGTAGTTGTTTTCTACCCTTATTTTAAGGTACAATTTCTATACAAATATAGGATACATTCTTTAACAAATTTTCATCAAATTATACTAACATAACCTCTAGAATGAGGAATATTTTCTAGGCAACAAAATATTAGAACAAATCACCCTTTAGCTGTTATATAGGCCTACCTGTATTATATCATTTCTATTCAAATCTAGATCCTTTGGGAGATTTTTACAAGATTTTAAAGACAAATGCTTAGAATCAGAAGAACATTTTAAGTAACTTGAATAACAGAACAGTTCACATCTTAGCTGTTTTCTACAATCTACAAAATTACTGTTACACACTGCCACAGCACATATCTGGCCCGGCATAATGGTTCAGTTAATTGCACTTTCTAAAGCACCTTCCATTTGTATTATTAAAAACAGTATGTGCTGGTAATATCTATCCTAAAAGACTACTACTCTCCATACTACTTATGCTCTAAGGTATTTAATTCACTCCCCTCTCATATCACATCACAAAAAACAGAAATTTCATTTAAGAAAATGCTTAAATCCTTTCTTTTATCAAACTGTTTTTATAATATAAGTGATCTCTATTCTTTGTAAGTGTGTATATACTATATTCTTAAATTTATCATTCAATTTGTATAATTCATCTTTCATATACTGTAAAAATAGAGCTAGAAATAATATTAAAATGAATAATGTAAAATGTAGCATGTTTAAATATTGAACATGCATTGAATATTTGTATGTAAATTATTAATTTGTAAATGTGTGTGTTAAACTTTAAGAAATGTAGTTTATAAGTATATGTAAACTATGTAAAACACTGTACTGTGTAAGAAAATAAACAAACAAACAAACAAACAAACTGCGGTCAAGCGGCCGAGATCAGTAGGTAGAAGCTTTGTCAGCGGCACCATGCTCTACTGTCGTGCTTGAAGCGCCAAATCATTCTGACACCTTGAAGCGCTCGAATAATTACCACACAATTACTCTTAAACCATTCGAGATATGGGGCTGGAACTTCATTTGTATTAAAATTCAATTATTTCACTAAAACTTTCTCGCTTGAAGTTTTTTCGGGACACAAAAATACAAAAAATTGTCGCATAGTGAAATTTGCTTCTCCCTCCATGAATTTTGTGTAACGGATGATGTTTATAAAATTAAATAAAAACATTTGTGTCCGCTTTTTTAAGGCTCTGTTTTAACCATCAGTAGGGCTGATGTGTGTAGATTATTTCTGTATAAATTTCACAGGAATCCGACCACGGGTTAATTAAAGGTTACGAGTTTAATCACGCGGTGTAAGATTTTCTAGACTGAGTAAAAACTGAAAATTGCGAGATCTGGAATCTTGTGACGTCACACACTCGCCTGCTCGCCGCAACCCCCTGTCCTATAAACTCGCCGGAATACGCTACCTCTGTAGTTTACAAGCCTTGGTATGTACCTACATTATAGGGACAAACGAGTAGAAAAGCCAAAGTCCTGAGATAATATAAAATATTATTTTGAGGATACATTAGATGAGTGTTATATTGATTTTCCTTCCTCTATTGTATAGGCCTACCTTAAATGGTAGCGTAAGGACCAAGAGGCGGAAATTCGATGTAATTTAAAGGTGAAATCTCCAGTTTCTACAATTAAAAAAAAAATTCTGTAAGTGAATCACATGAAATTATGTTGGAGAACGTTAGCAGGTTCTCAGTTTTCCTTCTGAGACTTCGGGACACCCTGATCCAGGCAACCTTACCCCAGAACTATGCAAAAAGAACGCTCGCTCAGATTTGCCAGCCATTGATTTCGTGATTTTAGAACATTCAGTGGTTTATTTTGACTAGAAAATGTTAATGCTGTGTAACTAATCCAGTCTTTGTAGTGGGAAAGCGTGATGATACGCTGAAATAAGTTTGCTGCTCCTCATATTTTTCCTAGCTGTTTGCTTTTTTAAAGGAAACATTATGATACAAAGTAAATTCCTTCTGGCAATTTCCATAGTCTCTCTTCCGTGTTCATGTTTCTGTCAAATGTTCTGACATCATTTGCCTGAACTTACTCGTGAATTTTAACTTGCCACTTCCTTTTATTTCTCCTGAAAAAATTGTACTTTGAATATACAAAAGATTAATCTATTGCAGCTACATTCCTGTAGCTACTCCTTTGCACCTTATTTTCAGCGGTGTCTGGCCTTGTAACTATTGTCCTTTTCACATCGTGAAGGCACTACAGTTCTTATGGAGAATCCGTGCGTTGTTGCCAGATTTGTCTATTTTCCGATTATGACCAAAGTAAAATAGGAACATAATTTTAAGAATCAGCTTTGCCTATAAGGACAAACGAATAATTGAGATTCTCGTCACAGTTTGTTTCAATTTTATTATATGTTGTAAAGTTCGGAACGAAAAATGTGCTTAAATTTTCGTTTAAACAAAGAATACAAAATTTTCGTTTAAAGAAAGAATACAAAATTTTCGTTTAAAGAAAAAATACCAATTTTTATTATTTAATCAAAAGGAAACGAAAATATAAGGTTTTCGTGTCTATCATCATATTCTTCATGAAATTTCATATAGAAATTGTGTTGTTTTTATTTCGCTTTGGTGTCTACCGCTGTGGCTCAGAGGATGCGGGCCCGGGTTCGATTCCTGGTCGGGACAAGTTACCTAGGTAAGGATTTCCGGGGTTTTCCCTCACCTGTGAGACAAATGTCAGATTTCATCTGGCCGTCATGATAATTTTCATCCCCATCCTCGCCTTGTTTTGAGAGAGTGTGTGTGTGTGAATGGTGTGTCTAGTCCTATGTGTTCGTGTTGTCTCGGAGGTGGCCCCGGCATTGGGCTGATCACTCTTCCGGGGAGGCCCTCCATGTCCTTGTCTGGTCAAAAAAAGTATGTAACTTATGTGATTCAAAGATAATCCCTCTCCCGACAGGTCGCGGCCCTGTAAGGCCCGGGTGGTTTGGGTCGCTTAAATCCTAACAGGTAAAACTACGATTAAGAAAGAAGAAAGATTAAAGATTTCGCTTTGGTCATATTCGGAAAATAGACATATCTGGCAACATCTCGCTCGCGCGCGCTTGATTCTCCCGTATAAATAGCTTGGGCCATAAGAGCCCATTATGCCTTCACGATGTGAAAACCACTATAGACCACTCTGAGGCGATTCTGACATTACATTGAACATAAAGTCAGAGTTAGTTTACAAACAGGATGCCAAAAAAACCTGTTTAACACACCGAGGATGTGACATGATCTAGGATATTATCCGTTTCTTGTTGCGGATGTTCGTCCTTTTGCGAGTACTATAAGATACATTATATTTTCCAAGAATGGAAAACCATATTTCTAGTGTATCTATTTCATTCCGATTCCACTCATACGCTTCTGACCAACTGGATTTAAAAACCCATTCGTTTTTAACAAAAGTTGTGATATGTAGTCTGATCGTTTATCGACATGGTTGTTGTTTTATTATGGTGTTGCGTACTTATGAAAACCAAACAAACATGACCCTTATAAGTTATACATACAGCTACTAGGATTAACTTCAATTAGAAAACTATCTTCGAAGCCCTATTCTGAATTAAAACTATTTTTTGTTCGACCATACTATAATACGCTCATTACGTGTGATGTAACGGTTTCATAATGACAATCATTTCGACACTGTTTTTCATTTCGCTCGGTATGGTATTTTATTATCGAACACAGACCGATGTTGAGACCTTGAGGGTAGCAGCTGAAATCTTCGTAATAAGTATCCTTTATTTAAAGTAAAATCAATTCTGTTCGTAATAATTTTAATATCATACTAAAATGAATTAATTTCGTGTTGTCAAAATCAGTTGGTTTCAAGGAACTGACGAAAAAGAAGCTTCGAGTTGACCGACGACATGAGCTGCCATTTGTCATAGAAGACAAGTACTACAACCAGGTGATGAGAAGGTAATGGCGTGCTAAAGCGTGACCGTCTGTTTGAGTGAATCTAAAATCTCAAAATTTACAACATTTAGACTAATTATGGTCGAACAAAAACAGTCTTACCAACTTGCCTATAATGATAATTAAGATACCCATATGAAAATTATGAAACGAGCAGTGCGACTACATACTCGTATCTTAATAATTGCCATTATAGACTTGTTGCATAATGCACCATTTTGTTTGAACATACCGTATTACACTTATCGCATATGACGTAACAGTATCAGAATGTCATTTATTTCAAGATTCAAGATTCAAGATTCAAGATTTTTATTTGTCATTTAGTAATACACTGATTACAATAGACTTCGTCAATATATTAAAATTAAACAATTACTTATTTTAAAATTATAAACATAAAAATATATAAATATATAAAAAGTAGGTCATTCTAGTGACATTGATCCAAACAATATACACAGAAACAATCAGTACATTCCTATAAATAGTTCAAAATATATTACATATGCAAATTTTACTTTATAGGTTGTTACAATCTAAACTACCTAGTTAAAATTTATTTCAGAAGTATCTGATGCAAGAAAGGCTTCTACATTATAAAATGCCATTTTAATAAGCCAAGTTTTAAGAACGTTTTTAAATTTAGTGAGAGACGTTTGTGTAGCAGAATTAGGTAACTTATTGAAAAATTTAATTTGCATGTATATATGACTATCAGTACATTTGCTCAGTCTAAAAGTTGGCAATTCTATTTTGTTATGAGTTCTAGTATTATAGCTATGTATATCTGATCTTAGTGAGTATTTGTGTATATTTTCTTTGACTGAGATTAAGTTAGAGTATATATAAAGGCTAGGTAGGGTCATTATTTTTAACTGTTTAAAAAAATCTACACAGCTGTCTCTATTCTTAGCCCCTATTATAATTCTTATAGCCTTCTTCTGACATATAAAAACCTTGTTGGCTCCAGCACTATTACCCCATAATTTAATTCCATATGTAAGATGCGGATGGAAGAAGCCATAATAGGCTAATAGAAGCATTTCTTGATTAACACATGACCTTAACTTTCTCAGTAAATATAAAACTCTAGATACTCTAGCAGTGACATTAGTTACTTGGGTGTCCCATGTGAGTTTCTCATCAAGAAAAATTCCTAAAAGTTTTACATGCTTATTCTCTAATGTTGGTAATTTTATACTAAATGTAATATTTTCTGTTTTTTCATCATTCACTTTTAGCTTATTCGCTTGAAACCAAATGTTCGCTCTTTGCAGTAAATGATTTACTTTTGATAGCGCTTCATTTAAATCAGGATCCCTATTAAAGACAGTAGTGTCATCTGCATATAAGATTGTACTATTTGGAATAAAAAGTGGTAAATCATTAATGAAAATCAAAAACAGAAGGGGACCCAGTATCGAGCCTTGCGGAACACCGACTTTTATTTGTTTTAGGGTTGATCTTTTATCTCCTATAACTACCATTTGTTGTCTGTCTTCTAAGTACGATTTAATTAGACTCAATTCTAAACCAGTTATTCCATATATTTTAAGCTTATCTATCAAAATTGTATGTGAAATGCTATCAAAAGCCTTACTTAGGTCCACTAAGGAGGCACATAGATTTTCCTTCATGTCATAAGCATGTAATATTTCGTTCACAAGCTGCTCGACTGCATCCACAGTGGCTCTGCCTGGTGTAAAACCATATTGAGAAGAACTAAGCAGATTATTTGTAATAAAGTATACTTGTAACTGATTTTTTATAACTGCTTCGGTTATCTTGCCCAAAATTGGAATAAGGGATATCGGTCTATAATTTGATGGGTCATTTCTATCGTTTTTTTTTGTAAAGTGGTACTGTTTTAGATATTTTAAAGTTTTTAGGGAAAATTCCAACGCTTAACAAACGGTTAATTAAAGAGCACAAAGGTAAAGCTATTAAATCAATAATCATTTTTAAGACATAGTTTGAGAGTCCCATGTAATCTTCACTTTTGGAGTTGTTGAACTGTTGTACAATTTTTATTAATTCATGAGGAAAAATGTAAGAAATTTTGAATTTTATTCTACTTTTATTTTGATAAACAGTTTTCATAAGTTCCAGGGCGTTCATCTGGACATTACGAGAGTTATCGAGTTTATTTAGTTGAGTACAGTTTAGAAAATATTCATTAAAAATATCTGGTGATATTTGTGGGTGCTCTTTTTTCTTAGATTGTAAACCCGTTTCGTTTGTAATCACAGACCATGCCGCCTTGCACCTATTATTGGAGTTCAGAATATAATTTTCATTATACCTAATTTTTGCCATATTTATTTCTTTCTTATAAAGAGTTCTAGTCTTTTGAAATAGTAGTTTATTTTCTATATTTAGTGGCGCCATGTTTCTAAGAATTATTACCTTATCCCTCAGTTTGGAGAGTTCTGGTGTAAACCACTTTCCAATATTTCTTTTAGCATGATTTAACTTCAGTTTTATTGGACATGTTTCATTATAACACAAAAGTAGCTACTTTTATTTCCATTTCGAAACCGGTGTGGTATCGATTATTATCGAACACTGAACGATCTTGGGACCTTGAGAGTAGCAGCTGAAATCCGCGTAATAAATAGCCTGTATTTAAAATAAAATCAATTCTGTCCGTGTTAATTTTAATATCATACTAAAATGAAATGATTTTGTGCTGTAAAAATCCGTTGATTTGAAGAAAACAACAAAAGGATGCTTCCTCCTCCCTACATACTTCATTTTATTGATTAAAGTTTCAAAACACAAATGTTTTATGCCTTTACATACATGTGGATAAAAATAATGACTGTCTATTTAGGATAAGTAATTCTGCTGTCACAACTGCAGACACACTGGCATTATTGTACATGTACGATCACCGTTCTTGATATAGGGGAATGTGCAAATACGTATTTGTTCGTATAAAAATTACTTCGGGGTCTTATGAGTTGCAAAATCACATTGGTTATACTGGCCGAGGTTTCTGATAAATGGATTGTCACTTTTAAGATTACTATCATGAAAGTTTTGAACTTGTTTCCGTAAAATTACTTCAAGCATTTGCATATTTAAATTCTTCATGAATCTGTATTGTCCTAGTAGCCTATACCAATCTGATCCATGTATAATCCGCAAGGCTTTATTTTGCACAGTCTGTAGCTTCTATTTGAATGACGCCGTAGGCTCCCATCTCTCGTAGAAGACATGAACTACGTTAACCATCTTGATGCGAAGTTCATGGCGGGCTAGTAGCCATCTGTTTGGGTTAATGTAAAATCACAATATTTACACATTCAGACTAATTATGTCGAACAAAATCGCACTCGCTAATTATAATTATGTGGCCAAGAACTATGTGCAAAAGTATATTTCAGTAGGCTATAGAATAAGTCTTTCGGTGCTGAACTGAAATATTAATATAAGCATTCAAGTAAAATCATCAGTGGAATAAATGTTTGATTTCAACATAAAAAAAAAATTATGTGGAATTGCTGGTTTCCATGAATGGTAACCATAACGTGATAATAAAAATAATCAAATTTTCATATAAACAATTCATTTTTTAATTTAATAATTCTACTTTTATGTAATTTTTTATCATGACAAATTATGCGCCAGTAGTAGTGAAGTCGGACGCGGTGGTGTAAAGGTAGCGTGCCACCCTCTAGCTCCGAAGGTCGCGGGATCAAACCCGGCCGTGGTCAATGGACTTTTTAGAACGTGAAAATCCTGGGCACGAAGTTCTCAAGGAGGGACATGGGGAGCCCATGCCGTAGATTTACGACACGTAAAAGAATTCCAAGTCTAATTAGAGCCTCTGGACAAAATTCCTCGACCCTTTCAGGTCCAAGTAAAACCTTTGTTTCCAGAAGGGGTTTTGTGAGTCGATGGGCTTACCACCTGCCCCTCTGTCCTCTCTCGGAAAATAAGCGTAACAAAATTAATCTCGGTACTGAAACCTCCAATTAGAGGTCCTATGCCCCATAGTAAAGTCAGGTTTTAAAACAAAATACACAGGAAACAAGGGAGTGTTATTTTCAAGTTGCTGTTTGCACTTCACTTTGGCACACAGGTAATAAAACCACGCAATTGTGTGTGTTTTGGCCAGACAATACATTCTTCACGATCTGTGAGGTGTATTGTTCTCGTGATGCATTCTCTGCAAGCCGCCTGACATTTATTTGGATCAGTCTCTTAAACTACTGTGTATAACTGAGCTTCTGTATAAACTGCATTTATAGGGTATTCACCTAACGACATCCGTTATTTTTCTTCCACAGAGGGGTGTTTAGATGACATCAACGTTTAACCCTTTCAGAGCTGAATTTATGCACTGGTAATAAGGCAGTCTTGAAGTAAATATATTAGTGGCCTCCAAGTTTAAAATCGATGAGGAAAATGAATGTCAAAATTCCTCACATTTTATATAAAGCATTACTCTATTAATTTTATAAATCTCCTTTTACACATTTCATGAGGCGACGTTTTTATGCGTAAGTTGCAGCGAAAAGGTTTAAAAAGTTTTATTCCGTTGTACAACAAAACTCCATGAATCAAATTCCTCTGGCACTTGTTAGAATAATTTACCATGCTTGTATGGCGAACAGTGGCATAGGGAATGGGGAGGTCCAGGGGGTCCGGACCCCTCCCGAAATCAAAACCTAAAATTCTATTTAACTTTAAATAAGTCAATAAAGACTTTAAATAAGTCCATTTTGTCAATTATTTAATTATTTTATTTCATAATAAATTACTGAACTTGTAAATATAGGCCTATTATTTCCACTGTTCCATGTATTTTACGTTTCTTATAAATAGTAATAAATATTATAACTTAGGAAACGATTTCTTGTTTAAGTTGGCGTGTCATGGAGTACAGTTAACAAATTTGCTAACTAGTTTTTCAGTGCTAAAATAGCGTAAAATGCGATTTTCATTAATTCAATATTTTTAACAATTTTCCTGGGGTGGCCTCCGTACCCTTCTTTCATGGGAGGTATTCTATACCCCCGAAACTCTCCAGCACTTTCGACTCTCCCCGAAATTATTTTCTGGCTCCTGCACTGATGGCGAATATACATAAAATAGACCATATTGCACTTATTTATGCTGAAATTGTTATTCGAAGGCCCTTGTGGTCCCCGGATAATATCTGGCCGTCATTATCATCATCCCATCCATGCCTTGTTGTTAGGAATAAGCGTGTGTGTGACTGGTGCGGTACGTTCTATGTGTTCTTGTTGTCTCGGAGGTGGCCCCGGCATTGTACTATTCACTCATCCGGGGAGGCCCTCCATGTCCTTGACTTGTCAAAAAGTGTGTATGTGATCCATAGAATCTCCCTCCCCCAACGGGTCGCGGTCCTCTAAGGCCCGGGCAGCGTGGGCCGCGAAAATGTAACTACAATGGGGGAGTAAAACTCAGGGAACGAAGAAGTATTGTAGTAATTTTAGTAATTTTATTAACAATTGCCGATTAAATCCGTAGGGCCTATACCTTTTATGGCAATCAGACCGAAAGTAGTAGAGTGCTTTCAAAACACAGTAACTTTATTGTCATAAATTTGTCAATATAAAAATAAACGGTGCAAAATATATTTCACAAACTTTTTCACATGCACATGTTAAGGTTTGTTTTATTGATGAAAGTAAAAGAAAGTATAACCTTTAGGTTAAGTAAATTTATGAAACTTAACGAATTTTTCATATAATATTTCCTTGTACCAACACTCACACCAAAATTATCTAAATAAATAATTTACCCGACTATTCAATAGATTTAGATTTCATAGAAAGAGAAAATAAATCATAAAAGAGTGTGCAAATTAAACAAAGTCATTATAATATATAACTTAAGAACGCTATTGCTATTTATATGTGGGGATATTTTTTATGAACCTACGTAGTACAATACTGCATCTGAATAATACTTTACATTTTTCTTGAATTTAAATTTGTTCAAGAAAATGTAAAAAATAAAATGACCCCTTTACGGGCCATGGAGACACAGAGGGTTCCAGGAGGTTGAGGCTCCAAGAATTTGGACATTCGGCACGTGAAGGTGGTAAGGTTGTCAGCCTTCACGTGAAGGTGGTAAGGTTGTCAGCCTTACGCACCGACCGCCTTTACCCCCAGGTTTGTTCCTGGTACTCATTTATGTTAGAGGCTGAGTCGACCCCAGGGCCATAGTGCCACCAGAAGGATTAGGCCAATTGAAAGACTCCAACAACGTCATCGGGAATCGAACCCGGAATCGGAAATCGAATTGTATCGCAGCACTTCAACCACTACGCTGCGGCGTACCGTTCAAGAAAATGTAGTAAACTAAATTTAAGCCTACTATTTTCTTTATTATCGGTATCATTACTATGATTCTTGTTGTGTATTATTATTACTATTATTATTAGATTATTTTGCATGCTTTAACTGCATGTAGGTCATATCACGTATTCAGAATTTTTGGGTGTACCGTAGCATATGTATTTGTTTATATTGTTCAGTGATATCTTCTTGACTGATACTCAGTTTAAAGGGGTATGATAATGGGTGAAATAGTGGCAAATCCGGCGTTTTCCTTTGCGAATGAGGAAGCCTTGAAAAACGTAAGTCGAATTGGCTGGCCACGAGGTCTGAGAAAAGAACTCACGACCTCTTACCTCTGCCACCTCGATCAGATTGGTTATAGTGTTTGCATTACAACAAATTTCACATAAGTTAATTCTAGGCTTCTTGCTACATTGGGAAACAAAATAATAGGCCTAACATAATTAATATTTTAATTTAAAGTATGTTGTGACATTTTGCAGCTGTCACACGTATTTCGTTTTTATCTTGATAGCTATTTATTTCATAAGAAATGTGTTTTGATATAAATTTCTTTTTATTTTTCTCTATAACTTTACTCTGGTAAGTTTTCATGTATGGAGATAGCCTAGAAAAATCGAAAATTGACAGAAAAACGGATTACACATTTTATTTGCAATAGATAGAATTTTCGAAATGTAAATTTTTGTTAAAATCGTTAGAACCATTTTTAATACAAATAAAAACCAAAGAGTTTTCAATATTGACTTTTAGGCCAATACAATAAAAATTATATTAATTTCATCGCTTGTGCTTCTATTAACTATTTATGCAGAGTTCTGAGGCTGCATTTTTTGAAAAAGTAATGCAGTAATTAACTTCCCCTTCTCATTCGAATTTTTCGGCACTGTCATCTAGTAGTATAATAGCCTTGTTGAGTGCAGTATGTTGAACATTTATTGGTTTTTCTGGTTAGGAAACAGGGACTACGTTGTGTATTGTAAGTTGCTGTAGTATGCAGTCACAGAAATCATATCCTGTTGTTTTTGTTGTTTTGTGCAATGCGGCGGTGTTAGACAATTGACCTTATAACTGCACTTGCAATATAAGCGGGAAAACGGAAACTAGGTTCTTTTTAAAGCATGACGTTTTGTTCTGGGAATTTAATTTTATGATATAATTAACCCACTTTTACGTCACAGGATCTTCAGTGCTTAACTACTAAGAAGATGTGAAAAGAAGGCTAGTTCATTTCGGTATTCTCAAGTGACATATTGTATAATTTATTTAGAATCCACATATTCGGCTTCCCTCAATTGACGGTTACAACAAAGACAAAACTTAAAAAACAAGTACTTACAATCATAAAAATAAACGAGTGTTTACAATTAACTTATTATTAGTACATTTTCAAAATAGCAAATTAACAATATTTTATGAAACAAACAAACATAAATATAAAAACATATTCTTGTGCCATGGTTCAGGATGTATAGGTCTATGTGGTTAAGAAATTGATTTACATGAAAAAACCTCATGTACAGACTTGAAAAATTGTCTATGGTAGTGAGGTAAACAAAACAGCTTTGGTTATTAATACACATTTCCATTTTATCACTATGATTTTCATGTAGCTTTTGCTCTGTAGACCTATGCCTTTATATAATAAGATTATAGAAAATATGCAATACTTATTGTTTTACACAATGGTAAAATGTTTACATTCATGTTCACACCATTATTTGGTATAAAGCAAAGAGAAAAGTCTAGTAAAGATAAAAATATTATATAATCCACCTATATAACTATATTAAATATTATTCCATATTTTTTTTATTATAACAAAGAAACACAGTGGATTGTTACAATAACAACAATTAAAATAAATACACCTCGTCAAGGGCTGAAGACTGAGGAAAGGTTCCCATCACACTAGTGGCATGCAATCTTGCATATGTCACATTCTTAGAAGGCACCCAACCCAAATACAAAATGTTGTTTTCATACGATTTTCCATTCTGGAGCTGGGCTGTTCACAGACATAAAGACACAGTCACACAGTCATGTTTGTGAAAATAATATATATATATATATATATATTTTAATTTAGAGGCCTCAAAACGTGTATTTATGTTACAAACTCAACTTCAAATTTGGTGGTCGAATAAAATACCCAAGGTACCGGCAGAGGTAGTAATAATACTTTGTCGCGAAAAAGTTACCTCACTGTTTTAACAATGTTCTATGAAAGATGCCGTAGCAACATTTTGGAAAAAAAGACTGCGATGCCCATTCCTGACATTTTGTTTCATTACAAATGAAATTACAGTGCTGCTGTTTTAAATTCGTGACAATTGAATGTTAATTGGATTTGTTATTCTTTAGTAAACTGTGCAAATATGACTGTTACATTATATGATCCAATTAGTACAACGTGAAACCTCATTTTGAAATTACTTTGCATGTTGTTTCATCCGATGAAGATAATGAGGCTCATTGTATCTGGGGTGTACTACACATGTAAATTTGATGAGAAAAGTATTGAGCTCCAACGTAAAAAAAAAGGAATGTGGAACTTGTTAATTTAGTGTGCAATTCTAGTTCTCCACTAAATAAAGGATCTATTTTCAATTTTAACAAGCATATTACATCCAATAAAGTTGAAAATGCTAGGCCTAGGACCATAGGCGTAACCAGGCCGACCATATGAGGGGGGTTTTAAAATCTGCGGGGTCTGGAGAGGAGGTTCCGGGGGTCCTCCCCCGGAAAACTTTAAAAATTAAGATGCAAAATAACGAGTTTTAAGCTTCCGGGGGTCCTCCCCCGGAAAATTTTAAAAATTAAGACGCAAAATAACGAGTTTTAAGCTTCCCACGCTTTATACTTGTATTAAGTAATTTATGGGCAGATTTAAAAAAAAATTATACAATTTTCCTTTTTTAATCAATGGGGGGGGGGTTTCAAACCCCAAAACCCCCCCTCGGTACGCCTATGCCTAGGACTAATGATTGTGTGGTGAGCCATTAGAAAAAATTAATAAAGTAATATAATATTGTAAATTAACCTATCATCGCTGCAACTGCAAACAAACGAATATGAATAACTCAACAATCACTACACTAAAATCCACTTACTGAATAGCCTATGGATCTTCTGTTTTATGTCATGAACCATTTCATTTATTGTACATTCCTATATCCATCTCCTCTTTTCTATATGTTTTACCACGTTTATATAAAATGCGGGAAGTCGTTGTTTCGTTCAGTAAATAATAATTATAATATAATGTCAGATAAATGCAGTTCGAAACATGAGTAAGGCTCAGGGTTGCCAACCTCGAAGAATGGAAATTTCCTAACTTTTGTTTTTTTCGTTAGAAAGGAATATATTTTCCCAAACTCTATAAATGTATTTTAAATGCAAACAAAATAACTTACTACTATTTTGTAGACATCTTAAAAGTATTTTTCTACATAAAAATGTAGACTACATTTTGTAAATGCAAATTTAGAACGTTAGCAATAAACAAATTAGGCCTATTGTAGGTAATTTCACGAGAGGTCCAAATTTATCTTGAGAGAAGCCGTACCTCGAGTTATATTTATTGCGACTATTTAGCGAATACTCACAGAATTAAGCTTGTAATGAATAATATAAACCACGAAAATGAATAAAACTACGCTATTTGTGCCATTGTAAGCGAGATGACCAATGGAGAAACAATCGATTCATTATAATATTTCGATCGTCGTACCATTCTCGTTGGTCGCGCTTCGTACAACTTTTCATCTGCTGTGAGCTGTTGTATTTTTTTAGATTAACGTCATTGCTAAAGTAATATCGTGTTATTAAATAACAATTGTATTTATTATACGAGATTTGAGATGTTTCACCACACATAAAAAATAAATTGTTACAGTACTAGGCTTACGTCTATTAAATTAGTTTTGATCCTTTATTTCTATGCAAGTAATACTTCGATTAGAAGAACAATTTTAAGAAAACAGTTTACAATCGAACAAAACAAAACAAAGTTTTAAGTAACACACTAAATTTAAACTCCGTAATTGACTTCGGTTAGGCTCGCAAATATTCTATTCAGACACGCTTTGAATCTGCTTGGTGATCTA
The DNA here is from genome assembly GCA_964059195.1 of Ectobius pallidus. Taxonomy (NCBI): domain Eukaryota; kingdom Metazoa; phylum Arthropoda; class Insecta; order Blattodea; family Ectobiidae; genus Ectobius; species Ectobius pallidus. Next base: position 109,134,375 of record CAXKWD010000002.1, on the reverse strand, counting down.
TCTCGATTTGGAAACTTAGGAACACTTATTCCTAAATCTACATTTGTGGTGTTTGAGCACCCAAAAACACAACGTCTAGGCAGATTGGAACGCAAACTCATGCATACAATAATGAGCAGGGCCCGGATTCTAATGACATGTCATCTTTTTATTGATGCTGCATAGACATTGCCAACATGTGGATAAATCCTGATCATGGCCCCTGGATTATAGAAATGCTTTTTTATTAGGTCATTTTTTTGTCATTTTATGCAATTTTATATCTTTAGGGCATTTATTTAAATTTTAGGTCATTATGTTGTCATTTCCTTGTAATTTGCTTCGTTATATTTTAGTCATTTTCATGTATTTACACTGAGTGTATTAACTTTTTTCGTCGCTAGCGGTGCTGTCTTTGAAGTGTTGTTTGTTTAATGCAAGAAGGAAAAAAATCGGCGTAAAAGTGTTGACATGTCTCAGTCGGAAGTGAGAATCAAAGAAACGCCAACATTTTGTATTATATTACTATTGTTATTAGTTTGCAGTGGCGTAGCGACTTTGAGACTGAGTCTACCTAAACAATATAAGGAAATAGTGGATTCATAAACAAATAAATAAAGGCAGCAACAACCAAGCTATTAATCATTATAAACTCATTAGCCGTGTCATCAAAATATTTTTCGCCGTTGCATTCCCCAATCCCAGCGCACAAAGCGTCAATTTGTGGTGCCGTGTGCGTAGGCAGTCTCGAAATGTCATGATGCGGCAGTAAAGATGAGCGAGCTGAGACTAGCGGTGACTGCGCATGTCTAGTTTCATCAAGTGCGAGTTATATGACTTCTCCCACGCTGCCTTTGAAGATGGAGGCAGCGTTGGCCTCCGAAACGTCGGGTTTAATTGACGCAACCACCTGGCTGACTGCCCGAGAAAACTTCACTCTTCTCCCACTAAACTTTAACTTATTCGTAGCGAAGACAGGCCAATTTGTTTCGCAAGAGCGGCATAAAGTCACCAGCAAAGAAACTGAAGAGGATTTTGAGAACGCTAGTCTCTTGGAAAACGGCGAAGAGTTGCTTCCGCAGCTGTGATGTCACCTCCTGTATCATGCCGCCAAATTTGAATGTTAAATTCACGAAAACGGATTTCACAACCCGCAGCATGTGTTCTGCCGCTCTTGAAATAATCACGCGACTTTCTCTACCTTAATAACATTCTTACTATTTCCTCTCGTCTGATTCCAGCTCTTAGAAAACACAACAAAATGTTCTCTAACTTAAACGTTAAAAATTACAGTTTTCTCGTTCCATCTCTGAGAATTCTCACGCCACTTTTTCTACCGTAATAAAATTGTTGCTATTTTCTCTAGCCTTATTCTACCTCTTGAAAAACTCACAGAACGTTTTGTGCCATAAGAATTAAAATAACTATTTTCTCGCGTCTTCTTCCATCTCAGGGAGCTCTCACACGACTTACTCTTTCCTAATTATTTTTTTCTATTTTCTCTCGTCTTATTCCAGCTCTTTAAAGACTCACTCACTTTCTCTAACAGAAGCATTGAAATGACTATTTTCTCATATCTTATTCCATGTCAGGGAGCTCTCACACGACTTGCTTTACCCTAATAATTTATTTGTCATTTTCTTTCGTCTTATTCTTCCTCTTGGGAAACTCACAGAACGATCTGTATCTTAAGCAACAAAGTACCGTTAACTATTTTCTCGCGACTTATTTCACCTATTAGAATAGACACGTAATTTTGTCTAACTTAAGCATAGAAATTACAATTTTCTCGCGACTTATTTCACCTCTTAGAACACTCGCACAACTTTCTCTAAGTTAAGCATAGAAATTACTATTTTCTCCATACCTGACAACTCTCGCATGACTTTATAACCTTGTTAAATAATTGACTGTGTAGAGATCAGTGCTTTAGTTGGAAAAAAATATTTGGGGGAGCTCACCAAAATACGTAACATCAAATACAGAGTATATTTGCACGGATCAACCTAGAAATTGACCACCGCCACCGCCGCTATTCAAAATATCTCACCAAAAACGGTGCCTAAAATAGGGGTTAACCCGTAAACAACTTTCACCCCCAAGGCTTCAACTCCTACAACTGCAACCTTTTCTTGCATTCCAAGAATTCAGGATCAGGCAGAATCCTCTATTAGAAATGAAAGACAGAGACAAAGTTTCCGCATTAATTATACAGTGGAACATTTCTTCAATGTTCAATTCATGTCTGTGGAAAATATGAGATCTCCAATTTAAAAAAATAGAAATAAGGAACATTGAGCCAAATATTTCCCGGAGCACAGCTCCGGTGAGCTCCGGCCCAACTAAAGCACTGGTAGAGATAATATTATGTAAAGTTAAGTAATATTGAAAGAAGGAAAGAAATTATGCCATATTTAGTCTCTTCAGATACCTGCTTACTTGAAGAGCGCTCGAGTATGAATCCGGACAATAGATTGAATAAAGGGAAGGATACGGTAACATAAACATTACATTCATCACTCATCAGTCATTGGACTGAGTGCAGAGTTAGTTTATCTTAAAATTGTGATTATTTCCGTATAGCACGTTTTAATATAATAGGTATGGATAACACCGTTTTCGACTCTATCGTATGAACCAAAGGGTAAAAACCAACTTCTAAGCTTGATTTAGGCGTTTTTCTAAAATTGAATCTTATACTTTATTTTTTAAATCTATGTAACTTAGTTTAGTTTAAAATCCAAATCCACTAAAATTCGATAATAATTAATAAAGATTGTGGTACTAATACTAATACTAGCCAACTAGTAATAGTAGTAGTAGTAATAATAATAATATACTTATATAGGTACATAACTTACGAAATCGAATCCATTTGCATTATATTAACATTATTTTATTATTTTAAACACTGGGAATTCGTATATCATTTGAAAAGGTATAAATTCATATTTTAAAATCCAGTCTACCCAGAACCCAATGTCAAGCTACGCCACTGTTAGATTGACTTGGCACCAGAGTCTGCCACCTGGTTGGATTTGAGAGTGCAAACTACTGTTAATAACAAATAATAATCAATACTGTCAATAAACAACAATATAATCCGGCAGACCACAAAAAGGATGTGCCGAATTTTTACTCACCAGTGCCTCAGTGCCAGTATAAATTTCCATGAGAAAAGAACATTCACAACATTACAGTTATTTAGAGTTTTTACAATTATGTACAAACTAGTATATAACTTTGCGTGTATAATAATATTTTTTTATAAATAAAATATCAGTTTTTAGGTCATTTTTTATAATTGTTAAGTCATTTTCTTTAAAATTTAGGGTCATTTTATAGGTCACTAGCATGTGCCCGCGGCTTCGCCCGCGATAATTATTTCAAAAATTAAAAATTAAGAGCATAATAGTTAAATCATTATATTTATTAACACCTAAATCACGTGGACTACATACCACGATTAGATAGCGTCGCCTGGTAAAAGCGACCTCAGATTCGATTTCCTTGGCCCAGAATACCCCTGTACAGTGAGTTTCGTCCAAATCGAACAATGTTTGACCATATTTAGGCCTATCCCTCTTCCGTGTAGGTTGAAAATTTCATATGTCTACGGGCCTTGACATTCTAAACAAATGAATCGACCAGCGTGGGCTTACAACAATCTAGCGATCGAGATGCTTTTATTACCACGGTATGACAAAAATAGCCAAAGCCAACTGCAATTGATTTGACATTGAAATGTATTACTGAAATCTGATGCTTCGACAGCGCTAAAATCACGTTTTCTGCCAGTTTTTCACTCACAACTCGCGAACGAAAGCTAAAATTAAAAATCCGGCTTCGATGCGCATTCGCCCACCTTTCAGCTCATCTATGTTTAAAATTTCAGATCTCTGCGTTCAGTAGATTTCGCTGGGCATCGTGGACAGACAGACAAACACGTCCTTTTATTATTTTAAGATAGCATGTGCCCCGCGATAATTATTTCAAAAATTAAAAATTAAGAGCATAATAGTTAAATCATTATATTAACACCTAAATCATGTAGACTATATATCACGATTAGATAGCGTCACCTGGTAAAAGCGACCTCAGATTCGAGTTCCTTGGCCCAGAAAACCCCTGTATAGTGAGTTTCGTCCAAATCGAACAACGTTTGACCATATTTAGGCTAATATTGATTATCCCTATAATAATAATAATAATAATAATAATAATAATAATAATAATAATAATAATAATAATAATAATAATAATAATAATCCTCTTCGGTATAGGTTGATAATTTCATATTATGTTTGCGTGCCTTCACATTAAAAACAAATGAATCGACCAGCGTGAGCTACAACATTCAAGAGATCGCGATGCTTTTATGTCGAAAAGGAATGACAAAAATAGCCAAAGCCTAGTGTAATTGATTTGTTTTATTGAAAACTCATGCTTCGAAAACGAAATAAATACACGTTTTCTGCCCGTTTTTCACTCATAACTCACGAACGAAAGCGAAAATTAAAATTCCGGCTTCGAGGTGCACATTCCGACCCTTTAGTCCATCTATGTTTAAAATTTCAGATCTCTGCGTTCAGTAGATTTCGCTGGGCATCGCGGTCAGACAGACAGACAGACAGACAGACAGAAAGACAGACACTTCCTTTTATTAATATAGATTTTTCAAAAAATTTCAGGTCCTCAGAATCCGGGCCCTGGTAATGAGACACAAGTTGCTTGGCTATACGAACGGCGGGCAGCTCGGGATCTGTGACGTCACTCCGTTGGAAGCCGCATCAGTTGTTCTTAGAATTTGTGAGAACGAAGAATCGTAGAAACATAGGGATTTCACTGCTGTATTTTACTAAACGAAATTTTTATTCTGAGAGTCACTTGATTCCAAGTTAACAGGGCCTTTAAGTTTTAAAAATGTACCCTTGCACTTGAATATTAGGATACTAAAGGATAAAGCAAGCTACTATGAGACTGTTCGTAAATTTCCTTTAGGCAGGTGTTCATCTCGCTGCTCTGTTCAATATGTAGCTCAGCTTCCAATGCTGCCCTCGGGGGATCTATTTAAGATTCTGTTTGGACATTTTCTAAATTCAGTTCTTCGTAATGCACTGGAGCTGGATCTAATATCGCCCTTTCTTGTTCAATCTTCTTTTATAGTCCTATCAGCTTGGCATGCCGATACTACCTGAATACGTTATAAGTCTCCTTCGTCCTGCTGAGAAGGAGAAAATAGACAAAATAGAAAACAGAATTTATTAGGCTTTAATTAAAATCTATAGCTAAGTATAATCATCTCAGAGAAATCATTTCATGAACGGGAATTCCAGAGAGAATGCCGTAGGTATAAATAAGTTCAGCTTTGAATCCATGTCAATTGCAATCAATGGCTATTGCGGGGAAGAGGAAATTTGCATGACTATAGCGGTCAGGTTGAGCAGATATAATATACTTCGAACATTAGCTCAAAATGTATTGGCTCATACATGTTTCGATCCATAGACTATTGATTTTTAGCTCCAGACATTTTAAGTTGACCCTACCAACTGTCTTAGGAACTAGTTCAGCAAAGAGACGGAAAATGAAATTTTATTGGTTCATTATCGTGTCGTATTCTGACTTAACTATCTTTTAGCTAAACGGCAACTCAAAACTGTTACACATTTTGACCGGGAATGTACGATATGATTTTGTCAATTTCATATACGTATAATCTGGATCTTCAGGTTTTGTAAAAATGGTAAAGAATTTTGTAATTTCGTAGATATTTTAAATTTTAATAATTTGATCACATTCCTATAGGCATTGCTGATTGTGGTAAAAACGAACCTTATCATTGGATAGTAATAAATAACATTTCAGCATTTCAGCTTCACTCAACACATTCATAATATAACACATCCCCTCATTGGAAAGATGAAATATGTAGGTATTAAATATAGCCTACAGGCTAGATATCACTTGTAAGTTATTACTCGGGCAGTGAACATGTGTCATGAAATGAAATTGCATTATATAGGTTAATGTGATATTTAGGACTAAGTGTAGACTCAAATCAGGAAATGCCTGCTTTTATGCAGTTCAGAAACTCTTATCTTCTCGTCTTCTGTCCAGAAATTTAAAAATAAAAATTTATAAGACAATTATTCTGCCAGTTGTATTATAGGCTATGGATGTGAAATATGGTCGCTTACTCTTCGGGAAGAACATAATCTGAGAGTATTCGAAAACAGGGTGCTTAGGAAAATATTTGGGCCTAAGAGAGATGAAAATGGGGACTGGAGAAAACTGCATAATGACGAGCTTCATAACCTGTACTAGTTACCGGATATAGTAAGGGTAATTAAATCACAGAGGATGAAATGGGCTGGACATGTTGTGCGCATGGGGGAGGAAAGACATATCTGAAAAATATTGAATGGGAGACCCGAAGGGAGAAGACCACTTTGAAGACCCAGACGTAGGTGAGAGGACAATATTAGAATAGAGTTAAGAGAAGTTGGATTTGCGAGGGATGGTTGGATGGTGTTAGGACAGAATAGGGTTGAATGGTGGGCTCAGGTAAGCGGGGCAATGAACCTTGGGGTTCCATAAAATAGATAATATTCCTATAGCTTGCTTAGGAATTGTCTATTGACATTGAGTAAGTAAGTAAGTACGTACGTAAGTAAATAAGTAAGTAAGGTTCATGTGGTATAGTCAGTAAGTAAGTAAGTAAGTAAGGTTCATGTGATATTATTACTACACCAAAGATAATTTTGGATATTTCTGCCTATTACAAGTATAATATTCCTATTAACTGCATTGCATTAGAACAATTGGAACGTAGGCTAGAGTAGCTGACATTTTCATGGCTGCAATGCACTATCACTCCGTATCTTAAGAATTTCATTTCGTATTCCTCTCGGCTAAAATGAAACGTTCTATTAAATCCCTCACCCCTTCCTTGAGCCTTCGCGTCGATTGCTTTTTTTCATTCAAATGAAAACACGTGTGAAAGTTGGGCTATGGATAGTTTGGAGGAACCTGTTTTCTCTCAGCTCTCTTCTCTAAGCCACGAAGATTACTATTTTGTGCAAATGATGTCACAATGCCCGATATTAAAAATTCTTATTTATTTATTTATTGCATCATGCATGTGTTCTCATGTTCGTCTAAATCATTTAATGATTTCCCATTTAAGCCTGCATTCTGTCCACCTACCTAAAGAAAAATCAGATATCTGCGTATCGTAGTATATACACAAATAAATAAAAACTTGAAGTGATCGACAAATTGATGTAATATATATCGAAAAATCGATGTTAGCTATACTCTTTCTTTCCTGTTTGCTTTGGCAGCAGAGCAAGTTCGTCTGCAATCAGTATTAAAATATATAGGCTATGTTACCGGCATTGTGTGAAATCCCGGTATTCTATAGAATGCATAGGTAGGCCTAATGTATAGAATGCCTGATGGTTTTAGGCAAACTATGAAATATAATAATTTTTGTGTGAAAATGTTACACACTTTTCCTAGGCATTCTATACATTTCCTAGGCATTATACAGAATGACCAGTACCATTTACGCAAAGTATTAAAAGGGCACAAGATGAGAAGCCTTTATTAATTAATACACATAATTTTCATATGAGCATCTTAATTACTATTAGGCCTATAGGCAAGTTGCATACGACTATTTCTGTTCGGCCATAAATAATTATTTAAATTTTGAGATTTTAGTTTCGTCAAACAAACAGACAATCGGCTGACCGCTTCAATAAGCCCGTTAGCAAGTTCATGTAATTGTTGTCTTCTGCGAGAGATGGCAGCTGATGACGTAGGGTATGGTTGAACTAAAATATTATGTTAATCATTTAGAATCAGAAGGAGGTGGAAAAAATTAACAAACAAATGAAAGGCAAAAATTATAAAATTTGAATATTAAGTAATGTAAATGTTTTATTTTTACTTTCACCTTAAATTTGTTGAGACTAAATTTTATAAAATGGCTGGCTTAGGCGTATACAATGTACAATGTATTAGCACAAAAATGTACTTACAATGAAAATCTCCGTATGCGACTTAACCGGAAATAAAAAGGCATTGCACTGGTGAAGGAATGGATAGGCCTAAATCACTTTCTCTCTTTTAAAATATTAGTTTATTTAAGACTTTAGTTGAATTAGCCTATATTCTACACATTCCTACTAGGAAATGCAGACAATCCGGCAAAGTATACAATGCCTAGGCAATGCATAAAATATCAATCATTTCATACTTTGACGTTCGATTTTAGGCATTCTATAGAATGCCGGATTTCACACATTGCCGGTAACATATATATTAGCCGAAACTCGTACTTCGGTATCGCAAAAAAAGGCCAGTTTTTCGTTCGTAACTCGCAAACGAAAGCTAAAATTAAAAATCCGGCTTAGAGTTGCATTCAGATCTCCTTCAGTCCATCTATGTTAAAAATTTCCAGATATCTGCGTGCCGGGGATTTCGCTAAGCATGGCAGACAGACATACAGACAGATAAACACTTCCACTTATTGCTAGACTAGCAGGTGCCGGCGGCTTCGCCCGCGATTATTTACTCAACCGCTATATTTTTTATTTAAATTATTTGTTTATCTCAAACGTAATTAGAACATTACATTACACAATTTATACATAATTTTATTTTCAATTATATTGTTAGACGTAGTAAATTAATAATTAAAACTTATCTTGTGCTACCATATGGGCATACAGATTCGAAATGAAACGATCAAAACGAACTACAGATTCATGAAGCTTACCCTTACACGCAATTCGTGCATAAACAATTACAACTATTGAAAGCAAAAATCCGGTTTCGAGGTGCATTGCACGATCAAAATCCGCCGCCCGGGAAAGAAACTACCTCAGATTAGAATTCCCTAACCTCAAAAACCCAAATCATTGAATGTTTTCCCATTTAGGCCTACATTCATTATCCCATTCTGTCTACCTATTTAGAAAAGAGTAGATCTCTGCGTGCCGTTACATTGTAAATAAATGCATCAAGCCGAACAGGCTAACAAAAACGAAGCGATCAACAAATTGATGCGATATGTTGAATGCTCATCGTTCCCGGTTGTTATGGCAGCAGAGTAAGGCCACCTGCAATTCATTTTACAATTGAAATATTTTTGCGAAAATTGGCAATTCGATAGGGGAACGAAAGCAAATAAAAATCCGGTTTCAAGGTGCGTTCGGACACCCTTCAGACCACCTATGTCGGTTCTCTTCGTTCCCTAAATTTAGCTGGGCATCGCACATAGACAAACACTTCTTATTGCGTAGATACAGTGATACCTTTTCTTTGGGAAGAAGTTTTAGAGTAGGCCTACTGTTATTCTTCTATTCGTAAGGGGGGGTTACTTTTCACGAGGGTGGAGTGATACGAAGTTTGGGGGGGGCTACTTTTCAACAGGCAGAAGCAGACTAATAATTGTAGTCATCAACAAAAAGAGCATTGCAACTCGACTGAATATGAGAAGCTTAATTTACTGGCCTTCCAAGAATGCGAGGTAGACATGAATTAGCAAAGAGATAAGTTGGTTTTCCTAACTTGTTATGTATAATAGGCCTACATGTTTACATTAGGTGTTTCTCATGCATAGGATACTAACAGCTGCTATAATTTTCTTATTCACCTAATTGCCATATTAAATTAACTTATCACTTTTATGGCATGTCCGGCTTTCAACATGGTTCTCATAATTGGGATCGATACCACGTCGTGACTTTCGAAAAATTCTTTCATATCTTTTTTGACCAGACAAGAAAATGGAGGCCCTACCCGGGTGTCTGGGCCACCTCTGAGACAACACGAACACAGGACGAAACACACCATTCGCTCACACACTCACTCTGAATAAGCGCGGATGGGATGGAGATAATACCGACGGCCAAGTGATATGCGGGGACCATAAGGGCCTAAAATTACCATACATTCGTCTCACAGGAGAGGTAAAACTCCAGAAGAAACCCCACTTAGGGAACTCGACCCGACCAGGAATCGAACCTGAGCCCGCTGCGTGAGAGAAGCGGACGCATCTCGTGCGCCGGTGGACTGTTCTGATAATTTCCAGCACACTATGCGTTTAATCACTATTCATAATGTCCCTTAGAAGGCAGCAGTGCCGCAATTTTGCCCGCAGGAGTTCTTTTACATGCCTGTAAATCCACGGCGCAGGACTGTCACATTTATGCAAACATAATGCCATCGACCTTGGCCGGGATCGACCCCGCACTATTGAGCACAGAAAGCCAGAGCCGTCCTGATTGAGTCATCCTTTCGTTTCAATGAAAAAAGCTCATCATATAAGTTAGTCTTCTTCCCAAAGCATCGTAAATGATAAATGAATATATTAAACATATTTAATTCTTAATCAGAAAACTTCAACAAACTATTGTGTAACTGTTAAAAATACATGATAAACTTGCCGAGAAACTTAGGAATAATTCCGGCTTCGTCTACCTCGAGCATAGTTTCAACTAGGGCTCGGACAAGTAACCGAAGTATTTGTCTATCCGGATATCCGAATACCTATAACGTACAAATACCGTGCAAATAAATCCGAATAATCGGTTATCCGAATATGGGTTTTCGGATAATCGTGTATTCGTTTCTTGTCCAATATTCTTGTAACCTATATTTAAATCCTCGGATAGTTTTAACCGAATATTGCTCACTGAGATGGTGGTAAAAGATTTCCAAACACAACTGAATTACAACAAACATTGGACACAACACCCTACACAGTTTCCAACCCCTACAGAGAAGTTATCTTTACATATCTATATGTTTACACCAAAATTACCTAAATATGTTGTAGAACTACCCCTCTCAACTAGGAGAGAATCTAGAGTACGGTAAATTCTTATAAACTATCCCCTTCGCGTTTTCATCCCCTATTATTAACATGTGCTGTATACAAAATACATGAATTGACCTTTTTCCTTACCAAATTTTGCACAGCAACCCTCTTCAACCAGAAGAAGTAAAACTAGCCTACATGAGAATTCTGACTAATTACCCATTCCTTAACACCCACCCCTGTAAGTAATGTTTTCGGTATTAAAATATAAAAACTGGTATTTTTACAGGGTAATTATACGCAGCGCCAGAAGAACTAGAAGAAATTGTAGCCAACAATTCTATTAGAACAAACCATCCCTTATATATTTTAAACCCCCTTTTATGATATTTCTTTACAATTGTACATTCTTTGGCAATATTATCAAATTTTACACACAAAAACTGTGGAACGTGGAGAAAATTATAGGCAACGGAAAGATTTTAATATCCAACCCCTTACACAATTTCAACCCCCTTCAGGATAATTGCACATTCTTTGGCGATTTCTTATAACGTTTTACACACAGAAACTCTGAAACATGGAGAAAATTATAAGCAACAAAAAAATTCGAACATACAACCCCTTACGCAATTTCAACCCCTATTAGGGTGATTTCTACTATTGCACATTCTTTAGCGATTATTATCAAATTTTACACACAGAGACTGTGGAACGTGGAACAAATTGTAGGCATTAATAAGATTGGAATATACAACCCCTTACGCAATTTCAACCCCGATTAGGTGATTTCTATGCAATTGCTCATTCTTCGGCGATTTCTTATAAAATCTTACACTGTGGAACATGGAGAAAATGATAGGCAATAAACAAATTCGAATGTACTTATGCACTTTCAACCCCTATTATGTAATCTCAATGCAATTCTATGTTTCTGACCAGTTCTTAAAGAAATTTTACACATTGCGCCTGTAGAACTGGGAGAAAATTGTATGCAACAGTAAGATGCTAATATTCAAACCCTTATGGAATTTCAACCCCCATTAGGATAATTTCTACATAATTGGACATTCTTTGGCTATTATTATCAAATTTTACACACAGGGACTGTGGAACGTGGAGAAAATTATAGGCAACATAATATGCGAATATACAACCCCTTACGCATTTATACCCCTATTATGTAATATCTATGCAATCTCCATGGAATTCTATGTTTTTGATCTGTTTTTCATATGAAACTGTAGAAAGGGTTGTTTGTAGAACTGGGAGAAAATTGTAGCCAACAATACCATTCGAAAAAACCACACCTTATTTATTTTCAACCCCTACTATATTATTTCTTTGCAATAGTACATTCTTTGGCGATTATTATCAAATTTTACATACAGAGACCGTGGAACGTGGATAAAATTATAGACGACATAATATTCGAATATACAATCCTTACGCAATTTCAACCCTTATTATGGTGATTTCTACAAATGTACATTCTTTGGTGATTATTATCAAATTTTACACACAGAGACTGTGGAAAATAGAGAAAATTGTAGACAATAATAGATTCGAATATACAACCCCTTACGCATTTTCAAGCCCTATTATGGTGATTTCTATACAAATGCACATTCTTCGGTGAGTATTATCAAATTTTACACACAGAGACTGTGGACAGTAGAGAAAATTGTAGCCAACAATAATATTCGAATAACCATCCTTGACGTAATTTCAACCCTTAATATAAAAATTATCTTTATACAATTCTACATTTTCTGACCAAATTTTATCAAATTTTACACATAACTCCTTTAAACCAAGGAGAAGACTCTAAGCAACAACGATTTTCCAACAAACCACCCTTTAACTGTTTTTAGCCCCTGTTGTATGATCTGTTCACCAATCTATTCTCTGAGTAATTTTGACAAAGTTTTACACTCAGAGCCTACAGAACTACGAGGAATTTTTAAGGTGCATTAACACTTGAATAACCAACCCTTCCTTGTTTTACCTTATATTAACAGTGTGTGAGAATGTTCTGTCAAACAATGTTCATGATTCAAAATAACATAAACGATTTAATAGTTCCCGTGTTATTTATTTTTTTATCCTCGAAGTATTCAGTCACTTGATCACAACGAATGATATCTGACAAATGTGTTAATGGAATATTGCTATTCCGAACAATCACCGTTGGGTATTCGCATATTCGGTGATGTGATCATCGGAAAAGTATCAGTTCTTCTAACCTTACAAGACTATTACGTGAATGGTCTTGAATCCTGTGCCTCTGACGTCGCGACGTACATAACGTACATTCCTTCATGTTCCCAGATCCCATCGTCACAGCACTAGTGTTTTAACTCACATTTTTCCGCTGTAAATGTCTTCAGTGTACAAAAGTCTACCGAGAATGACAGCCGCATTTAAGGGTGGCTCCTACTGATATTAGTTTTGTCCAACAATTTTATTTATGTTGGTTCTCGAGGGTCTCTGCTTGATATCTGATAAACATTACACAAATAATGTAAATTTAGGTATATACAATAAAAACGGGTTGAAACATTTAAGGGGTGGTTTTATTAAAATTAATTTAGCCTAAAATTTTCTCCTGGTACTATATGTAAATTTTCATTTAAAAAATGGTCAAAGGGGATAGATTTAAATGAAGCACATACAATAGGGGTTGAAACACATAAAGGGTAGTTTGTTCCAAAATTAGTTTTCCCTAAAATGTTTCCGTCGTTCTATAGGGTCAGTGTATAAAGTCTGGTAAGAATTGGTAAAAAAAGTGAACATATAATTTAATAGGGGTTGAAACATTTAAGGGGTGGTTTCTTCCCAAGTTAATTTTGCCAGGGGTGCCCACCCCCCAAACTTCATGACTCACCCCCCCAACTTCATTGCTCACCCCCAAACATGATTGGCTGTCGACAAGGGTGCCCATATAATATTTTCTAGGGGGGAATTTTTTTAATTAATTAATTTTTTTCTATTTAACTTATTGGGCTACTAGGTAACATTATATTAATAATATAATAAGTGCAACAATGACGTAACCAGAAAATAATTGCGGTGAGGGTCGAAAGTGCCGGGGGGTCGGGGGTCAATCCCCAGAAAATTTTTAAATATTGAACTAATGAAAATCACATTTTATGCTATTTTAGCACTCAAAAACTAATTAGGAAATTTGTTTACCATACTCTATGACATACCAATGTAAACAAGAAATTGTCACTTAAGTCGGGTGTCCACCCCCGGGAAATTTTTAAATATGGAACTAATGAAAATCACATTTTACGCTATTTAGCACTAAAAAACTAGTTAGCTTGGCAGTTTTTAATTTTAGCATATAAAACGGTAATTTTGCAACAATTTTCAACCCCCCAGAAAATTTATAAAACGCTAATATTTTGCCCCCCACGAAATTTCAATGACGCAGTCTGCGTCTTACCCCCCCTGTGGGCACCCCTGATTTTGCTCAAAAATCTCTCCTGAACCTATTGAGGTTCTGTGTATTACATCTGATAAATAAATAAATCAAGGAACGAAGATTTAAATAAATACATAACTTAACGGGGTATCAAACATTTAAGGGTGGTTTATACGAAAGTTAGTTTTGTATAAAAAAAATTATGTTGGTTCTGGAGGGTATTTGTGTAATATCTAATAAAAGTTACTCAAAGAATGAAGGTTTAAATATTGATATACATAGGGGTTGAGTCACTTCAGGGATAGTTTCTACCAAAATTAGTTTTGTTTGAAAAATCTCTTGGTTGTAAAAGGTCTGTGAATAATAAGTTATACAAATTACTCAAAGAGTATAGATCTAAATATTGATAAAAAAATAGGGGTTCAAACATGTAAAGGGTGGTTTATAATACATTTAAATTAGCCTATAATTTTCTCCTGGTTCTATAGGGTATTGTGTAAAGTTTGATAAAAATTCGTCAAAGATTGTAGCTCTAAATATAGATAATAAATAGGGGTTGAAATAATTTATGGGCGGTTGCTACTAAAATTAGTTTCCCCTAAAGCTTCCTCTTGGTTCTGTAGGTTCTGTGTGTGAATTTTGACAAAAATGGTCAAAGCTCCGTAAATTTATTTAAACGTCATATAATAGGGGTTAATCATAAGGGGTTGTTTATTAAAAAATAGTTTTGCCTAAAATGTTATCCTGGTTCTTTAGGGCCTATAATTAAATTCTGGTAAAAGATGGTAAATAAATGTAAGTTTAAATAAAGATCATATAATAAGGGTTGAAACATTTAAGGGATGGTTTGTTCCAAAATGAATTTGGCTTGAAATATTCTCTTGATTCTATAGGGTCTGTCTGTAAAGTTTGGTAATAATCGTTCAAAGATTGTAGATTTATAAAGACATTAAATAATGGGGGTTGGAAATTTTATAAGGGGTGGTTTTGTAGAATATTGCAGAATAGTGACTAGTTCTGCAGGGTTTATGTGTAAATTGTATAGAGATTGTTCGGGGAATTTAGATTTGTATACGAAAATATTACCACGGGATGTTGAAAATAAGGGAAGGGGTGGTTGACTTGAATTTTAATATTGCCCATCGTTTTTACCTTGTTGAAGGGGGTAGGTGTTTAAAATTTCATGCAAATCAGTGAAAGCATGTAAATTTGTATAGGCCTGTAAACACATACTTTTTTATTTTTATGTTAAATGATACAATAAATTAGAAGAGGAAGAAGAATGTAATTATTACAGTAATTGAACACAGATGCTTGGGGGGGGGGGTAAAATTAAGGACTGCATATTGTATGTACGGCGCGACATCAAGAATGCAGTGAACAAGATATTGCATAAACAGCCTCTGTCATGACTCATGGTAGTAGGTATTTGTAGTTCTCTACAAGTAACCGGATATCCGAATACGCAAATACCTACTACCGCAAATACCTAGTAACGGCGGTTATCCGAATAGCAATATTCGGTTAACTGGTTATCCGAATTTTATTTGCCAAGACCAAGTAACCGGATACTATCCGGTTACACAAATACTCAAATAGTCCGAGCACTAGTTTCAACCCCACTGAGATTCAAACTCTTCCCAGTCTGAATTAGCGCTGATAAGGAGCCGCTGGTATGAGTTCATTTAATTCTTTCTCTGATTGCAGTTGCAGATCTACGTATTAAACGAGAATGATTTAAGGTACATGTAGCCTACACCCAAGAAACAAAAAATATTATGAAAATTTGCATTTTTTAGAACAACATATTTAGATAGATGGTTCTTTTATCTTTAGTTTCATATATTAATTTTTAAATTCTGGCTGCTAGTTCCTTAGAACTAAGAAGAATCATTTTGCCATGCCCCTTAGCCATCTATCAAATATCTGTATTTTTATTCTTCCCTCTCTGCTAGAAGTTCTCATATTGACTATTAGTTGTCGCTAATAGGCTACACTAGTAACTAAGTGGAGCGATGCTGTGGTAAGAATGGACTGTTTGAATTTCGAGTTTCATATTTATCCCGAAATGTGTTTTCCACGCGTTTCGATACAAGTTTTGCTTTCTTTTCAGTTTCCCGTAAGTAGGAAATCGCTTGATATTCAATTGTTTCAAACATCACAATCTCTATATATATAAAAGGCTTTGTCCTGACTGACTGACTGACAGGAATCAACGTAGAGTCTAAACTATAACAGGTAGAGATTTGGAATTTTGACAGTACCTTCGTTTCATAATGTAGGTGCTCACTAAGAAAGGAATTTACAAAATTTTGATTTTAAATGCCAAAAATTAAATGTTTTTGGGAATACTTAATCCCTTTTTACACAGAATTATAAAACCCAAATTACAGAACATATTGTTGCTAATGGTATCAGATGGCTTTGGGGGAAAAAAAAGAAATGCAAGTTTGACAAATAAGAGAATGTGTCAATATAATTCATGTTATAAATAAATATTAAAGAATGTAAACCACGAAAATAATGCAGTCACATAACTATTCTCTACCCTGGACATAGAGAAAACCACACGAGGTATGGTAATATGGTATATTATTATATCGCAGGTTTTTGGAGAGAGAAGTATGAAAGTGATATTGCTTTCTGTTTAATTTCATCCCCAAAACAGTTTTATGGTAACATGTGAGGGAGAAATAAAATTTTCCGCCTCGGTATTACAATTTTATTCTTATTTGAACCCTTACCAGGCTTGCTGTGTACAAGCGATGCGATGCAGAATTCTACATCCTCTATGAGCCATAAAAAACTATATCAAGCGTTTTCTGAGGGAATAGTTTTAGTGTAATAAGTCGTTCTTCCTATTTCAGATTATAAATTCCTATATAAGGACCTAGAATTTAAAAATCGAAAGTCCTTCATAAGTTCATTTCCAATTACAAAATAAAAAACCCTTCTATAAATCAACATATCGATTTTGGTTTCATTTTGAAGCTTGAAATGTTCTTTAGTGCTTGACGTTGAGAAATTTTTTATATATCAATATTCTACTGTATTCTAAATTTTTGTTTATAATGACGTGAACTAAAAAATGTTTTCAGTTTATATAAATCTATGTAACAATTTAAACTCTTAAGTGAAAAAAAGAAATACTAATTGTCAGGTACTAGAGAATTATTCTATCAAGTGAAAGTTTTATGTTTCTATCTTTCATAGTTTGGAAGTAATCATGTTTCAAGTTTATAGTATAAATTTTCAAGAAAGCAATTTTTATAAACAAATTATAAATAATTATAAAACATTTTTCTTGTGAAATGTCCTAATATACAGCTATATAATAAATATAAAAACATTGAAAGCCCTGATACTTAAAAATAAAAATGTCATACTTAGAAGCGTACATGCACCTTAAAGAAAGAAAGAAAGAAAGAAAGAAAGAAAGAAAGAAAGAAAGAATGAAAGAAAGAAAGAAAGAAAGAAAGAAAGAAAGAAAGAAAGAAAGAGGTTTGTGAGAAACATCAACAAATTTTAACTTCGTCCACCACAAATATGACTTAGCCCCACAGAGATCCGAACTGTGTTCCCCAGTTACTAAATTAGCGGTCTGATGCGGAGCCGCCGTTATGGCTTCATTGAATTCTTAATTCTGGCTACAGACGGGAAGTAACATTTGCTCTGTCTAGTTTCTCAAATTCCGATAGTACACTAGTACACCTGTGAACAGTGTGGGGAGACTTATGTCTAAGAGAATAAAAAAGTGGTCCACATGTCTAGATCGGATAGTGTAGCATTGTTATACGGTCTGGCACCGTTGGTAGTATGACACATTACCTCGTTGAAGGGAATACAAATGGCAGTGGAGACCCAGCATTAGTTATTGCTGGATTTGTCACTCTCTGGGAATGACAACAAGATGTTGTGCCAATATCAAGAACCTCTGCCAAACAAAAACAAGACCGTTACATATAAGAAAATCCTCGTACTTCCGTCTCAAAATTATATTCATTACAGTATATATGCATAATTATGTAGACATAATACATATATTTTAGACAGTATTTTCCTCCTTAAATAAATAATCACACAACACACTGTGACACCATAGGCGTAGCGAGGGGGGGGGGGTTTGGGGGTTTGAACCCCCCCCCCCCATTGATTAAAAAAAGGAAAATTGTAAAATTTTTTTAAGTCTGCCCATAAATTGCTTAATACAAGTATAAAGCGTGCGAAGCTTAAAACTCGTTATTTTGCGTCTTAATTTTTAAAATTTTCCGGGGAAGGACCCCCGGAAGCTTAAAACTTGTTATTTTGCATCTTAATTTTTAAAATTTTCCGTGGGAGAACCCCCGGAAGCTTAAAACTCGTTATTTTGCATCTTAATTTTTAAAATTTTCCGGGGGAGGGCCCCCGGACCCCCCTCTCCTTCCATACTCGCCAGACTCCGCGGATGTTATAACCCCTCCCATATGGTCGGCCTGGTTACGCCTATGTGTGACACTGATATTAAAATTATATTTATATTTGTCCAATGATATATTTGGAGTGTCTTATAAAATCGAAGTAAGATTTGTGTGTAAAGTATTAAAATACCATTTATTCAATATAAAAACAACACCGTAACACACTGGGCATTTACACAATATCAACTAGTGAATCCTGCAAGAACTTCGTATAACAATCAAGAGAGGAACACTTTACGCCTATGAAGATTCGGACACTATCATCATATATATATGGTGCAAAGACTCCCAATAATAGGGAAATTCATTTCACATATACATTTTAGTGTTTTACAGCATAGACCTGTATGTAAATTGTGACAAATTTAATTTTAATCTGTACATACATTTTTAATGGTCTTTTAATACTTTACACACAAATCTTACTTAGATTGTATAAGACACTCCAAATATATCATTGGAAAAATATAAATATAATTTTAATATCAGTGTCACAGTGTGTTGTGTGATTATATTTATTATTAGAGGGTATAAGGGGCAAACACTGTCTAAAATAATCCCCCCTCTGCGGCAAACAAGAAATTTATAAAAAAATAGATATAGTTCAACATATACAATTATATAACATCAGTCCGCAAAATGAAAAAAAAAAAATAGTTGTGTACTTTCTAGAAAAATAAACTTCAAATGAATTTTTTCCTTGCTTTTGCAAAACTCTCTCATTCTCTAGTTCATTTACAGTCTGGGGTATAATTTATTATTCTTACGAAAAACAGCTGCAACAAATATAGATGAGAATCGCACTGGCTTATTTAATGATATTTCTGCCTGTGATCACATGTTATTAAATGCATCAAACGTAGAGCCCACTGATGATTTTATTTGATGATTGCTTATATTGATTTTTATAAATTGAACTCTGAAAGGAAAAAAATACTTTATTTGGATGACACGCTTTCTTTAACCCGAATGATTTCTGGACATTGCACAGTTTTATTCAGACGCCGTGTGAGGTCACTGTAAGAGTAAGCATGAAAATAAATTCATGCAGAATTAAGAAATACTAATATCAATTTTTAAATTACTTCCGTTATTATTATTATTTATTATTATTAATTAAATAGGCTGTCTCATATTTGAGACTAGCTTCATGATATAGAATAATAAACAGGCCTATAATTTCTATTTCCTCTGCCCGTACCATAGGTATTGTGTTCGATCCCGAAAATCGAAGTTGAGTTTTTAACATAAATACAAGCTTTGAGGTGCCCTGAATTAAAAAAATATATATTATTTTCAGAAACATGTCTATGTGTCTATACGCGTCTATGTGTGTGTCTGTGTGTATGTGTCTGTGAACAACCAAGCTTCAAAACCATCATATGAAAAGAAAATTTTGTATTGGGGTTAGGTATCCTCTGAGGATGTGACACAAAGACTGGCGACGACTTTCTCTTATTTTTAAGGGGACTTTACATGAAGAAAATTTCGATTTCACGATTTTCGCGAAAACGGCTCTAACGATTTTCTTTAAATTTTGTGTTGGGGTGCTTACACCAAGAACTAAAACGTTTATTTGAACCATTTTCCCCAAAAATTCTCTGACGGGTAATTATAAGCTGCATTACCCGTGTTTAGGATAAAGAATGATATGCGAGGGTATGAATCAGATTTCATTTGGATTGTGTATGCTTCGATGATGCGATGTGGAAACGATATTCTCTACTTTTTTTTTTACAACCAATTTACATGAAGAAAATACATATAATAGGCTATATTGTACCAGGAGGGAACACTTTTATATGGGCAGAGGAAGTTACGTGTTTCACATAGGATTTTCTTCCAATACGAGCCCAGGAAATCCAACAATTTCATATGAATTAAGCAAAACAGAATTCAAAGATTATAGAAATAGCAATTGTAAGTATAGTATAATGAACTCAAAGTTTTTTAGTTTTATATACTTTACCTGATTACAAGAACTTACAACTTCTTACGTTGTGTGGTAACAATGCCATAAAATGGTTAGTTTAGTCTTGTTTCTAGAATAGAGTAACTCTTCGTTTCTGCCAACATCTTCAGCAGTGACGCATGATTAAGAACAGGGGATGGATAGAAGCACCTCCCGACAGTGTGAAATCGAACTGGAAGTCATTCTTGTCACGTACTGCGCGACACTCACTAACAATACCAACGAATTTCATCCGTACGGATTCTGTGTAGAGAAGCAAATATCATAGCCTTCTTTCATTGAATGAAAGCCCTGGAAAGTTTATAGAATAAAAAATGTATATTATATAGGCTATATTCTTATAGGATGTTTTGTAAACTGTATTGATGTTGCATTTTCCTCAGTAGTAGTATTTAAAAATCGGCCCGGGAATTATATTTAGAAAAGCGGCCCACAATGACAATAATAATATTAAAATAATAATAAGTTGATAAATAAAATGTAATTTACTAAAATCCGTTCAATATGCACAAAATAATAATTTTGAATACACTCATAAATTGAAGTAAAAAAAGTAATACTCGTTAATTGAAGTAAGAAAAAAGTAATTTATTTTTCCATCCTGCGCCAATATTTTATTTTTAAAATAGTTTTATATTACTTGGCGCACGAATTTATTAATATAAATTTTGGGGAGAAGAAGTCATTATGTAGGAGGCTTTGTCTTCTACTTGTTGCTTTGATAAACACATTATAGTCGGCCCTGTAATAACACATTGTTAAGACGCTGTGTTGCGTCTGATGTTTTGATTTTATACAGGATGTCACGTACTGACATATTGTCGGCATTCTGTTGCGTTTTGTATCTATTGTTACTGTAGTATGGGGAGACTTTGGTTCTCCCGCGATTGTGGAGTGTTTTACTTATTGTTTAGAGTTCTGACGTAACAAATAGGCTTCTTTGGTATAAATCAGCGAGGCCAATGGTGCCTCGTTCTCATTCTCACGTTATCTTTCTTCGGCTCTACTTGAATCCTCCCTCTGAGGTTTCGTCTTCGTTTTCGGGCAATGGACATCGAC
The DNA here is from genome assembly GCA_964059195.1 of Ectobius pallidus. NCBI lineage: Eukaryota > Metazoa > Arthropoda > Insecta > Blattodea > Ectobiidae > Ectobius > Ectobius pallidus. Next base: position 109,112,644 of record CAXKWD010000002.1, on the reverse strand, counting down.
CTGGGTCTTCTTGGTTCTCTAGGATGTGGCTTCATTCTCAATTAGGATTATTTTTAGAGGTATGTACTTATCTTTGATTTATTATCTCGGGAATTATGAAATGCATTAATATTGAATTTAGCCCTTCAGGCCGTCATGTATATGCGCTAGGCGGTGATCTTTAAAGTGGATGCCTGTTCGACTCTGTGCTTATAGTGGCCTTAATTTATGTTCTTTTCACTATCCTTGAACCGTGTGTCCATGTCCGTTGTCCGAGGAGAGTGAGCCTTCTTCAACCACAACTCCGTGGATGGAGAAGCTGTTTTTGCTTCTTTCAAAAAATGTAAGTCACTAAAATTTATTATGTAAATTTTCATGTATAGAGAATCGCCATATTGAGTTTGTCTGTGTAACCTCTTTTTCAGGAACCGATTGTTCTTTAATTTATGTTCTTTTCAAAGGGTTATTATTTATTTTGAATTAAATTATATGTATGTATTCTAGGCCATCAGCCGTTCTGTAAAATAAACCCTTTTTCTTTTCTATATCGCTTCCTTTATGTTTTCTATCTTTTAGAAAACATATTATATGCGAAAGGCATCGAAACTTGTTTCGAGGCCTTTCGTTAAATATGTTGCCTCTTTCTCCGGTCTTTCTTTCAGTCACTTAACTTAGATCCTCTGGGACTGGACCTGGCGTCAGGTAGCGGAGAAATTATGTCCAGGTAATTATTAAAGTTTGACTTTGTGACTAGCCGGAGGGGTGGCGCAATCCTTTCTTGTACTCTTCGTTAGAATCACATACATGATTTATTTTATATACGGTAGATACGTTGACTGGTGAGGACAAAATTGATTAGATTATAATGGACTAGAATGTAGAATGTAGAACTACTGGACATTAACAAAAAATGTAAACAAAAGTGTAAACAAAAAGTGTTTAGGCCTATATTATGACGCACATAACGCAGCTCTATTACTAATATTGTACGTGTATATGCTGTGAATACAGCATATAACCTATATTAAAAAGAAAAACAGCTGCCATAACTCTTCATTTTGATTTTGATTTAATTTAATTAGTCGTTTTCCTCGTTTTTTATTGTTGTTATTCTTATTTGTTAATTTTAATCATTGTTGTAAGTGTTATCGTTTAGTATTTAGTGGCAATCCCTCACGATATGAAATAATATATTATAGAAAGTTGGAAACCAATCTTTCATAATAAACAAAGTATAGTAATTACTTTGGTATAAAGTGTAGTAGGCTTATAAGCCGGGGCGGAATAACACAATCTGCTTCTGCAGCGTATTCACCATTAGCCACAGTGCTCACACATAGTAACTTCGATATTGCTTAGGATTGCCGTTAAGAAGACAATCTAAGAGTGCAACTTCACTCTGATCTACTACAAAAATACTCAGATACACACTATACAGGCCTATGTCAACGTAATCAAACTTGATTATAATATACATAGACGACTGACGTTCGTTCTTGTATAAAAGATTTTCTGTCTCACATGAGTAGTGTTCAAGTCTTTAAATCGAAACCATGCTCACTCTAATTTCAACAGTTCTTTAGATAGATAGATAGATACTATAATTTGTCCAAGACATATAAAATATGTATAGCACCGTCATAAGTCATAAGAGATATTAAAAGACACTTAGATTATAAAACTCATCAACAGAATACAGAGGGTTAGATCTCAGTGTTGTTAAAACCGTTTTCCTAAATGTTAGGAAAGAAAGATTTTTAATTTGAGAAGGAATTTTACTAAATAGTTAAAACGATGAATGTTCAAAACTTTTCTGAGTAAGGATACATTTATATTTACAAATGTATAAATTTGAATTACCACGTGTGGGGTAACTATGGATTTGAGAGCGAGTTTTGAAGCTCTTTACATGTTTCCTGACATGCCATTTCCATGTGGAAATACTTTAAACCTTAAATGCATGAGACTCAATTTCTCATGTAAATTATAAATCCGTACCGCACAGCAAAGAAAAGAGCTAACGCAATGATTATGCTCCTAATTAATTTTTTTACTCTAGCCTATTCTGTAAATTTTATAAGAATTTTGAATTTCCCTTAGAGTTAATTTTTCCATTATTTTCTTCAAAATTTAAAGCAAATTATTGCATACTACGGGATACAATATGCATTCAAAGGTTAAAACATTCACCAACGAATGCCGCTTACCCATGATCAAAATAGGCTGTAAGATGTAAGGGCTTTTTCAGATAAATATAATAGGCCTACTCATATTATACATCGAAAGAAGACTAGGCTATGTTTATACTGTAAAAACTCGCGAAAAACCCTGTATACATTAAATACTCTTGGTACAAGAAATTAATAATTCGAAAAAAAAAAAAAAAGAATTACGGCGGACAAAAGCCGCCGCCCCTGAGATTCATGCTACCTTAGACTAGGCCCCTCACATATACATGTGGGCCTCGTTGCCAGCTGTTATGATGGCCCCCTTAATAAAAATAATATTTTAGGGAATTTGTAGATAACTATTTATGTTTAAAACTTTTAAATTTTGGAACATTTTCCACAGCTTAGGACTACTCAGCATTGCCAAAGGACCTGTGTTGCTTAAACGTATCAGAATATCCCAGCAAGCATTATAATAATTTTCCATAAAATTTTAATTGTCTTTATTAATAAAAACAATGTAATAAATTTAATAAGTGACACATTTTTATTATTATTTATTTATTGAGCGATTTCCTCATTTCTGAGGTTAAACTCCACCAACACAGCAACTCTATTACAATAACATTTGTATAAAAGTTCAGTAATTTCTAATTTTTACATATTTTAATAAAATTAAAATTAACATTTTTATTTTTATTTTTATTAATAAAAATTCATAAAAAGGAGCTGATGGATCATCATTAAAACAATACAATGTATAATTTGTTTTACCTTAGTTACAAATTTTACATAAAAATTCTTTGTAAAGATGCTAAATGCTCTTTATTAGATTTATAAACATATTTAAAATAAACAATAAATAAAAGTTCTGCTAAACTTTTATCATTTAGCACTTAATGATTGCTTCAATGACTTGAATCATTCACCTTAAACTTTCAGGATTTTTCAGTGACGGGATGTCTATATTTTAATTTGACATGTGAAAAACTTATTGAACATAATCATAACTTATGTATTTTTACTCACTTTTTTGCTCCTTTGCGAGCCCCCCAGTCCCACGGGGATCCGTTGTCAGAGCAACGGCAGCACCGTCCATGTGAGGGAACTACCTTAGGCTACAGCACACTCAGCTAAGTGTTAATTTGGGCAGACTATTTTTGCAATTCACTGTTTCTTATCCATTTAATATTAAAACATCTTCAGAATTTATATCAACAAAATATTCGAGTTCATTGTGTCTTTATAGTAATCACAATGAGGAAGATAAATTCTAAGCCCGTATGTATCAATAAATGTTAGCCTACCCTATTTTGGCACTTCAAATAAATGTTTCTGCTATCGTATTTTTAACATATTAACGAACAGTTGTTGTAGACCGTTGCAATTAAAATTTTGGTAGGCCTATCGGTATCCACCTGAATTGCGATAGTCGGCCGATACTTGCGGCACAGGGCAAGCAATAATTAGACGATTAATTCCCTTAAAATTGTAGGATTAAGAACCTGTAATAAAGCGCCGTGTATAATCGTGTATTGTTTATATGTCTTTCCTTTTTTAACACGCGAACAATATTTAACTTGTCAAATCTCCGTGCCTGAAAGCGATAGTGTTATTTACTTATGTGCAAAACATAAGGCGAGAATCTATAATTAGTAGACCTATAATGCTATGATCATAATCTTCATAATCTTTATCTTATGGAAAAAAGAAAACAGAGAGGAAAAGGATCAAGAGAAAATAGAGCTGATAAGATTAAAGAGAACAGAAAAACGAGAAGAAGACAAAGAAGCGGAAAGAGAAGATGAGAAGAGGAGAAGAGGAAAGAGAAGATAAAAGATAAGAGAGGAGAGAAGAGAGTGAGGAGAGAGAGAGAGAGAGAGAGAGAACGAGAGAGTTAGCGAATAAAAAGAAGACGTTTGGAGTTCTTTTTGTTCAGTTTACGTTTCTTTCAGTCTGAACGACTTTTCTTGCTAGACACTGAGAGCCTGTATGGGATGGAATCGCAGACTGGTGAGTCACTTGCATAATACGTACATGCAATGCATGAATTCATATTCTGTGAGATAGACAGACATGCTTTAGCGATGAAACCGATATTGCTTGAGGGTAAAGAAGTTGCAGCACATCTGCATGAGGGCCAAACAATTTGAAGTTCCTTAGTTTAATATTATAAACAACATCCACAGCAGTGGCGGTTCTCTATTGAAACGTTTGAATCGCCGAGTCACTTCCTAAAAAAAGGTATTTTTCGAAGTTAATTATTTTTTTATTAAAATGATACAATTTTTTATAATATATATTTCGAGCAGCAGGATTCAGCACTAATTAAATATTAAACTCCTTGCGCTCGCTAGAGAAACTTTTTTTTGTCATTTGCTTGGTATTCCCCCGCATCCGCCTTTGCTCTATGGACCAGTTATAATACAAAAATTCCCTTTCGGCAGGCCTACGGGCTGAGGTAGATTTCGAAGTGCTATATCTCGCCTTATATGAGAGCTACCGGGAAACCAGTTATTGATTTGTGGAGTACTCATGAAGAGCTTTTCAACGATACCCCACAAGACGTGGTCTCAAAAATTTCGAATTTCCATCCCCCCACCAACCACCCCCACTCGTACCCCCAAAACCCCCAAATCGTTGGTGTCACTGTGAACTCCATAGTGAGTACTCTAATTTATTCAAACAAAGTTTCCCTCTATACTTCATAGGGGCCGAGATATAATTTTTTCAAAATTTCAACCCCCTCCCCCGACCCTCTCCTTGGGCCAATTTTGTTCATTATCAAACTTGTCCAAACTAATGGGCCTAGAAATAACATAATACAATTTGGTTCAAATATCTTCAAAATTACGGCCGCTAGCGTGTAAAGATATGTATGTATATCAGGCCTGCACAACTTGTTTCACTCTTAGGGCCAAACTCAACTATTGCCACCCGAACAAGGGCCACATCACTGTGGACCTTGTATCTTACATTAGGCCACTGCAGGTAAATTTATAAATGTTGTTATTAGGTCTACAATAAAGGTAAATTAATATGCATATTTAAATTTTAAGAGTTGCAACTATAATTATATTAACAATATTTACTTACAGATGATGTTACAAGATTTCACAATAAATACCATTTAAACACACACGAGGTTTACTAATAATTGCACTGGCATCTATCCTTAACAGTTCAATGTGACACATTACATTTAATAAGTTACAAAATACCTGGTAGGCAGTATCCAACAATTTTTTAAATTTATTCTGATCCAGAACAGAATAAAACTCTTGTAAACTACTCTCCCTATGCTTGACCCGATAGTTTTCAGAACACTGGATATCAATTACTTCCATCTGGAGATCGACAGGTAGATTTCCTGCATCGACAGAAAATGGATCCTGAATTACTTTAATGCGGACTTCATCTTCATTACTCAATGGCATTCTTTTCTGAAACTCTTCACTTAGAAGTGATATATGCTTCTTATATTTTCCACCCACCACCGAATGATATTCAGAAGGAATATTCTGTCACAAGTTATAAATTGCGACATATCCCTTTAGCAAGTTGATTTTCAAACAGGTTTAGTTTACTTTTGAAGGCCTTTATATGAGAAATTAATTGAAAAACAAATTTATTTTTTCCTTGAAGTTAAGGTCATTCAAGTGACCCAAAATGTCACACAGGAAAAACAGATCTTGATTCCATTCTTCATTCATTATATCTGGAAATTTTTCCTCATCTCCTTCAGATTCCAAAAATTCAACTACTTCATTTTTTAGAAGGACAAAGTGCACCAAAACTTTACCGCTGCTTAACCAATGAACATCAGTGAGGTTTGGTAGTTCCCCATAGTCGGCATCATTTTCTTCTAGAAACGCCCGAAACATTCTGTGCTTCAAACCCCCCGAGCTCGAGTATAGTTGACCAGAGCAAATACTATTTTCATCACATGATCAAACTGCAAAACCTTTGAACATAATACCTGCTGATGAATTAGGCAGTGAAATTTTGCCAGTGGTTTACCTGCGTACTGTTCAATAATTGTTACAGCACCAACATTTTCCCACGCATAGATGGGGCAAAATCAGTGCAAATTGCTACTAAATTTTCGAAATTTAAATATAGTTTTTCTGTTACACACTTCTTATTTTTTTTTTTTAATTGGAGCTAGATGAAAAAGTCTTATTCCCCTATCCTATATATTAAACAAAATAATTTTAATCAGTCAGACGGGCCAGAATAAATAGCAATGCGGGCCGCATGCGGCCCGCGGGCCGTATGTTGTGCAGGTCTGATGTATATATATATAACTTTTTTTTTGAACGGGCGGTGGTTTCGTAGTTAGGGAAGCATGAAACGTAATGATATGAAAGAATTTTTCAAAAGTCATGACATGGTATCGATTGCACTAGGTAGATTTTTCTTCGAAATCTACCTAACAATCAGAAGAAGGATATTTAAAAAAAGCGATTTCATTATATTTATGTTTTTGTTACTGTGTTTCAACAACAGATGGACACATTAACCTTTTTACTGCTAGCTGAAGTATAAAGGTGTCACTTTAAAATGAGCATAAAAGCAGAGATAAACAACCGATGGAGTATTTCTTTACATAAAATATGAGGACCTTTTATGCAGAAGTTTAGATTGTCATTTACAGAAACCAGCAGTTTTACTGAAATTTTCCTCATTGATTTCGCACTTAGAGCCCACTGATGATTTCACTTGATGATTACATATAACTTATCTGTATCTTAACACACAGCTATGGTAACCAAGGTAATGGTAACTGTGTTAAGTTCTTAGGGGTACACTTGGAATCTAACTTAAAATGGAAGACTCAGATAAACTACATTTGTAAAAAAATATCGGTTGGGATCTTCATACTTAGAAAATTAAAATGTCAGGTGAATCCTCACATTCTCAGAATTGTTTATTTTTCTTACATTCACTCTTACATAAATTATGGTATATTAGTCAGGGGGAATGACCCAAATGTTATAAGGATTTTAAAGTTACAAAAGAAAGCTGTAAGATTAATTAATGGCAGTGAGGGTAGAGCTCATTGCAAACCAATATTCAGGAAACTTGGTATATTAACGGTTACATCTTTATACATCTGTAAGTATTTATGTTTTGTAAAGGACAATATTGAATCATTTTCAACTTTCAACGTAACTCATCCATACAATACCAGGTACAATAATAATTTGAGAGCCAATTTATGCAGAATTTCAACAAGCAAAAACAGCTTCAATGAAGTTGGTATAAAGTTATATAATGCAATACCTGAATATATGAAGGTTTTGGACACGAACAAATTTAAAATATCGGTTAAAGACATGTTGCTGGATTTATGTGTGTACCAACTTAATGAGTTTTTTGATGCAACTGTATATTAGAATTGTTCACGTAGTATGTTTGTATATTATTTTATATGTTTTATTTCTATTTATGTAAGACAATGTCATGCAAAATTTATTTTGTCACGACAATAAAATTTATTATTATTATTAAATTTGGTTGCTATGACCGTCGTTACAACATCTCTATTAAATTTTATTGTGAATTGATTGAAGATGTCCTTTCTCGGTTGCTATCTTGGTTCATTTGTTTACGACTCTGAGAGCTTTTTTTTTTTGTAGGTGGACATGAATGCACGCATAAATGGGAGAACATTGAACGATTTGGACGAAACTCACTATGCGGTTTTTTTTTGGGGGGGGGGGGCTTATGAATTCGAATCTGAGGTCTTTTTCCCCGGGCGGCGCACTTTAATCTTGAAATGCACCTTGAAGCCGGGTTTTTAGCTATTTAATTATCAATCGTTTTAATTGTTTATGCATGATTTGGGTAAGGTTCATGAACCTGTGGTACATTTTAATAATTTAATTTCAAACTGTTTGGCCATTATGTCAAATCATAGTTCATTGTTAAGTTTCAAATCATAGTCGAATGGTTAAGTTTAAGGTAAAAATTTCAGTTTAGCGTGGAGCATAACATAATTACAACTGTTCAGGTAAATTTATGTCACATTGAATCCACATTAATCCACACTGAATCCACATTCATCCACATTAATCCATATGAATTTACACTGAATACACATTAATCCACATGAATCTACCAGATGAACTAGATCGACAAAGACGTACGCTTCCTCATTTTCGCTCTGAAAGGGTTAATGATTCCAAAATAATGCATGCAAGATTTCTCATCATTTTTAAGTATCCTATCCCTTGACCCTTACACTGTAAATCCTTTAGTACACAGTGCGAGAATGTTTATGCAGTGAGGTGTTCGGTCTATGTGAATATTTTAAATAGCTAAATAAAATCAGGTAAACTGATGTAACAAAGTGCCAGTGTGTTTTTGTTTAATCAGTTATCTTTACAATTATGATAGGCTATGCACAATATGTATTTTTTTAATTGATTTCCAAGTTAAGCTCCAGATTTATTCATTAAGCAGGGCTTACGGAAGAACAAAGGTCTATTTTTTTAAATCAGATTAAAATCGTCCAGCATCAGCTGTACTGTACAGATTTGTGATATCTTGACAATCGCACACTCACATAAAAATAAATAAAAAATAAAGAAGTCAAATTTGTCGGCTCGGGATTTGAACCATTGAACTGCAGAATGTGAGTCTAAGACGTTACCATCTTGTCCACCAGGGTCATATTAACAGTCTAGTTGGACAAGCTTATGTAAAGCAATAATGTTATTTGTCATAGCCAACTGCATTTTAATCTCCAAATCCTTATAAGATCACAGTAAAACAATTGACTATGTTGTCATGATAACTGATTTGACTTTCATAAATTCTTTCGAATACGTATATTTACATAAAATAGGCACTAAATTTGGAATTACTCCGAAACCGTTCAACCGATTTTACCCAATATCAATAGACATGTTCCCATGGACATTATAAATGTGTACACCAAGTTTCATGAAAATCCGGTAAAGCATGTTTGAGTTACCGCGTCTTTAAAATAGACACTAAATTGGGTTTTACTCTGGTACCGGTCTACCGATTTGGTCCAATATCAGTAGACATCTTCTCATGTACATTATAAATGGTTATACAAAGTTTCATGAAAATCCAATGAAGCATATTTGAGAGTTCGCGACTTCTTATATATTAACATAAAAGGCACTAAATTGGGCATAATTCCGCTATCGGCCTACCGATTTGGTCGAATATGAATAGAAGTCTTTCCATGGACATTATAAATGGGTATACCAAGTTTCATAAATATCCGATAAAGCGTATTTGAGTGGTTGCGCCTTTAAAATAGACACTAAGTTGGGTTTTACTCCGGTACCGGTCAACAGATTAGGTTCAAATTCTAAAGGGTACTTCTCTTGGACGTCATAAATGCGTATACGAAGTTTCATAAAAATCCGATACAGCGTATTTCAGTTATGGTGCCTTTCTAATATAATACTATTAAAATAGGCACTAAATTGGGCATTACTCCGGTACCGGTGAACCGATTTGGTTCAATAGCAATAGGGTTCTTCCCATCGACATTATGAATGTTTATACCAAGTTTCATGAAAATCCGAAAAAGCGTACTTGAGTTATGGTGCGTACAGACGCACGGACAAACGGACAGACGGACAGACAGACAGACGGACATACATTTTTTCGTCCCCCACACAATCTCATAAAGTACCATACTGGCACTTAATAAACACAAATAAAGTCAGTAGTAAAATTCCTTCAAATTTCATTAGTTTTCGCTACGTAGGCCTACTTCACCTCCTGATAGAGGGAAAATATTAAGAATTAGGCCTAGGGATGAAGGATTTACTTACTAACTTATAAAGCATCCTCCCTACACTGTAGATAGCGAGTTCGATAGGGGTTTTGAGGAAGATACGATTTGGGACAGGATATGTCCTGTGGGAACCTAGTTGTCTAGGCGTAACATTACAAAGTTGAAAACACTGTTTCGATAGAACGGAAAATCCTGCATTTGTGGAAATATTTCTCAAAATTTACTGTTGAGCATTTACCGTCTGATTGCCCAGTTTTTTTTTTATTTATTCATAAAAGGATAATTTTAATAGCCTACTTCATCTAAATTATTGTGGACTTGAATTTATTAAGCCCCTGCAGCCTATTTCGCAAAATAATAATAATAATAATAATTACATTTTCAATGTATAGAGAGGGTGTGTAATATTGTTGTATTATTTCCAATGTATGGATGAATGTGTACAATACGCTTAATTTGATTTTTTATGTTTTTTTGCTTATGTGTTGTTTGTTTTTCTGTTGCGCGTAATTTCCTTTTGATAATAGTGTCATATGGTAATTGGTATATTCAGGCTTTATTATACATTTGTATTTCAACTATAGTCCTATCACGCATATTGTACATTAGGGCGTTACTTGTTTGGAGAATCAATAACAAAAATAATAAACACGGCTTCGATTCCCACCCAGGACAATTTTTTTTCTCCATAGAATACAACTTTATTACTATAATTCTTAGACCTATAACGAGTAGATCATTAAAAGAAAGGCACCTTGGTCTATATGTAATGCGATATAGATATAGATATATCTAATGGATATAGATATAGATATAGATCTAATCTAGATCTAATCATAATGTATGGATTGGAAGTATTGTATAACTTTTTTTTAATTTTTAGCGTTCTGTGCAATTGGCTAATTCTGGGCCTCTGCCTTGAGTCCGCCACCTTTGACTGAAACTATCAATCAAGACCCAAAGGAACATCGGTGTACAAGGTGTGCTATATGGACTCCAGCACGGATGACAACGGGTAGCGAGTGGTATGGCGCCTTCAGCTTAACCTCTGCCTCCCACTCATTCAGAAAAAAAAAGTGCTTTGACCCGTGGAAAGCGCTTTATATGGGCAACAATCTACGACTTGTCACGCACGAATATCACTGGGAAGAAGACGACACCGCCTGATGACGCTACAAGTCTCGCTAACTTTACCAGCCCGGGGATATCATTTTATTACCACCATCTCAAGCTAAAAACCTCCTGTTCCTAAATGCCAAAATTGAAAAATCTTGGAGTACGTTTTATTAACTACTGCGTTTCAAAATCGTATTATAACTCGCGACATTTTGCGTCACAAAACCCATCCTTTCTTTGCTACAATTGCTTGCCTTTAATTTTGAATTGGCTCTTTCTTTTTATTTCTTTAATTCGTTCATTTGAATAATTACATGTACACTGTACAGTTGATTTCAGACAAGTCAAATAATACATTCTAAATATCATATTATTGTCTTATTAATTCTTATCCATACACATCCACTCAACGACTAAGCAGAAACTCGAGCACATTTACCGATATTTACATAACAAATTTATGTAACTTATTCATGTTTACTGAGCAAAATCCAAAAGACATAAAGTGTAATTTAAACTTAATTGAACAAGGTCATGTTTTTCACCCTATTCTAAGAACTATTTTTACAAAAGTGAATGCTTCATTCCAGCCTTCGGAAATTAAGTGGCGATCATTTGTTTGTAATGGCTAGGCCCTATTTAGAGTACGATTACTTCCACAAAGTCTCTGGCCTTGAAGACTTAACCCAGCCAGCGAGCTTCTCGTTACGTCTCGTTACCAGCTTGCGCAGACTTATGCGCGTAAGATCATTTAGCTACTGTTAAGCACAGAGTGAAGATCACACAGCACGTTGCCAGTCATAGAAAATACTATACTATATTCAACTATACTATATAATAGTTGAGTGGAGGGATAATGCCGCAGCGAGACAGAGACAGACAACACGCGGAGTGAGATAGAAGAGCTGAGCCAATAAGGGTGCAGCTACCTCCCCTAGGCAGGAACTCCAGGAACGATGACACTCGCTCCTAAGGTAAAGGTAAAGCGATCCCTATACAGGCCATGGAGGCCCAGAGGGTTCCAGGAGGTTGAGGCTCCCAGATTTTGGACATTCGGCACATGAAGGTGGTAAGGTTGTCAGCCTTACGCACCGGCCGCCTTTACCCCCAGGATTGCTCCTGGTACTCATTTCTGTTAGAGGCTGAGTCGACCCCAGGGCCGTAGTGCCACCAGAAGGATTAGGCCAATTGAAAAATCTCAACGACCTCATCGGGAATCGAACCCGCGACCTTCCGGTTTGTAGCGCAGCGCCTCAACCACTACGCTACGGCGTACCCCTCGCTCCTAAGGTATAAACGTAAAAACCCAGAGACTTTGTGGAAGTAATCGTATTCTAACAGTACTGAGGTCTGTAACCGTCAGCCGTGGGAGGAAATTTCGTTCCACAATAGCAGTTTTACATGCCTGTAAATTTACAGATATGGGACTGTTGCAATGCCATCGAACAAGGTCGAAGTCGAACCGACGAACTAGTGAAGATAAAGCCAATTTCTTACTGACTGTTCCACATAGACATAAGCTTACATGTTTGTTTTGTAGCTGTTAGGGCCTAGATTAGATTAGATTAGATTAATGAGGGGTAGTGTAAGCCCTTCGGCTTCTCAACACTGCGACCTTAATAGATATATTGTGAATACCCTATTCTAGCAGTCACCACTTTATTTCAAGGCTTTTCAATGTAGCCTATAATTTTCTTGGGTGATGTCTAGTCCTAAATCTGGGGATTTTTCGTTACTGACCGGACCGCCAGGGTGAAAGGCAAGTATGCTACCTATACACCCATGGCGGCGGACTTTGTAGCTGTTAATATTAATTTGACAATAATCTACAGAAAAGAAAAACTTTTTACATCGACTTCTGTAAGCTTTTTATTACAAAATACGTAAATACATTTAAATTCTAAACATCATTTTAATCTTACATATAACACCGCGGTAAATAAATGAATATATTCTCTTCCGAACTTTCCTAATTTGGAAATGATAAATTGAGTCCCCTTTTCTAAAATAATCTCTGATATATACCTCAGACCTACTGGTAAAATAGTGTAAATAAAAATTTACTATGTAAATTGGGTCCAGGGTGTGATGAGTGAATGGATTTTCTATGTGCTTTTAACTTATTGAAGCTTAAGATTATAAAAACTAGTTAATATCCCAAAAATCAAAAGTCTTTAAATTATTATACAGCATTCTACATTCAGTATATTTGTAATACCCATAAGACACCACTTGGAGGTTGACTGGGACGTCTGAGCCATGGCCTAAGGCATTTAATTTGTCACATTTTGAAATTTTAAACATTTGGATTTGGAAGCATTTTTTTGGATCCTGCTTTTAAAAAGTGAAAAGTTAATATTTTGCCATTTATGAAATTCGCAATTTTCTCTTTTGATTTCTTTTTCTTTTACTTTTAGTTCCTCCCAGTTATGAATAAGATCTGAATAACAACTACCATTATTATTCAAAATATTAATTAAGCGTAAAACCATTTTATAATTTGTTTGTGGCATATTAATTAATACCAGTTCTGGGTTAATCAAGGATTAAACACAGCTTTGTAAGCATTTGGTTGTCCGTAATGTGACTTTTAAGGGTCCTGCGCGCGTGCTGATAGCCTAATTTCTTTATGTCGCAATCTATTATTGCAACACACATTATTTTCTCAGGAGGAATTTAAAATTTTGGTTCCAGTCATTTTCAGAGCAATGCTGGAAAGGAACTCATATATTTTCCACACTGCAATTCTAAGAAAATAATTCTTTAGATCTACGGTAGGCTATATGGAGCAGGACATTTTTAAAGCAAAAATTGTGTCTCGACTTTAAAGTTGATTTTCCTCAATATTTTGTTCTAAAATGTCATTATTCAAATTGCTTGATGAGTTGCATTTTTTAATCAATTAGCTGTTTTTGCCCTTATAACTTATTGTTTATGATTTACAGCCTGGCAAGTACAAGTAAAGCTCTGGACCACTGACACTGTCAGCGCTGACTTCAGTGCAATATGTAAGCCTACAAATTATAACCTATTCTTAACGAAAGAGCACACAGCAGACGAGTCAGAACGATTTTCTCACGGATCTTTACTTTGTGAACGCTTGTACAGTAGTAGAATGCGAATAACGCAATATCTGACAGCGCTGCGTGAATCTAACTCCTATTGGTTGCTGATGTGCAGTGTGGGGGAGGACACACCCTTCGCGGGGACAAATACCATTAATTCTTGTTACATGATGTACTGAGCGGCGAGGGGAGGCTTCCAATTTCACATATTTCACGGGTCTAGGCTATAGATAAAGTGGCCGAGAAGTTCACAACAAAATTACGATAAGTAAAATAATGATTAACTATTTTGTCTAAAAGAAATAAACAATTCTATTAAAAAAGGAAGTAATAACTTTTTTGTTTGAAATGTCTAGACATGAAATCTGCAACTTGGTTAAAAGACATTGAAAATTGTACCGCACTGACTTTTTGGCATGGAACCCAATAAAAATCACAATATTTGTTTTCTCAATATCTAATAAATTTACAGCTCTCAAAAGTTTTTGGATTTATTGTGGCAATATATTCCACGCCTCCTTTTCCGTAAATTGTAAGACAGCTCTCGAAAACTGAGTTACCACTATTCTCGGTTTCTACACTTATATTGAAGTTTTGAGCTTCGTGTAAAATTATATTAAAAAATTAGGGGTAAGTAAGGCGAATGCTAGTCTCATTACGCATTCATCAAGTGTTGCGGTGCGGCAGCTCACCGCATGTAACATTCCTGAGAGGGAGGGAGCAATACAAACGAGCGTGCAGTATTGCAGCTAATTGGAGTTAGGACAGTTACGGTGATGACTTTTTAACAGTCTGCCCTGCGCAAAGCATCCCAAGTGAGTCTGTGCTGTATAGCTGGTTATGCTAATGATCAAGACAGCATCTTCTGCTGGACCACACCTCAGTGCTGGACTATTCACGTCTTTTGTTCTTTTATAGCTGTCAACAGCTTAAGCAATGCCTAGCGGATCTTTGCGATTTTTTCTTGTCCAGTGTGAACACACAGAAAGTTTTTATCTAATTGCCATGCGATTTCATTTACATGCAATTACCTCCACTGTGAATCCAGTATGTCTTTTAATATAAATTTACTGCCTCCAATATCTGACAATTCGGTTGTAAGGTACCACCAGTATTGTATGGCTGTGAGATGTCGCATTTATGTTCCTATTCAGGTTATAGATGAACTTGCCAAATAAATAGTACAACAATACATTTTATTAAATATACTATAAATCCTAAAGACATTAATTCTTTGACGAAAGATATTAAAAACTTAAAAATTTGAATGTAGGTTGCTGACAATAATTTGAATAGTTTTATTTTTATTTTATTTGCTTACAACACGGCAAAGCTCCAATCACAGTAGATATATACACATACAATTGTCATTATCAAGAACAGAAGAACTAAGAAAGCGAATGAAGAAATAATGAAATAAAACTTACATAAATGAGTACATATCAAAACCAGAAATCCGTATCAGTAATTGACAACTACGAAATTGGGAAAAAGAAATATTGAAATAAGACATGTGAAATATAAGTACAAATCACAGCTACAATTAAGTCTTTATCATTAATTGAGAAATAAAAACAAAAATAAGACATGACTGTTAGTATTAAGAACATGAAATAAATCTGTTGCACTATAATCAACAAAAAGTTAAATTTCTTAATTGAAGCAAAAAAAAAGTGGACATCTGTTCTGCAAAATCCAAATTCATACCACCTATTATGAGTTTATTATCTAAGCTACACATACGAATAAAAGGTTCATTTTTGTGCAAGAGTTAATGGAGTAATTAAGAAAGATACTTTAAAATCCGTATACTCGTTTTATAATTACCCTACATATTGGATTAAATGTTTTATAAGTGAATTTTTCAATAAATATCTTTGAAAACTGTTCAATGCCTGTAGTTATAAAATAAAAGCACGCATTTTCTTATATAATTTCATCATCAAATGTTTGAAGCTTTGTGAATGCCTGAATTATTTCCACCATCTGAATATTTGCCGTCACTAGCACTATCAGTAATGTAATTTTCCAATCCACCAAATTCTATACCAAATTCTTTAGCAGAAAAATAAATAAACTAATTGATAGTTGTAAGCTCGTAGAGCTTAGAGCCCATTTATTATACTTTTATAGCAAATACTAGTAATGAAGTATTCATACAAGTCACTAGATGGCACTGATGCCAATTACCAGCAGACAGAATTCTTGGCACGCTTGTATCTATTTATTTACATTTAGATAAGGAAAATATCCCTTGTAATCTGTATTGTAATAAACTAAGGAATAGTTTTACATATTCATTCCTGTTACTATTAGCTATGATCATTAGATTAAATAATTAATGTTAATTAGCAACAGAAAGCTACATTGACGATATCGAACTGATATCGATAAGTCGAGTGACAGCTCATTAGCATTTACTTGGCGCTACAGCCAGAATACATTAGCTCACTTAGAAGCGTCATATCGATTATTGCACTTGGTTGTAGAAGCAGCTTTATGAATAGATCGATTATTTACCGCATTAAAATTATTAAATTTCTCTGTAATTATACATTACAATTATAATGCAAATGTTCACACGCAGATTCTTTATGTTACAGAATAATTACAGCATGTTATTATCTTTAAATGTACTCTTATTCTGGATGGAAGCTACTGGAAACTTCAAGAAGAGCCTTCCATAGGATTCTAGAACCTGACTCTTTGTAAGATGATTATGTGAACGCATTTTGGCCGTTAGACTTCAATCACTCTCTCACCGATCGTCGCTTCGTAAGGGCACAGCCCCAGTTTAGCAACAGACCACAAGTCTGAATATATTACTGTACAGTTTCTACATACAACTACGCATGGAACCAGCATTAGCAGCCACTACTTAATCTACCAGGAGGTGGATTCTAGGACGTCACTAGAACTTCGTGGAGCGTAGCTTGTAGCCATGGAAGGACTTTCTACTGGCCACCGTTCAGGATGATCCACATCACCATAGAACTTTAGCATCTATAACTGTACATCCTCACTTAACTACAGTCCGGCTAAATGCAGTCACATTCTCATCAGATGTAGTCGCAAAACAAGTTAAGTAAAATAAAGCAAATTGTATTAACACACAAAGCCAAGTAAGGCTTGCATCTTTATGTAGCTAAAGTAAATACTGCTTATATAATTGTAGGGAGTTTTGGCATCCTTGCAGCTCCTCTTTTTCTCTACTTGCAAGCCAAATATGCTGCAGTAGTAGTTTGAACAGGACATAGTAATCTCACGAAGATCAAGGAATGGTCTAGCAAATTGATATTTTGCAAATAGTAATTCAGCATTTATCAAGATAAGAAGTTTTGGCAAGCAATTGCAGCTTCTCTTTTCCTACTTGCAGATAGAGTATACTGCAGTAGTATTTTGAGTCAATACAGCTCAATTATTCCTGAAGTTTGTAATTTTTGAGATTAAAATAAAAAACTTATATTATTGTTGTAGATCACAAAGCATGGTGTATTCTCACAGCAAATGAACCTTAAGTCATTCCTGAAGTATACCTAGTGAAAATAGCAAGCACTATTCAATATTGGTCTATACCAAATACAAGGAGAAGCAGTAGTCTTCAAGAAAAGAAGAATAAAGTAACAATTCTCTCTCCCCATTATTCCTGCTTCCTTCAATATCCTCACACTTCTAAACTTATATATTTTCTGGATTATAATCCAGTGGTCCACCGAAAATCCTATTGCAAATTCTGTTAGGCACACTAGCCTACAATAGTATTACATAACATGTGCATATCACACATTTATACTCTCTCAATAGGATTGCCTTTAACACTTGATCCTTGAACATTATTGTTTCTCTTGTGAAGAAAAGGCGTACTATAAATGATTATTGCTATTATTATTATTATTATTATTATTATTATTATTATTAATTTTAGCAAAATAAAATTCCTTAATGTGGTTCAAACGGTTGAGTAGTGCATACAGAAATCAATCACATGATAGATAGTTCTTTTAGAAAAATAAAGTCAGATTGCAGAATTATCAAAAATGATATCCTCCAAGGTTTGGTGTTATTTATTAGTCTATTTGTGTAAACAACATACCAGAACTTCCACAACTTAAAGTAAAACCCTATGCCGACGACACTATGGCTATTTAAGATAAAACAATGGAGCTAGTGTGGGTGCCACTTCTTAAAGACTCTTTCCAAGAACTGCCTCTACCTGCTGCCACCCTAATCCTCTTCGACCTGTCAATCAGTGAACAGAAAGGTAATTAGGCGTATTCACACTTGTCTGCTGTCCAGTACAATGTTTCCAAAAACGTACCACAGCGAGTTTACTTCACTTGAGAAGTGGTGAATGACAACACTGGGGAAATCCACGCGACTACAAGAGCACCTGTTCTTTGTCGGTGTCGATATCGGTGCTGATTTTTGGATTAGGGAACAATGTTATTATATTCTTTTGTAGATAGACAATGGTTTGGGACGAGGTCTTCTTAAATTGGCACCTCGGAGATCTGTTACAAAATTAACTTTTTTTCTGCATATCATAATTGCAATTATCACCGATTAAACAAAAGCATTCTGGCACTTTGTTACATCAGTTTACCTGATTTTATTTTGATAAGCATAAATGTGAAGGAACGAAATTACAATAAATGCCTCACATCTAAAGCAAGGCGTGATCCAAAAAATAAAAAAAAATATATATAACAAAGTGCCATATAGAGTTAATAGGTAATATTTTAGAATAACTGTATGTTTGAGTGTCCATTCTTGATTGCTTTAACAAAAGTTAGTTGTTAAATTTTCACTTGACAAGCAAACTTAGATTTACCTTTGGTAATCCGGACGGCCGTTTCGCACTATTTTAGTGCATCATCAGCGGTTTTCGAACTGCTACTGGTGGGTGCCTGTGTTGTACACCTAGGTGGTGTGGGTGTTGCGTTGGTCTTGAGGTGGGAGTGGGAGTGGGAGTATTTGGCGGTGTTTGAATGTCAGGTATCGTGTCAAAAAGTGTGTGTGATTTGAAGTGTAGTTGGTCATTCAGTATAGATGTGGGGTGATTTTTTGCGTGTTTATATATTTCTAGTTGTTCTATTGTGTTTAGTTTGCGACTTTTGTGGAGTGTGTGGAGAATTTCCATGTTCGTGTCTATGTTAGTGTAATTGTGGTTTGTGTCAAGTAGGTGTTCTGCATAATTTGATTTTCTGTTGTGTGGGTGTTTGAGTGCTTTTATGTGTTCTTGGAATCTTGTTCTAAAGGATCTGCCAGTTTGGCCTATATAGAAGTTGGGACAATTATTGCATTTCAGTTTGTATACTCCAGTTTTGTTGTAGGTGTCCATTTGTGTGCTTTTCCTTGTTAGGTGTTTCTTTAGCGTGTTGTTCGTTTTGTAGGCTATGTTGTACTTGAGTTTTTTGAAAGTTGATGCTGTTTTGTGAGTTTTCTTACCGTAGTATGTTAGTGTGATGAACTTCGTTTTTGGTTCTTGGGTTTGTGTGTGTTCTTTTAGCTTGTGTTTAGTGTTTCTTAGTATTCTATCTACTGTGCTGGGATTGTAACCATTTTCTTGGGCTATGTATTTGATGGTGTTCAGTTCATTTTTGAAATCTTCCATCTCCATTGGTATATTGAGTAGGCGGTGAACCATGAAGTGGTAAGCTGCGTGTTTGTGTTGGGCAGGGTGGTTGGATGAGTTATGTATAGTTGTTACTGTGGTTGTGGGTTTCCTGTAAATTTTGAATTTGTGTTTATTGTCTGTTTTGGTGATTGTGACATCTAAGAAGTTGATGGCTTTGTCTTCTTCTGTTTCCAGTGTGAATTTCATAGATGTGTGTATCTTATTGATGTATGTGTGAAGCTGTTCGACCTGTCTTTTGTTCCCATTGTACATCATTAGGACATCGTCGACATACCTGTACCAATATATGATTTTGTTTGCGTGTTTATTTACTTCTGTGTTGAGTATGTACTTTTGTTCAAGATTGTGTACATATATTTCAGCTAGTATGCAGGAAATGGGAGACCCCATAGGGAGGCCTTCAGGTTGTTTGTAGAACTTGCTGTTGTATGTGAAGTAGTTTTGTTGTGTAATAGTTCGTGTGATGTTGATTATTTCGTTTTTATGTTCTTGTGGAGTCTTGTTGTCTTTTAACATTTGTTCCAGTATTTCAAGTGTTTCTGTTATGGGGACTTTTGTGTATAGGTTTGTGATGTCAAATGATGCAATTGTTGCGTTGAAGGGGAATTTCAATATCCTTAATGTTGTTGACTAATTCAATGTTGTTTTTGACAGCTCTGTGGTTTTTGAATACAATGTTTGATCTTATTATGTGTTCCATGTGTTTAGCTATTTTGTATGCTGGTGCCATTGTGTAGTTGATAACAGGTCTGATTGGGACCTCAGCTTTATGAATTTTCGGGAGGGCATGCAGCAAAAAAGACAAAACAAACAGCTCAGTTAACATACATAAAAAACAGTATCAAAGAACTATATGCAAAGAAAGACACACTCAACAAAAAGGCCTACATGCTACACCTACAACTCTCCAACATCCTACACATTACCCAGTTCAATGAAATCTTATCACACACGGAAATCGTAACAAATAAAATGGCCATGAACATAAAACAGAAAAATAACCTAAAACTAACAAAGCTAAAAGCCGAACAAAAAATCACGTACACAACAGAGCATAAGTTCCACACACAAACACGCAACTTCACAAACGTTCATTTCACCAAAAACGAAATGAACCTCGTAAATAAAGGCCTAAAACACAACATCCAACACAACACCAACAAACCATCACATCACCGTAGTGTGATCATAGACACAGAAACTGCAGTACAGTATACTAAAGTAGAACACCAAGAGTACATCAGACAAGACATAAAACGAAACATAAACACAACCAGAAACACTAACACCACAACATCTCAGGAACTGAAAACACTACAGAACATCAAAAAGAAACAACAAGAACATAACCTCACATTTGTGAAAGCAGATAAAGGGAACTGCACCGTAATCATGAACTCTGAAGACATTCACAAGAAAACACTCTCATACTTTGAAGACAACAATATTATAGAACTGCCCCAAGACCCCACAACACAATACCACACAACAATAAAGAACATCATAAACCAGAGTACACATACCATACCAAACAACAAAAAACCTTATCTAAAACATATAAAGCCTGAGGCACCAAAACTCAATGCCCTCCCGAAAATTCATAAAGCTGAGGTCCCAATCAGACCTGTTATCAACTACACAATGGCACCAGCATACAAAATAGCTAAACACATGGAACACATAATAAGATCAAACATTGTATTCAAAAACCACAGAGCTGTCAAAAACAACATTGAATTAGTCAACAACATTAAGGATATTGAAATTCCCCACAACGCAACAATTGCATCATTTGACATCACAAACCTATACACAAAAGTCCCCATAACAGAAACACTTGAAATACTGGAACAAATGTTAAAAGACAACAAGACTCCACAAGAACATATAAACGAAATAATCAACATCACACGAACTATTACACAACAAAACTACTTCACATACAACAGCAAGTTCTACAAACAACCTGAAGGCCTCCCTATGGGGTCTCCCATTTCCTGCATACTAGCTGAAATATATGTACACAATCTTGAACAAAAGTACATACTCAACACAGAAGTAAATAAACACGCAAACAAAATCATATATTGGTACAGGTATGTCGACGATGTCCTAATGATGTACAATGGGAACAAAAGACAGGTCGAACAGCTTCACACATACATCAATAAGATACACACATCTATGAAATTCACACTGGAAACAGAAGAAGACAAAGCCATCAACTTCTTAGATGTCACAATCACCAAAACAGACAATAAACACAAATTCAAAATTTACAGGAAACCCACAACCACAGTAACAACTATACATAACTCATCCAACCACCCTGCCCAACACAAACACGCAGCTTACCACTTCATGGTTCACCGCCTACTCAATATACCAATGGAGATGGAAGATTTCAAAAATGAACTGAACACCATCAAATACATAGCCCAAGAAAATGGTTACAACCCCAGCACAGTAGATAGAATACTAAGAAACACTAAACACAAGCTAAAAGAACACACACAAACCCAAGAACCAAAAACGAAGTTCATCACACTAACATACTACGGTAAGAAAACTCACAAAACAGCATCAACTTTCAAAAAACTCAAGTACAACATAGCCTACAAAACGAACAACACGCTAAAGAAACACCTAACAAGGAAAAGCACACAAATGGACACCTACAACAAAACTGGAGTATACAAACTGAAATGCAATAATTGTCCCAACTTCTATATAGGCCAAACTGGCAGATCCTTTAGAACAAGATTCCAAGAACACATAAAAGCACTCAAACACCCACACAACAGAAAATCAAATTATGCAGAACACCTACTTGACACAAACCACAATTACACTAACATAGACACGAACATGGAAATTCTCCACACACTCCACAAAAGTCGCAAACTAAACACAATAGAACAACTAGAAATATATAAACACGCAAAAAATCACCCCACATCTATACTGAATGACCAACTACACTTCAAATCACACACACTTTTTGACACGATACCTGACATTCAAACACCGCCAAATACTCCCACTCCCACTCCCACCTCAAGACCAACGCAACACCCACACCACCTAGGTGTACAACACAGGCACCCACCAGTAGCAGTTCGAAAACCGCTGATGATGCACTAAAATAGTGCGAAACGGCCGTCCGGATTACCAAAGTTTGCTTGTCAAGTGAAAATTTAACAACTAACTATATTTTAGAAGCTTTTGAGTTTTAGGCCACGGTTTCTTGAGAAAGTTTGATACGCATAATGAAGGAATAAGTTGAATAATCCCTATCGCTTGCATGTCTAATTTGTCAAAGCCCAGTGTATTACAACTTCCAAAGCCCGATGTGAACACTGCAAAGAATATTGTCATGAGAACTGAATTGCATTAGAAGAATTCAGTGTAATATTTTCAGAAATAAGGCCCCTCATTGGTCGTTACTTCGGTACCGGTGAACCGATTTGGTTCAAAATTAATAGGCAGGACATTATAAGTGCGCATACCAAGTTTCATGAACATTTGGTAAAGCATATTTGAGTTAAAACGCGTACAGACACACGGGCAGATAGACAGACAGAAGGGCAGACATTTTCGCATCCACAATAAAATTTTAGAAAGCACCATTCTGGCACTTAATAAATTCTGTCATGTTAATTTTAATATTATACAAAATTGTTTCAATTCGTGTGTTTTAATGCGCGTTGCTTTGAGGTAAAAAACGCGAAGATAAGCCCTGAGCTCCCTACACAACATTACCTGCCATCTACCGCAAAAGACGAGAGCTTACTAACTTACTATGTGATCTCCGAGACAGAGTCGTTTGCTTTATCAAGTACAAGGTATTCTAAAAACTGAAAAGTAGAAAAAACTAAAATCTTAGACTTTAAATTATGGTGGTGTAACGGGGTCGGGGTGGTCCAAGCCGCCCGGGCTAAGGCCCGTAGGTATCCCTTCTTACACCGAGGTCTACAATTAGCAATTTTACATTCAGGGAACCTCGTAACATGTATTTATGTTGAAATCTCGACATGGAAATTAGGTGTGAAACATAATACTTCCTCTATCTATGGTAAGTTACCTATGGTGTGAGTAGACGAAGTCAAAACTAGCCTAGTTTCTACATTTAAAGCCGTTAGAGGCATATTTTTTATAATATCATGTTCAGAAAAATGTTTTCATGAAAACCATCCTTATTATTCTGATAACAAAAACTAAATTTATCATCCAAATTTGTAACAATTATTAATGAAATACAACTCACAGAAATGAGACTAACATGCCCGGTAGGCCTACACGTTTGTCGGCTTCTAGGCAAATTACAGCGAATCTCAGCTTTGTTTTCAAAATTTCTCTTCTTTGCGTATACTAATACAACAGACTCATAGAAATTAGAGTATAAGACGATTGCTTTGGCAGTAATTTTAGGTCAGTGTAATTTGTACATTTTGTCAAGTAATTCCTGCAGCGAGTTTCTGGGGTTTATATTTTGCAGCTAATTAATCGTTTAAAATTTAAAAAAAATGGTACAATTATTCAGGTACAGTGTAATAATGCCCACCACATAAAACTAGATAATACTCAATTATACAAACTGTGAGGTAATTATACAATTAAAACAAAATTACAGTTAACGAAAAAGTTCTAAACAGTTACGATAGCTGGATCAATCACCCATAGGGTCGATAGCGTTCTACTTGCTGTGTTTAAAATGTCATGGCTTAAGGATACCACACACAGAAAGCTATGCTATGCTACAGTGGCGTACCAAGGGGGGTGCGAACGGGGAGGCCGCACCGAGCGCCGTAAAGAAGGGGGCGCCAAAATTGAAAAACATATTTTTTTAGTTTAAGAAAAAATAATTTTTCAGGCAAAATATAAGGTGTTATTGGTCAAATTTTCTTTATTACATTATTAAATACTGCAGTAATGTTATATAGAAATGGAATAAACGTTTCGTTTTAAACTATTTATAGACAATACGAAATAGGTCGTGGGCGCCGAGCACACAGGAAAAGTTTACGGTGTAATTTAGCAATTTTATCTATTTTTTCAAACAAACTAACCTTATAATCCTTGCGGTTTTATTTCATTCATATTTTTTCTCTTTATAATGTGTTAAAGTAACATACTACTTATTAAAAATAAATAATTGTGAACATTAAACTGTGTTTAAATTAAACTCATTGAACCTTGAACCTTTTATTGTTAGGGGGCAACTACCATCTAATTAGCCCTGGGCGCCAAGTAGCCTTGGTACGCCACTGCTATGCTATAAAGTCGCTATAATGCAGTTTAGGACTGGGTGTGTGCTACCTATGTTCATACAGATTCGAAATGAAATTATTAAAATGTACCACAGATTCCTCGAATCCTGTAAATTAGTTTTATTAATGAAGAGAACGTCGTTACCACATCGCATCACATCCCCGAAGGATACTTAACCCAAATAAAATCCGATTAATGCTCTTAAACTTTCTTTACTCTAAGCATGGGCATGCATTTTTCTCACATCACATTCTGATATAAAATAAAAGGCCGTATTGCAAAGAGCGCGTATTCAGTTGTTTCAACCTATTGCAAAGCTTAATTGTTCACCAGGTAAGACTGAGTTTCTGCAAACAGTGGGTGACTTGTAACTACCATTCAGAGACTTTTTCGAAAAAAGTGTCAAAGAAAGGTTTAGTTCTTTATTTGAGCTCCCCATGTACAAAATTTAAACGAAACCGTTATAGCCGTTTTCAAGAAAATCGCGAAAAGCGAAATTTTCTTCCTGTAAAGTACCGGTACCCTTAAAAATAAGAGAAAGTCGTCCGTTTTTACCCCAAGGATTGATCCTGGTGTAGAGTCGACCCCAGGCCCATAGTGCCACCAGAAGTATTAAGTCAATTGGAAAATCCCGCGACAGGTTTGTATAGGCTATTTAACTTATAATAATAGTAATAATAATAATAATAATAATAATAATAATAAT
Organism: Ectobius pallidus; assembly: GCA_964059195.1. Classification (NCBI taxonomy): domain Eukaryota; kingdom Metazoa; phylum Arthropoda; class Insecta; order Blattodea; family Ectobiidae; genus Ectobius; species Ectobius pallidus. The sequence continues at coordinate 109,086,915 of CAXKWD010000002.1, read as the reverse complement.
AACAATAATAACAATAATAATATCGCCTAACGTCGTTAATAATAATATGCCTAACAAGAGTCTTGTCAACCCATTAAATTTGATACTTCCTGCGGCCGAAGGCATGCTACTGAACCCACATGCTTGAATATGAATGGTTTTGTTGGAGGAGGGGACCCAACCTTTCTCCGTAACGCCACTGATATGAAGTCCTGTTTGTAAAACCTCGAACTTGATTTTCAGAGTTTCATTTCTTTTTCTCTGACATTGAAGTAACAATCTGTCACTTTTGTTTCTGGGTAGGATGTTAAAGTGATAATTTTAAGGAGAAACTGCAAGCACCAGAAAAAAAAAATGATATCTTTTGTTGCATCTCGCCGACTGGTTCAGAACCGTCTATGAGCAACTTAAAACTGCCATCTTGTCGAGCAAGTTATACAATAAAGTCACGTGAATATATTGCAGCATGGGGTATTAACAATTTAAGATCGGAGTTAACAACCCATGACTCAACTATTGCAATACTACAATACATACTGTACAGTTTCAAATATGTCTTCCGTTGACAGATGTATATGCTCTTACTCAAGTCTCATGAAACGTACCCTAAAATATTAATTAACATAATAAGCTATTCATAACATAGCATTAAAGTAAATTCACTGATCTCATAATACATGTATAATAATCAGAATTTCCCATTAGATTTATTCTGATTTCTATTTACATAACAGGAAACCCCGGTTTATGAAAAGACACCAATTTATATCCTTTTAATAGAGAAGGAGATTTTTAGCATTGGCGATAAAATGCAAACTCTGTTAATGTCTTTGGTCTTACATACCTTCGTTTATAATACAACATTATTACCTTCGTTTATAATACAAAATTATGTCGTTTCTAGTGTGATTTGAAATTATTTAAGAATTCGAAATATGTTTCTGCTTCCCTAGAATATCATATGACCTTCAGCATCACACCCAACCAAAATTCCACCTCATCGTATTTTTATGATCATGAACATTAAATAGGATTTTTGCCTTCGATGTGAGGATTAATACGTGTGGAGTGGTAATTTTAAGATAAGTAGACCAGTAGACCTGTATTTTGGGATACAAAAGAATCTTGCTTTAGATAACCGAGTGGCATAATATAATAGTCACACCAAATCGAAACTAAAGAAGGGAAAGTGATAGTGTAGTAGTAATCAGCTATTAAAACTTTATATAAATAGCCTAAAAACAAACAAGTGAATGAATAAATAAACAAACAAATAAGTAACTGAAAGCACAGAATATTTTTTTCCGTTGAACATTATATAAGAATATTTTAGGAGAAAAGTTCCTCTGACACTGGGATTCGAACCCATGACTCGATTCGATTTACAGTGCCAAATAGAATCTCTCCTTATGACAGTGATGAGATTACCCTTAGGCCGGGCGCAAGTTGAGACGCAGTTTGGTGACGTGAGGTAGAGGTGACTCACCGTAAGTTTAACATAGAATTAAATACAACAACGAAGGTTCGCACGCAGGGTGAAGTGAAGCAGATTCAACGAGTCACGAGCTGCGGACGTTTGTGATCGTGCCACAGTTTCTCACTAGTGACTTCTCACTGCGCGTGAAAAGTTGTTTGTCCACCATGGACATTGAGAAGAAATTAATTGAGGATAAATTAATTATAGCAGGTCGAGGGAGAAAAAATTGTACGACACGTCAAATTAAAATTTCAGATTTGGGAAGAAATTGCGAAGGGCATTGGAAAGAAATGTGATAAAGTTGTTTATAATGTTTTTATACTGAAATAAGATGGATTTATTTGAAGGGAACAAGGGAAAAGCTATAGTAGTGTCCGTTTTTATGGACTTTGAGATAATAATGCCTTCTAATAGTGAATTTGGAATTTTGGAATTAGTTTAGGCAGAAAGCGGTAATATTATAGGGGAAAAAGGATCGTACTCCATGCAGTTTGAAAGATTGATGTCCGCTCTGAAAGTAAACAAACCCTCTTCAACTCTTCATATTTATTGTTTATCAGTTTGTTGCTATGCTCTTTTCAATCAAAAGCGTTTCTTGAATTAATTTCTATACAATGTGTTCAATTTTTTATCCTTTTTCGTTTTCCGCTGTACCCTTCATTTGTTTTTGATAACATTTTATATGCAGTAGATTTTCGACGAAAAGAAAAAGTTGCATAAGCAGGCATAAAAGTGTATATTTTCTATACAGATGTATATCATAACTAGTATAAACCATATGAATTAATTAGTTGGGAAGTTTCAGATTTGTAATTAAAAATAAAATGAAGGAGTCATCTTGAAATTTATTTTCAACTTACTTTCATAAATGTTTTATAATTATGTACAGTAAAATTGCTCCATGTTCCTTAACAAACGTTTCTGAAATGAAACATTTTCTCAAAATGATTTTACCAATTAGTTCCGTTTCGCTTTATAATGTTTTCCCGTTCAGAGTTAAACTTAGTATCTCACCGGAATTTGAAAAGTAACCTTAATTTAAATTGAATTGAATGATTGAGTGTTATAGTGACATTAAAAATAAGAAATTAAAGGGTATTATATTTATTAAAAATTATATATTTATTATGTCTTAATGATGAATTTTCGTATCATAATTATTAATTATATGTATATATGATCGCTGAATGTAAGTATTCGCAACATTACATTAAAAAAAATTAAATTTGTAGGAAATTAATACATTCTTCCCAGTGTCGACTCGTAGCTAAAATTAGTGCGATTGCTGCTTCATAAAATGTTTAGCCTTCGTTTTGAATATTGTGCAAAAGGAAATATACATATTTAAAAAGAAAATTGATTCAGAAACTTGAAAAGACCCTAAAAGAACAAAATCAAACTTTTTTACTTACTGTAATTTAAATTGTTACAGCTCAAGCATGATCTATTCGTTTAAAAATTAAATCGATTATTCTTGTTTTAATTTCCGCGAAAAGATCAATAATTTTCTCATTATTATTGATAAACTTCATTATGCAGCTTAGTGTATGAATTCAACTAGTATAAGATAATTCAAGTTTTGGTAAGAAATTCAACCTGTATACTAGTAGTCTTAATAAACACCATATATTGTTTCGAATCCGATTGTGAATAAAAATTTTGGATTATATACATTCATTTTATTAAAGTATGTCTATATACAATTGTCAAATACTAAGTTGATTTTATTTATTATACACATGAACATTTATTGAACATTGTATCTCTTTTTGTTTGTCAGTTTGTAATATTTGATAATTCTTTGTATAATAATAATAATGACACCTTAATTAAAATTTGACTTCTTTTCTTGCAGTATTGTTATTTGACGTATTGAAAAGTAATAAGTTAGGTTAGAAGTCACTCTGCGTCACCTCACGTCACCAAACTGCGTCTCAACTTGCGCCCGGCCTTAATGTAGTTTTTTTACTGGTAGAGCGGAAGAGAAGGCCAAATGGCTTTAGCTCTGCCAGAATAAATAAACAGAATAATAATAATAGAAGCCGTTCCATCGTTCTTGAAACACGGGTTTGGATGCGCAGTGGAGAAAAATGCTTCACTGTTGGGGAGGAAATATTGATTTTTCTAAACCACGTGCTTTTCCAGTGCTTCTATTGGTGTAGTGGGCTGAGGAGTGACAAGGACAGCAGATAGCAAGTAAATCATCCCTCCCTATTCTGCGCGAGATTTCTAGGGCATATTTCAACTGAAATGGAACAGACTCTAATAATAATAATGGTCTACTTCATTGAAAGACATTTACGTCATATATGGTATTGTAAGGTACACTGATTTTGTGACCGGTTTGTGGTTAGATTAGTAGAGCATCGGAACGGAAAGCCGAAGGGCATGGGTTCGAGTCACAGTGTCGCAGGAGTTGTTCCCTAAAGTAAAATAAAAATCTCATGGAATGTTCAACAGAAAAAAAATGTTTTTTAATATGTATGCTACATCTTAAGTGCTTCTGTATAACAATACTGGAAACTTGGTCACAAAAATCATTAAATTAGTGTGCCTCACAATACTGTATTATGATGTAAATATCTTTTTGTTCGACTAGGCTTTAATACGCTTAATATGCGTGACGTAACAGTATCTTGAAGACATCAATTAAAGTACAGATTTTCATTAAAACACTCGTGTGGTAATGAATAATATAGAACACGGAACGATGTTGAAGCCTTGAGAGAAGCAAATGAAACTGCTTAATAAACAACCTGTATCAATTTAAATTAAATCAATTTTCTCCGGGTTAATTTTAATATTATACTAGATTGGGTTCATTTCATGTTGTAAAAGTCAGTTGGTTCCAAGTTATAACGGTCCAAAAAAAGCTTCTACTTGACCGCGCGCCATCGGCTGCCATCTATCGCAAAAGATGAGAACGACGAGAACTTACTATTACCTGATTGCCGAGGTCAGTCGTCTCCGTTTATTTGATGAACCTAAAATCTCAAAGCTTACTCATTTAGCTAGGGTCGAACAAAAAGTTGTATGCTAGTTACCAAAAATGGTAATCAAGATACTCGTATGAAAATTATTAAACGAGCGGAGCATATCTTAATAAATGCCGTTATAGGCTCGTTGCATAATGTACTATCAGTGAGATAGACCATTAAGGATAATCAGTCATAGGGGAGAGATTCCATCTGGCGCTGTGAATCGAACTCTAGCCAGCTCAGTTGGTAGAGTATCGGTACGGAAAGCCGAAGGTCATTGGTTCGAATCACAATCTCAGAGGAATATGTCTCCTAAAATATTCGTAATTAAGTCACAGTTTTTAAGAAATGTATTTTTAAATAGATAGGAAATAAAGTTCATGACGATAATGATAATGATGACGTGATGGTATTGATCCGTTTTCCTTTTGCAATATTCTACATGCAGCCATGCTTGTACGCTTTATGTTTATACTCTCATAGAAGGTTTTTTTTATAAGATAGAACTAATTATTAGATTTTTCAAGCAGCACGTTCAATCCCGGGTAACAGCTTTTCTCCCCCCCCCCTTGCATTTTTAAAAACGATTTCTTATCCTATAGACTTTAGTAATATGGCATTTTATAATTAAAACGCAAAATATATTATTTAAAAATACTAAGGATCACCGTCTCTAAAGATTAATAATAATCCGATGCAGTGGGTATATTTTCACAGACATACAAACTGAATGGCAGAGAAAAAGAATGAGTTAATTCAACATTTGTGTTTAGATCAATTTTCCGAGCACGATCTGCTGACGCGTTTTACATTCTCCCGATCGCGTGTCTTTTGCTACAGACAAATGTGTACTCCTGCTTTGACACATCTTCGAGATGACAAAAATAAAGAATTCCAATCATGCCAGAACATTCACTCGTGAAACATAAAACTAAATAATGATGAAGTCGACTCATCAGCCAAAATCTTAACAATACTTTTTCATTGGTAAACTAGCAGCACACTTTTACACTTGATTTTACTGTATTGTCTTCTATATTTATACTGTGTTAAAATATAGGCAGATAATAATGAAACAACAATCATTTTTAAGAGCAGTAATTTTGTATTACAAATAAGAACAATCTAGTGGCCCGTAAATAAAATTGTAATGCTTTGGTTTATTTTTAACTTCTTACTAAAATACGTAGTGTAGTAGAAAGTAAAGCGATCATGACAAAAGCAAAACCAACGTAACACTTAGGAAACCATGTTTCACTATGCCTAGAAACAATGTCTGTCAATCCATCTATCCGTTGTGGGTAAACGGCGCATTGCATTTCCATATCATTTTGGATTATGACATTTTTTTGTGCAATTATTGCATCCTGTAGAATTTGGTTTTTACTTCTAAAATACTAAGGCTAGGCCTATTTATAATGAAAACCATTTAAATGCTCATTATTAATAAATAGATCAACCGAATTTGATAAAGCTAAATTTCAAAACTTCAAACTTTGTACAATAAAACAATTATATTTTTTGCATGAAATGTTTTTACAATAAAACTGTAAAGACAGAAAAATATTTACCACATCTATTACTTTCCAAACTTAACAGTTATCGAGATAGTTATGACCAGAGCCCGGATTCTGATGACATGTCATCTTTTTATTGATGCTTCATAGACATTGCTAACTTATAGATTAATCCTAATCATGGCCTCTAGATTACAGAAATGGATTTTTATTAGGTAATTTTTTGTCATTTTATGCCATTTTATATTTTTAGGGCATTTATATCAATTTTACGTCATTATTTAGTCATTTTTGTGACATTTGCTTCCTTATTTAGTCATTTTCATGCATTTAAATATGTAAATAAATTAATAGGCTGCTATAAAGCGACTTTTTGTAGGATCTACTTCAAAATCAATTTTCTTACTTTTCTTCTCAGATGCTCCAAATAAGAACAAAGAACCATGTTTTTAGACCTACATAATCATTTCTGCATTTACAGTTTTTACAATTATGTAAAAATTAGTCCATAACTTTGTACATAATTTTTTTTTATAAATAAAATATCAGTTTTAGGTCATTCTTTATAATTATTAAGTCATTTTCTTTAAAATTTAGGGTCATTTTATAGGTCATTTTTCAAACAATTTTAGGTCATCAGAATCCGGGCCCTGGTTATGACTTTAGTGCACACTATCAAAAGATATGCCTATCTTATGAAAATAACGCTATTCTATTGCTTAGGCCTATGAGATTGCAGTAACAAGAAACTTACTACTAATTGTCATGAAATGTAATATACGTATGGTTGTGCACATAAACTAGAAATGGATTTCCAGACTAGTCATATGCCACTGTTGCCCTAACTTTAGCGCATCAAACTGAATATACAGGTTTTATCTATGAATCCCTTCCTCTTTTTATTTTTTTTTTATTTTGTTTTATTTTATGCTAATGTTATGAATTCTTTGGAGATATGAATTGATAAATGTGTAATAATTCACCACAATCGGCTCAAGAAAAGGTTCTGGAGAGTTGGACAGACATAACAGAATCGGTGCCTTTCACTCTACTGGCAAAACTATCTGAATCGCTTAGATTGTTGAGAGAATTTATCAAGTAGTGTTATTTTCACACTTTTTTGTCTCTGTTTGAGACAAAAATAAAAGTTCAGAATTCATTTAATTTATACGACTGCTAGTTCATAATGTTGGAGCCCAACAATATAACCCTAACGAAGAAGGCAGAATAAGGTTTCACTGTGTCAGAAGCGCTATTAAAATGCCGCCATCTTTAACAATTTAATGAGCTTGAATTTAGAGAGCTGATTTCCAATGTCTAGGCTCTTCACAGATGCGTATATTCTTGTTCTGTGCCCAAATCGATGCTTCCAAGAATGCCAAGTCATTGCATAAGTAATTGTGCTTCCTTCACGCAAACTTTTTTATATTTTTTGTCATTCCACAATAAATTAGAAGCTATAACGCCACCTTTAAATCACGTGTGTAGCGAAGCTCAGACAAAACATTTCTAAGCATCGGGTGTTAAAGTGGCAGTTGCTAGAATATTCTTAGAAACATAAAATATGGCATTTTATGTGATGTGTTTTGCAGATGTTTACAAAATGGCTCAACTATAAAATAATATTATAGCCTACTATGATGTAAATATAGCAAACAGAATCACATAGAAACTCAAGTAACTGTATATTGATCTAAAATAAGTGCACGATATCTAAAATAAGTGCCTAAAACATGCAAAATACAGAAACTGCTAAGATACGTGGAAAACTATATAAGTGCCAGAAAAAATTATCGTTTGTTTTTTCGTGGAAATTGGTGTAAGTGCCATTGCCAACAACCCAGTAAAGGATATAAGAAGCGTTCATTAGGTGCCATCTAATGAACGATTTTTATATCCTTTACTGGGTTGTTGACAATGGCAAATACACCAATTTCCATGAAAAAACAACCAAATTTTTTTCTGGTACTTATATCGTTTTCCACGGACACTCCACAACTATCTCTCAAACATTTTATTGAGTGGTGGTTGCGTAAGCGTGTTCATACTCAAGCATTCATCATAACGAGTAAAACCTTTACCAATCTTGAAAATATTGCAGATTATTGTGAGTCAAAAATCATTTTTAATCACGACCATATTTTTGTTCCAAAAGTCATATGAGGGCGTTTGATGGAGCCAGCTCAATTTCTACTTCTTACTGTGAAGGCATTCATTATGATAAAGAGCTCCAATTTGCTCTGTAGTATGCTGGATATCCAACCAACCTTTGACAAAAGCGATTTGAACATCCTGTAATTCACCATGATTTTATAGATGTGTTTCCATTAATTTTTATACAGCCTAGAAAATTGCTTAAATTTTCTCTTATCCCACGAAAACGCTATAGGTATATTCACGATCGAAGTCATGTGATGTTAGCTTGTCAGATTTCTAAGTAAAGACTAATAGTCTAACTCGTTTAAATCAAATTATTAATCATATCACTATTTTATTTATACTAATCATTCGCAATATCTTATTATTCTTGTAATCAATTATTCTTGTAACATCGTGAAATTCTCGGTCTTTTATGACACCAAACGTGTTGAATATTTCATAAGACGGAAGCTACAACCAGTAATGGCGACCGCATTAACTAACCAGTTGCAGGAGAATCGTACAATTGGGACTGAGCAACTTTTAAAAATTACCATAATGTATACAACACATTAATATTAGCATTTCATTTATAAACTGTAGTGGTCACGGTTAATTTAATTGTAGTATTCAATACCTCCCACGTGCGCAAATATTAACATACACATACACACAGACATAACCCCCCCCCCCCCACACACACACACACGCACAAATAGACCATGATGCTTCCCGATACGATAATTTCTCCAACCACTGTGATATTAATATTAAACATTTCTTTTTACGACTAGAGCACTAATAAATCAAAAGGGTTAATTTACCTGTTTGACATGATAAATCTATTCAGCATTGATAAAATTACATACAGATATTATATCGCATTATACCAGAATGCGATTCCTCCATATGCCTATGTAGATATCAGCACGATACTGTGGCTAATGAATCGAATGATGAAATACAATGAACTAATCTCTATTCAAACGCGGGCAAGCTTTAAAGAATGGCCACGTAATCACAGATTCTTTTCAGGAGCAAACGCTCCACTTTTGTTTTTGAAAATTAATGAAGAATAGTTCAGTGTTAGCTCAATTGAAATTCAGCTGGCTCTTCCCTAAAGGTTTAACAACTTATCACGAAGTATGAATTAGGTAATTCACTTTGTAAACGACATAAACTAAAAGTCAGGGTTGGGCTAGGAGTAAAATTAGGTTCTGGCATTCAGAGAACACCGACGCCTCCATCCCATCACCAATAATCCCATACTCATTCCATTACTACTTCTTTTGACCCCATCACAAAATGATGAATCAAATGGTTTTCAATGGTTGTCGATTTATTTTTTTAAATCACATTAACAGGTAACTGCAAGAAAAGAATACGTGACATTTTTGTACTTATTTGAATACTATTCAAAATCGTGCAGTCTTTTAAAATTCTTTCCTTGGTATTGAGAGTGATATTTTTTTTTATCACGGCTGGTTAGCCAGCCATCATTTACTCCCGCCATTTTTGTATGTGAGCTGTTACCTTGTGTCGCAGATATTCTCAGCTAGGTTGGATTCGATGTAACGCGCGATAACTCCCAATGTATAGCCCTTTGACTCTTTAAGGAATCTAAGAGCTTTGATGGTGGATTTCATGTTGTTTATTTGGTCACAGCGAGACAAATATGTGTTCCAACTGGTGAATTTTAATTTTTTTCATTGCTGAATTTGTTTGCAGGTTGAGTGAAATCGCTTCCATTTCCTAGCACCGGACAACAGACATTAGTCCTTAATATTTTCTTAACGTATTGAATTCAGAATAATATTAAAGTCCTTAGACTAAGGAAGCTGCTCAACAGTCTCTGATCTTCAATCTGTCCAGTTGGTGGAGTTTAACAGTATAAACTTAGCTATACGATTGCTTCTTGTTAGGTTCTTCTTTTTATCTAAGACTTCATAATTGTGATTATTTGATAAATATCGCAATCACGTTTCCATAAACTCATAATAAATTGTAGGTGTAATGTTTTTAAAAGATTAAGGTTAAATTTTGGAGAGCAATTCAGGCTATATGGAAGATTTTCGTACACTTGCAGTTATGGAAAGATCGCTAATGACTAGACATGAAATCTTTAGGTTTTTCCTATTGTTTTCCGTAAGACCATGTCCAGCTTATCGTTGAAAATTATACTGTATATGTTATTTTGTAACAAAATAAACCCGACGACACAGAGGCCTTTTACAGGTATGCGTTTATAGCGGATACGCTGACATTGTATGGGTTATTCCATTTTACCTTTATTAATGCAATAATTTATTAGAAGGATAGAGCTGTCTTAGAACGAAACAAATGGCACAGTAATGTAAATGAATACTGTGCGATCAGTTTTATAACTTTAAACAAACTGTCACATTACTTCGAAGAAAACATCCAATTATTGCTATTAACAAAGAACTTTCCTAAAGGCTATATTCATGTATAAAAATCCAAAACCTTTATTCATATATAAGACAATTAGGCTAGGATAAATATGTCACATATATGCCGTGGGAAAAGACAAACCAACATTAAAGTTGCAGAATTCTCTTATATAAATATTTTAAATAATAACAAATCAGGTAAACTGATATAACCAAGTGCCGGGTGGAGTTAATAAGCCATATTTCACATGCTTTTGATATACATGAACCAGACTTGGCACTATTAATATTGTTATGTAGGCCTATCTAAAACATAAATGTTTATTATTAATAGAGTACCTTATTTAAATATTATAACACGTCCAATTCATTAGCAGTAATGTAAATGAGTACCCTTCACATACTGTATTCATTCTGTCAGCTTGGTTTCAAGCATGATGCCACGCTTAATGAGGAAATCATTATAATTTTTTTTCACTCTGAAGACTGAATGGATATTTGAGAGTTGCTGTTACTGTGTCTCGTGTGTAACATTGCTCTAAAAGCAAAAATAGGATTACGAATAGGAATACGCAAACACAACATGAGGTTCTCTACTTCGTCTGCCAACTGTCAATTCGTACTGAACCGAATTAAAAATTCACTTGTATAGTAATTAACATGGCTTTAGAGAGAAATAATGGCCACTTAAGATTGGCTGAACACTTCCAGAGAACCTAATTTGCATACTAACAAATCTACTGAAACAGGAACATATAACAGGAATCGTCAGGAAGATTGGGATTTCTGATTTGACAGTAATACTTTAATGCAAGAGGAACTAATGCCAAAGAAAATATTTCTATTCATTTTGCTGAACAGAAAAGTGATATATATTGTTAAGCACATACTTACATATTTCTTATGAATAACACCGAAATATTTTACCTCTGTATAGAGGGGACATAGACAAGCTAGACGCATAGAGCCTCCGATTGGATGCTTCAGTATCGACGACTAATTTAGTTTCACTTATTTTCCCAGGGAGGAAAGTGAACTCATCGCCTCAATGACCCCTCGAAAGGAAACTAAGGTAGCATAATACTTAACCGTGAAAGGGTCGAATTTTGCCGAGGCTCTATTTTAGACTTGGGACCCCCGAAGGAGTCCATGCTCAGGTTTTTACGTCCTGAGAAATTCCATCGACTTCGGCCGGGTTTGAATCCCCGACCTTCGGATCCAGAGGCGGCAGATATGGACTACAATAGGCTACTTTATGCACTATTCGAATAAATTACATAAAACATCTAATTATATAATTTTACGCTTCAAAACATAGATTATTGTATTAAAACTGCTCATGCTAGGAGCCGTTTACATTCTTGGAAGTTTATACCAAAAGAAAGATAGAAATCGTTAATGTTATATCAAAGTTAAAGAACGAAGAAAACGCGGTCTATTCCCTAGGCCTACACATATCCATTTGTCTATTCACGAATTTTTATCTCGCGTAGGCATGTCTATCTTAAGGCAGCTTAATTTACAGGTTTAAATTAAACCACAATTATCTGAGATAGGCCTACATAATATTTAACACCATAATGATATAAATATTAGTATATTAATAAGTTACTAATATTGGATAAATGTATAAAGTTGGATATTTTAAATCAAATGGATCATTAACAGGAGATTCTAAAAAAAAATCTGTACTTGAAATTCGATATTTGCTATTTATCACTTCAACATTAATAGAAGATGACGGTGTGATCCACACTGATTAAATTTGATTAGCCTACCGAAACGCAAAATGAAGTAAAATATTAAATTTCTATTAAAAAGTTGGTTAATTTTGGCGTTATAAGCATATAATTTAAGCATATAATTTAGGTGTTATTCATGCAAATATTAAATAACTTATATTTACGCTTCATATAATGCAAAATATAGCATATTTCTGCAAGAATATCAAATCCCCCCGCATACCTTTATAGATTTTAATTCTTACCAGTTGCCTATTAATACTTGCCTTATTTTGTAGTATAGATAAACTGGTATAATCCTTGATCTACTCATATCGAGGGTGCATAGAGCTATTTTTATGTTAAAAGAAATATGAAATAAATTAAGTTAACTGTCCTAAGTTCAAATAGGCGTAAGTTTTAGGAAAACCCAATTTACATGAACTTCTCCATACATCAGATTATTTAATTTTAGTTAAAAAATTAGTCGTCGTTAAAAATATATATATCATTGATTTACCTGCCAATTCAACATTTGCCAGGTTTTTTTAAAATGAATATTTATCGTGCTAATATGCACATATTATATTTATGCAACTTTCGGCAAATGCATAATTTAAGTCCTTTAAAACTGCCGTTTTAGAACTCGATAATTCCCTTGAAAAATATAATTTCTTTTAAAGAAGATAAATTTTTCATCAAAAACGAAAATTTCGAAAATACACAATTTTTTTGCGAATGTAAAACTACAAAATTCCGGCCTAGAACTGTTTAAAAAGAAATAAAAAAATAACTGCGTCAATAGTAATAACGAAAATTTTCGAAAACTATGTACCGTATTCCTAGGTATCCTTAGTTTTACATTCGCGGAAGGGAGAAAAACGGTTGTATCTCAATGTCTTTGAAATTTTAGAGCTGCTGCAAACGTAATATTGCTTTCGATCGAATGTGAAATACGCAGGAAATTTTATTTTATAAATTGCATTGTGACCCTTGGGTTACAAAAAGCGATAAAACATGGATTCATGGGTGTGTATGTTTTTAGTGAACGTTCAAACCTAAAGATTTATAATTCCTCGGTTCATTGAGTACAGGACTGGAAACATGGCGAAAATTTTGGCCAGAATATCTTCTACCTCATTAACTCATCCGGCTACACCCATTTAATGCTTGTCATTCGTTATTTATTTAATTATTTTGTTTTTAATGATACGGTGTGGTCATACAGAGCTCTCGAGTTCATCTGGTAATGAGAACTTTATAACTCTCTACGTTGGTGGCTTTCCTACTGTTCAGTTATGTAAACCATTGTTTAGCATTTGTTTGATATTTATCATAATTCTTTTCACATTTCTTATTTATTTCATGTTATGCTCCAAAGGTAATTATAATTTCTGCATTGGTTCATGGGTGGCGTTTTCCTGCCGACTCTGTTAATTTCTGTTAACTGTTTCATGCCTTTCTGTGTATACAGAGTGTTTAATAAATACTTTTGCCAACTTCGGGCATGGGTTCCTTGCACCAAAAGAAGGAAAAAGTTCATATGAACATATGTCCCATAAACATTTTCATCGACGTGTCATGGAAGCCTGCGAAACCATTCGACACCATCCCGGATTATTTGAAAGGGTGCGACAGTCCATGATTCGACGAGTGCATGCATGTCTACACCATTTCAACCTCAATTTCGGAAAAAGTAATTTCAATTTAGGAAAAAGTAATTTCAAATTCGGAAAATGTAATTTCAATTTCGGAAAAAGTAATCTCAATTTCGGAAAAAGTAACTTCAATTTCGGAAATACGAGGGCTATTTTTTAAAACATTCGATGGGGCATAAAATGAAAACCACAGTGATAATCCAAACTGTTTTATTTGGAACATTTAGGTACACCTTCTAGCTACTTCTCTGCATAATCTCGCTCCGATTGAGTCATTTGTCCTAGCGTGGTACCAACTTTACTATACCCTCTTCATAGCCCTCGTATTTCCGAAATTGAAGTTACATTTTCCGAAATTGAAATTACCTTTTCCGAAATTGAAATTACTTTTTCCGAAATTGGAATTACTTTTTCCGAAATTGAAATTACTTTTTCCGAAATTGAGGTTGAAAAGGTGTAGAACCAAGAGGAGGACATTTCGAGCATTTGTTAAGAGTTTTGTATGTTGACGTGTTATGAGTGTACCAATGTGTTGAACAGTTCCTGACGAGAAAACAAGGATTATGGGACATATGTTCATATGAACTTTTTTTCCTTCTTTTGGTGTAAGGAACCCTTGCCCGAAATTTGTAAAAGTATTTTTGAAACATCCTGTATTTTTTTGAGACATTTGAAAGTCACACTATTTATTGCATAGGCTATCATGCATCAACAATTACCTTTCATAATTTGTTCTAATGAGGCTTTGTGTCTCTTTTTTTAATTTATTTTTCATTACGCTAATTAAAGTAATTTCATATAATATACAAAATTAATTTAAAAGAATATTTGAACTTTGTTTTTTACGAATTAATTTCAAATTAATATTTTATTGTAAATTCTCATGATTTATTATTTAATTTAAGTTACTATATAATATATTTTAGCACTGCACCAATCAGAGTTCATTTTTTAACCGGCTTGTAGACCCCATAGCGTCTGCTATAATTCTTAACTTCTAAATCAACTTCTCTCCAAGGTACACGCCTTCTAGGCCAGTCGGCATATTTTCACGATTTTATGAAGTTCTATTCGAATGAAGAATCTTCAATAGTCACTTCAAGATGCCAGAGTGCATCCACATTCACTTGAGTTACAAGAACTCGCCATTTACATACTAATTGACGTATGTCAAACAATCATTAAACTTCTATGTCATGCCTTCTCGAAAACACGCGTCTTCATGGCCCGTCGGCCTAATTTCACATATTTTATTTGAGTGCTATCCGGAAGAGGAATTCCAATAGTCACTTCTAGTTGCTAGCGTGCGTCCGCTTATTACTCGCCAAACATCTTCAATGTTAAATATTCATCTATGTCAATAATGTATCAAGAAGCTCCAATGGTATATTTTATTAGCCTGTTTTGCGTTGACTTGTTTGCCTAAACAGTGCACGCAAACAGTGCTAGTCAACGCAAAACAGGCTATGTGAAAGGTGTAACTGTAGTATATAATGTGAAGTGTAAAAATCCAAAGACAAGACATTATATTAATGTCAAACTGAGACAGCTCACAACGAACGCATCTAAAAAGAAAGCACAATAAACCATTATGTCTTTAATCCTGCTATGCATTTCTTCCGGGATGTGAACGGTAAGGGTGAATTAATCTAAGCTGTTTTAAACTAATTCGAACTTACAATCCGATGAGCTCTGGCCGTCACACCTACACACTACATTATGAATATTGCAGTATTGAGTAAAATGTCTGTTCTACGCTAAAATTGTAGTTGTAATCTTAAATTTCACTTCACGTCTCGTTTCGGTGTAATTCGCCACCTTCAGGTAGTCTTCTTTTCTGTGAGCGGCTATGAATCATGTTCGTCCTACTTCTGCTAGACGTGCACTACAACTACAAATTTAGCGTAGAGCAGACATTTTTATGAAATTTATCATCACATTTTAACGTTTAAAAAAATAACTGTTTTAGGACTACGTACTGTATATTAGAATACACATGATACTTTAATATCCCAGGCAAGTAACTTATGTTAAGACATATTTTACATTAGTGCGTATAAATAAATTGTTATGATAGAAGGGCTCGGGGGAAGATAGTGCTAAACTGCTAATCCAACAAACCTCATTTTGAGATATTACATTTTTAAAGTTTGCTCAAGTCTGCAAATTTTATTTTTATCTTTTTTGATACATGTTATATTACTAACAAGACTTATTGACAAAATTAGTCTCTGCTCAGAAACATTGAAAAAATAGTCACTAAGAAACAATATAGATAGTGCAATAATCTCAACTTTTACAAATCGGCAAATATTGCCTCTAATACCATAATCATAAAGAAGGTGTTGTAGGGATAAGTTAGTCGCAAAGTTTAGCACAGACTGTACATTAGTGCACTAATCACAATAGGTAAAATGAGGTTAGCGGGTAGCCAGGTATTCAAAGTGAAAAGAAAGGATTGTTGGGTTCTTTCATACAAAAGGAGTTGTCTCTGTGGGGTGGTCTAAATGAAGACAATGCTCTCTAAACAGCCTGACATTGAACAGTGAAAGCGATTTGTACTGAATCCATTGTAGAAAGTCATTATTTCTGTATGCAATGAAGTATATTATTCTCTTTGAAATTTTCAGTTAGAATCTCATTAATTTTTTCCCTTAAATTTCCATCCTAAAACCAAGGCGCGTCTTATGTCCGGAGCGTCTTATAGTCCAAAAAATACGGTAGGCCTACAGCCTGTATCATTGTTTTATAGTGGATGGGCAATCATATATCTGCTTCTGGCGACTGTTTATGTGGCATTTTTATTTTATTTTATCCATTTAACCTTCGGAGTCAAGACCATAAGGCCTTCTCCACCACTCAGCCCGGGAGAAATACATGAAATACAACAATTATAAAACTTAATTATAATAAAGAATACTATTGATGTAAAATAGAAAAGAAGCTAAATCATACATTACATAAATTAATACAATTTTGACTATAAGTGCTGAAAAATGCTAAAATATTTTAATATAAGTTTTAATCAGCTAAGTTTTCCTGTACAGTATACTAAATTGATTCAATTGTGCTTGGGAAATTTAATGATTTTATGTATAATATAAATACTTCGGAAATCAGTATAAGTGACTATTTTTTTATTTTTATGTAATCTTTCTGCACAACGCAGATTGCCTTGCAGACAAAGAATATCTTTCAACAAAATATAGCCTACACTTACACAAAAATTACAATCTTTCAGTTAGATCATAAACATAATGACAAGAAAATTAAAATAATCAGTAGTAAAACCATTAAAATTGAAGAAAGGAAACCTGTCCAGCTTAATTGTTGTTTCTTAATATTTGGATGGATCCCCTAAGTCAGCGGCCACCAACTCATTGCACAATGAGTACAGCAGTCAGTGCAAGCTTACCCATTCACGCAAGAAACATTTACACACACCGCGCGGTGTACTGTCTCTCTTGAGTTCAGTGTCGGCATGCTCATTAGGCTTTTGAAATTCGCAATTCATATTGGCATTTCAACAGATGATTGTTGTATAATTGTATTATTACATTATTATTTCATTATTATTATTTACTTAATGTTTTCTACAAAGAACATTCGTGAAGTCGTTATGTTTGTAACAATATAAATAATGTACAATATATTCCTAGCAAGATAATACACACACTAAATTATTAATTCTGTAGTTTTGAACATAGTTGAAAAGTTCCTGATTTTATTCAATTTTATAGTAATTAAATTGTAATGCCACAAATTCTGTGAAATGAAAACAAAATCTAGACTCATTCCTTTAAATGACACACTTCCACATTTATAATTGAACATAAATATTATTAATAAAGTTATATTTGAAACAAAATTCAAAGAAACTATATCTCCATGTAATACATCAGCTCAAATAAAGCATTTCACACTACAAAATCACTCATTAGTGGAAGCTTGTTTTCTTGATTTTTGTTGCATCCTTTGACGCAGAAGTTTTTTAACATATGGAATCAATGTTTGTGCAGCAGCCAGTTTAAGTTAATATTCTAAGTTTTCATCTGACAATTGACTCCTGCTGCGGGTTTTGTTTATTTTGATTAGTGAAAAAACTGCTCGCATATGTACGTAGATCCGTCCATAGACAAAATCCTAGGAACATGTCTATGCAGTCGGGGAATTTAGTTCGGAGAAAATCAGAAATAAAAGTCACTCAAACTTCTCTTATATTGGTATTTTTTACCATAAAATTTATAAAATATATTTAATATAGGAGTCGATGGCCCACATATCGGAACACATTCTACACCCAACATAATTTTTGGAAGGTGGTGAACTAGACGACCCACCTCAGCCGACGGAACCCCGGTTCAGACTGACATCACGTGTTGCACAGGGGTCGCACAGTGCAAGCCTGCTTGCTCGTGCACAAAATACAGCGAGTTGGAGACCACTGCCCTAAGTGATAATAACGCCACTTCAGTGTACAGATTTTGTGACAAAGAGAAACGTTTACAGAAGTTAATAAAGAACTTTGTTATTGTTTCCCTACTACCAACCATTAGTCCAATGACTTCTTTTGAAATTTTAAAACATTAAAAACATTATGCGTAATATAGGAAACATTGTCGACTATTTTAATATCGATAATACAATTCACGACTATCTTGCCAAAAGTAGACCCTAACCTATACATTCTACACTTAACATAACTTACGTAAAATCCAAGTGAATAGGATATATATATATATACGATTTTCTTTAAAGAATATATATATATATATATATATATATATATATATATATACTGTATATATATATATATTCTTTAAAGAAAATCGTTACATATTCTCACGTAAAAGCCATGGATTTAAAGAAATCAGATACTGACTTTAACCTGCATAACTTCAAATTAAATTTGGAAAAATAATACTGTATTCACCCGCCTTAATGTGGGAACTACCTTGACGTTTGTGAAGTAGCCAAGCGTTTTAAACGCATTATTCTGTTCATGATTCTTTGTTTATATAGTATCCTGACTCCACATAATCGATTTGTTGTATAAAGAGGAAATGTCGGTGCCTAGAGTGTCTATCTCGTTGTCATTTCACATCACATAAAACAGACATTCTCTTGTTCATTTCCACTGTGTCACTCAATACCTTATTCATGTTTACCATATCCTTATACACTGCAATTACAGTGACATGTGCTCACGTAGCCGAAACCAATCAGATGTTATTATGGTCAGGTGACAAGGAAGTTAGTTTCAAAAGCTACATTGAAAATCTGAATTTTTGGTGTAACTTAGGCTATATATCCGGAACTGTCAATCAAAGTTACAAAAGTGCTGATTCACTCATGTCAAATGGCTGATCACTCTTCCGGGGAGGCCCTCCATGTCCTTGTCTGGTCAAAAAAAGTATGTATGTGATCCAAAGATAATCCCTCTCCCGACAGGTAGCGGCCATGTAAGGCCCGGGCTACTTGGGTTGCTTAAATCCAAAAAAAGGGAGAGGTAAAACTACGATAGAGAAAGAAAGAAAGAAAGATAAAACGGTTAAGAAATTTTAATTATACAAATTACTAATTAATGAATTTATTATATTAGATTAACCCTCAAGTTATTTAACGAATGAGGAAGATAAGAGAATGAAGGAAAAATTATAAATTTCTAGCGCCGGGTATTGGCTTTTCGTCGCTTGAAGAACGGTAATCTCTGTCTGACTTCTATTGATATCTCTATCGGAAATAACCAGGTCGCGAAAGCATAGTACGTTCTTCCAAGAAATCCTGTTTAATACACTTCAATGAATTTGTTCCGTTCCGGATCCTTGCTTCATAAAGACATACCGCTCTCCGAAGTGTTACAAGCGGCAGTCGATATTGGAGTACGAGCGGAATTCGCAAGCCGCTTACAACTCAATGGGCTTGACCTTTGAGACTCTGCGAATGTGTCTGTCTGTATATCGGGAACCAATAAGTTGGAAGGGGTCACAGCCGTTATTACCATTAAAATTCCGATGCCATTGCTCTTCTTTTTTGTCTTTTCTGTTTAATAAACAGTAGCACAATATTATGTCTTTGAAGTATTAGCCTATATAACTATTTTTCTCTTAATTTATCTGAACAGAAGATTTTTCAATCCAAGCCATTCCTGCGTAATGCCACCGATTTCCGGTATTTTGGACCTGGGCCCTTTTAGTTTTTTTTATTTTAGTCCCACCCACGTCCACCCCAGAGTTATTGTTTTAATACTAAGTTTGGGAATAACCGAAGTATCAACCAATAGTATCATGTTAACATTTTATTATTGCAAGTAATCCAAACACTACCTAGGCAACACAACAAAAATAATTACGTTTTAGCGAAAGATGCATGGTTGCTTCTGTAATTTCATTTACACAAATTACCTAAACACTCTAAAAGTATTTTTTGTAACATGCAAGATAGTCAGTCTTTTGTTTTTTATTGTGTCTAAGAAGCCTTTAATATTAAAACCAAATTTCCTCCCAAAAATAAATTGCCGCCTATTCTAGGTTTGCTGCCCTGGGGAAATGCCCAATCTGCTCATTTATAAATCATTGCCAAAGTGAAGTCTAAAATACGCCGGTACATTTTTTTGGCAGGGAGTAAATTACATGGAAATATTTCAACAATTTAGAGACTTTTCACCAGGTTCAGGATTTTAATGCTTTATCAAAAATGCCCTAAAAACTGTAAGAAATGCACTATAGAGCCTAAAAAATTATCTTACAGAAAACACATTCACTTTAGCAGTCCTGCATTGCAGTGTGCAGCATGTGAAGATTCTCAAAGAGGTGGCCTGTAACTGATAGTTGGTTTCTTAGAACAGAAATATAACCTATCAACGTTTCTTGGAAAAGTATGGTGCGTTGTTCACTAATACTAAGCACAGAAAATTGTCTCATGCTGTTAGTTGGTTTCTCAGAACAATAGTTTAATTTTAGCTATTATGCTGACAAAAACAAAATAAAATTGAAATTAATTTTTAGAATAATTACATAAACACTAGAAATTACTCATTGTTTCGTGAGAACACAAGAAAGAAACAAAATAATATATAATAATGGTTTAAAAACACAAAAATGCCAGAAAATCCCTTAAATGCAATTTCCTATAAAATCGGCAAAACATGCAAAACCATACTCCAGAAAAGTAAAGTAAATTTAGCTCCTTTTGTTGTGAAATACATTTATATCTGAGCAATGTATTTGCTTTACAAGAAAAAAAAGATGCAAAAGCATTGAAATTCTAGCCCTGCGAATTACTTCACTATTTATATTATAAACTAGCTTAAATGGCCCGGCGTCGCCCGGGTTTTGTATTTTGTAATATGAAATTAACTTATGGAGGACTTTCGATGTTGAAACTCTAGGTCCTTGTTTAATATGTATGTAGAATTCGAAATGAGGAAGAACGACATATGACACTCAGACTATTCCCTCAGAAAACGCTAGATATAGCTTTTTATGGCACATAGAGGATGTCGAATGTTGCATTCCGTTGCTTCTACATTCCATGCCTGGGAGGAGTGCAAATAAGAAGAAAAAGAAATTCCGGTTACATAAGATTGTATTGTCTTGACAGAAAATTTTATTTCTCACTCTCATATTAGACTACCATACAACCGTTTCGGGGCTGAAGTAAAAAAGAAATTCAATATAACTTTCATACTTTCCTTCCCGAAAACCTGCGCGCGCGCGTAGACTTGAAAATGTTCCATCCCATTTTGTCTTCTTTTAGATGCTTAGGGCCTCTGATAAACATCCCTAGGTCTATTTCTCAACTAATACAAAGCCTACAGCTATGAGTGACATATCAGTGGATAGGATTTGTTACCGACTTCCTATATAGCATACTCACTGGCACACACTTAAGTTGTCCCTGCAATACGACCGCTATCAGAATGTGAAGTGAGAAAATGATATTTTCCATCTCGAGGTAGAGAAAGTTATGTGACTGCTATATTTTCGTCGATTTTATTCTTCAAGAATTATTTTCACAAGTGTATTAATTACATCGATAGTATCAGAATTTGTTAAAGCCCAGTATTATAATATAGTTTCCAAAGCAATATGTGAACACCGTAAACAATACTTTCGTTATGTAAACAATTGACAGCAGAACTATCTAACTGTGCCTCATTTCACATTTTAAGCTTTTCCCGTGGATTTTCCAAAAATTTTCTTTTATACAAACCTTGTCCTGACAATTACGAACACAACAAAACAAAAATCAGCCAAATCGGTCGAGCCGTTCTCAAGTGATGCGGCAACAACCCTTTTGTAAATTCATTTTTACTTCCTCTGTCCGTACCATAGGTACTATAGGTAGAGGAAGTATTGTTTTCGACCCCAAAATTCGAAGTTGAGTTTTTAGCATATATACACGTTTCAAGGCCCCCTGAATCCAAAAATACTATTTTTGGAAACATGTCTGTGTGTCTGTCTGTGTGGAAAATATCTGTGAACAAGCTAGCTCCAAAACGGAAAATCGTATGAAAACAAAATTTCGTATTTGGGTCAGGTACCTTCTGAAGATGTGAGGATAAGATTGGCGACTATTTTCTCTTATTTTTAAGGGGACTTTACATGAAGAAATTTTCGTTTTTCGCGATTTTCTCGAAAACGGCTCTAACGATTTTCTTTAAATTTTGCACATAGGTTGCTTATACTAAGAGCTAAACCTTTTATTTGAAACATTTTTTCGAGAAAATTCTCTGAGGGTAGTTACAAGCCACCCACTGTTCACCCACTGTTTGTAGAAAGTTTGTCTTGCGTGATGAACAACTGAATTCGCGCTCTTTCACGGCCTCTTATTTTATATAAGAATGTGAAGTGAGAAAGATGTATTGTTGGCCATGCATAGAGTAAAGATGTATCTGAGGGAAATATTCGATAAATTTCGGAAATTATATTTTACGGCAGAAAGTTCAATAAACGTCTGCAGTCATTTGTTCTTTTTTTTTAAGTTTGTTATATAGACTGCGCTTTTAGTCGCATCATTGAAAGAAGAGGTATTTATAGGATAATTAGCGTAAAATTGTGTCTTGCGATTCTGTACAAGGATATGTGAATACTGCTAACTTTTATTTGGGCAGAGGAAGTTATGTGACTTTCACATCAGATTTTTATTAATATAGACTAGCTTAAAAGGCCCGGCGTCGCCCGGGTTTTTATTTTGTAATTTGAAATTAACTTATGAAGGGTTTTCGATTTGTAGGCCTACATAGAACTTGAAATGAGGAAGAACGACTTATCACACTTAAACTATTTCCTCAGAAAACGCTAGATATAGCCACTACATGCTTGATTTCCTTTTGCCACATTTCTGGCGTCACCATCAATACTGCTCTGTCAAACCGTTTCCTAACATCGCATAATTTAAAAGTTTTGTTATTTCTGGCCACAAACCCTTTGATAAAACTCCATAGCAGTTCGATTGGATTCAAATTGCTATTATAAGGGGGCAACCTCAGTACATGATGGCCCGCTTTATTTGCCATATCATCAACCACATATTTATTTTCATCTTTGTCCGCGAATTCCTGTGCTAAGATCACTAACTTTGCCTTAACACTTTTATCATTAAATGTTACATTCTTTTCTTGTAGGCTTTCCACACTATCTTGTTTACGCCAAGAAGTATTTGGACGCCGATAGAGTTTCACACTGTGGTATGATGCATTGTCCATAACTATTAAACTGTTAGGTTCAAGTTTCGGCAAAACATTAGCAAACCAGTTATGGAATACCTCTCCATTCATGTCTTCGTGGTACTCACCTGTTTTCTTTGACTCAAAAATGAGCAAACCCCCATCTACGAAGCCTGTTTCACTACCTATATGCGTAACTATTAGGCGTTTCCCCTTACCCATAGGATTTTTTAAACATTGACTTAATCCTGCCCTAAAAGCTTTTTCCTTCGATTCAACAGCAGTGGGGGCTCGTGGCCGGAAAATTAGGTGAAGAGAAAAAAAGTGTGTATGGAATGCCACGCGACAGAAATGTTTTAATTTAGGGATTTTTCAATTTTGGATTATTGGATTTTTTAAATTTTGGATTGTTGGACTTTTTAATATTGGGTTTTGGGCTTTTTAATTGTGGATGTTTTTATTATTAATTTTAGATTTTGAATTTTGGATATTTTATTTTTTAAATTTTTTATTTTTGAATTTTTTTATTTTTAAATTTTGGATATTTGGATTTTTTATTTTATAAGTTTGGATTTTTGGACTTTTGAATTTTGGATCTTTGAATTTTTTAATTTTGGAATTATGGATCTTTGAATTTTGGATTTTTTAAATTTTGGATCTTTGAATATTTATTTTTTTTTATTTTGGTTTTTCGATTTTTTTAATTTTCGATTTTTTAAATTTTGGATTTTGGGTTTTTTAATTTTTAATTTTTGGATTTTTGATAAGCCTAATCATTGAGTTGACTGTTTTCTGTGCAGCCCGTTCCGTCACAGATCACTAATTTCGTGACGATTTTGAGCGTTACATTAATTTCGTGACGATCTTGGAGTACTGGTTCTGTATTTTTACAGGACTCGTTGATACCAGCACCTTCAACAAGAGGGGTTTTAGCATAAATTGACACTCCACCATGATTTTCTCTACAGAAACTATTAATTAAAGTGAAGTCTTCTAATATTTCATTTTTCTTTAGTTATTAATATTATTTTTAAAAACGTGATCTTATGCCTACTAAATATTGGAAAAGAATAAACTGTCCATGTTATGAACTTAACAACAGAACAAAATAATGTCGACTGCTGGATTTATCGCGCATGCGTGGACAACAACAGAACAAATGTCGACAGCTGGAAGGTCGCGCATGCGTAGAAGGCACCGTGGACGCTTGACTATTCCTATATGCAGAAAGAAGTAAATATCACGTGACTTCTTTACAGAGAAATCTGGTGGAGACTGAGAGAACCGTTGGACACCTTCACGGGTAGTCTGGTCCCCTCAGCAAGAGGACAGTGGGATAGGCGAGAAAACTGCTTGTTTCCATGAGCCCACTCCCTCATTTTTAGTGGAACAGACTACCCATGCAGCTGGGGAAGTGAATACTTGTTCAGCTTCAATGCTAGCTCACTGCCTCCTAGCATTGACACCAGTCGTGGCGGGAAATTAAAAAATGTAGAAATACATTATAGTAAAAACCAACATCCGTGATATGGAAAATAAACTTTAAAATTGCCTATAGTAAAGGAAAAATACTGGTGAAGTGCTACTTCACCTACTTCCCCTGAATAGCCGCCACTGTTCAACAGTAGTGTCATGCCAAATTTTAGGGGTGGTGTGTCCTGCATTTACCCATGTCTCGCCTAAGTAATAAAACTTTCGACCCTCTGCTCGGTATTGCCGTACAGCTCTAAGATATAGTCTTCTCCAAAGTACAATATCATCACGATCTACTATAACATTAACCTCACTTCTTTTCACATATTTCATTCCAATGTTCAACAATAACTTATAAATTGTTGTTCTTTTAAAATTAGGTAGGTCGGAGTCCTCATTGACAGCACAAAGAAGTTTATCCACAGTTGGAGGTATGTTATCAAAAAAGAATTGATGAACTTTTGCTCGAATAGCACTTTTCACAAAGTCATCAATGTTATCTAAAACACTATGCAGCTTTTCAGCCTTTCTTGGGGGAGTTTTCACTACACCAGAGTATCTGTATTCACTACGCACTTTCCAGATACTTCTGGTACATATACCGGTGAATTCAAATGTCAATTTTACAACGTCCTCAATTGCAAGTGCTGGACATTTTTTAACCCATTAAACACATTCAATATAATTTCCTTCTGTCCACTTCGCAAAGATTTACCTCTCTTATTTTTAATTATGCCACTTGGGTCTGGTTGAATTTCAGTCATTATGTTTAATGCTTCTCACAGACTGGGTTATAAATAATTATAAACACCACTTTCGCTGTTCACTGAAATTTGTATGTTTACATTATTCACAACAATGACTCTCGCAAACTGGAGGGTTATATCACGAATGCCACGTTTCGCAATACATTGAAACATTTGCAATAAGTTGATATTGTTATCTTAAAAATTTTCGTCACATTTTATGAGCTTTTACTGTTATAAAAATAAAATCTAATACCGCACTATATTGTCTTGTAGCATGATGTGTGGTGGGGTTCAAATCACGTGCATTTGTTTACACGGACTTGCATTATCAAAATGAGTGGATAACACACTTTCTATTTGGTTTGGTTGCAAGACTCACTTTTGTTTTTGTTTGTTTTTTTATGAAAACATGTGAAAGTGGAACTCTCAAACTGTGAATGTCACACTTCTTTTGTCACACTTTAATTTTTTTAATCTTTTTTTTTATGTAAACAATTGACAGCAGAACTCTCTAACTTTGTCTAACTTTGCCTCATTTCATCACATTTCCGACTTTTCCCGTGGATTTTCCAAAAATTTTCTTTCATACAAACCTTCTCCAGACAATTACGATCACAACAAAACAAAAATCAGCCAAATCGGTCGAGCCGTTCTCAAGTGATGCGGCAACAACCCTTTTGTAAATTCATTTTTATTAATATAGATTTTATAGATTATATTATCAAGACTTTTATACACATATATGCAGTGCAATAGTTACAAATTCAATTATATCACATTATTAAATTTTTAAATTGAGTTAAAGTTACAATTCTATTATTCTGTGATCATTAATATACCACATGTAAGAGGGAAGTAGTCTTCCGCCGCGATTCATAAATAGTCTAAAACTTTACTGCGTACGTTTTAACTAACAACAGTATCTATTACTGTATCTAGCTGAGGGTGTGGAAATAGAGTTACTAGGTAAACAAGCTCCAAATAATTAATTAGAATAATTCTGCTTCACCAGGTTCCAATTGCAGTTGTTGAACTGTAGTCTATGTAAAATTATAACATGTAACAAAATTTAAAGTCGTGAGAGGTTTTTTATGTATTTTACGTAAATATGTGTTTTTACGCGTATTTTACACGTTTTAAAGAAAACTATTTTATGCGCGTCAAGTGGCTGTGAGGCGTGAACTCTAAAAGCAGAATTGAATCCCTCTATATGTTGAAATTTCAAAGACTGTTCACTGTCCTTTTTTTACTGGGCTCCCTTGATATGGATTCTTGGCTAGTCTTACTCAATAAAGATCGAGATTGAGATCATTTGTTAAAGCTTTAACTAGCCATTGTTAAGGTCAACTAGCGCGGACAACACACTAAATTACACTTACTCTTTTGATACTTTGTTTATGTGGCTTTTGAAATTCTAGGTGGCGCCGAAGCAAACATTTTCGTGTAGCGTGCCCGAAACAGTTAGAGAGGATGACATTAAGATTGGACGCATATATCTGTCAGTAATTACCTGCAAAGTATTATGTCATTGCAAGATAAAGTCTACAAGTGTGAAGATGGCCATTTAAAATCTCCACGAATGGAGTTCACGACTGGAGTTGTAACAAGTTTTATATCTGTATAGGCTAGTGTATCCCGGAATTTGACCACTGAATAACGAGTTATGATAAAGAAAATGTTTTATATCTCACTGATTTTATCCAACATAATTAGCACTAAATTTATGGAAATAGGTACCAGCAGATGTGCTTCTATTGGTGATTTGTAAGGTATTGTAGATATGTTATAAGCCTATACTTCGTTCACTGGTATTTGTAAGGCTCTGTAGATATATTGTACACTTCGTTCACTGTAATTTGGTCCTTCTGGTTTGATGAAACCTTCTCGTCACACATTAGCTTGCATCCAGAAACCGGTTCCCAGGTGCCAAAGCTACTTACTCTGCATTTTCTGTCAGAATGTATGTCTACATTAAAAATATTATCCTCACCAGTATGCCTATAATTTCTTATAGTAACTTAGTATATAAAATTCAGTTTGTTAGTAAACTAATCAAATAGGCGAATAGCCGGAAATAGTAAATTATGCAAAAAGCCTAGAATTTCATTTATTAAGACACGAATATGTTTTTATAAAACGAGCAAATCGAGTTTCATAATTTTCATACGAGTGTTTCAATTATCGTTGTAGGCAAGTTGTGTACAGTACGACTGATTTTGTTCGCCTATAATTAAATATTTAAGTGTTGGGTTTTTAGAATACCTCGTAACTGATGAGAGGATGACTTAAATGACTCTGTCAGCAGCTCATAATTGGTATGCATCCTCTACACCTCCGAGGCCGACAAAATGTATTTAACTGGCATTAAAACGAAAGTTTTCAGCTATTAATATTGCTTATCCATGTTGGTGCACCCGCCCCTTTAAGTTAGACTTTACAAATATAAGTTAGCAACATATTCACTTTTTGCAACTTTAATAATTTGGACTTTTTAATGACAAAGTTGAATTTGATTTTCATTTCAAATTGGCACCTTGAATTTGTTCTTCAATAATTTTTTCTTGTTTTCCATATATGTAGTGATGCTTGAAAATTATTGAATGTTCCCGTATTTCGATCTGTTTATCTATATTTGGCGAAAGCCAAATACAAGGTGCACTTTAAGCTCCGCCCACTCGATATTCACATTGTGTTTCTCAGCGAAGCAGGGTGACCATATTGTCGCCGACACTCCCGTCCGTACCAAATATTAAAATTGCGAGTGTCCCTTGTAGGCCTACCAAATATTAAAAATGCGAGAGTAAGTGCCTTGTACCCACAGGTTTGCCTTGAACCCAACGGTTTGTCAGCCTGTTCATCCTCGAAAAATTCGCTAGATCGTGGTATAAAAGAAAATCATGTTCAATATTCTCTTTAGAATTCATACTAATGAAGTATTTAACATTTCTGGAATGAAGCCACTTTCAGTCTTTGCAAACGCAGCTATAGTAGTCATCTATAATCTGTTAAATATAAAGTATTAAATCCAACATCACCTTAATTACCCGAAGATATTCACCCTTATAACAAGAGAAAAATCAATCATGTCGTTGTAAGTCATAGTGAAACTAAGTTACTAGCCTACATGGTCTGAAAGGTACATTGCCACATGCTATAAAATTATGTAATATGTTACCAGAAAATGTACCCGTTCTTTTTAATATTTTAAGTAAAAAATTATACTTTTTGTATATTTTCTTTAATCAATAGGCTAGATCCTAACATATTTCTAAAAATGCATTTAACATTACCTGTACATTTGAATGTATTTTTTCTGCTATATATTTAATGCTGTTATAGGTAGTATTTTTATAGGCTTAAGCTAAATTTATTATTTAATTTATTTGGAACTATCGTGTGTATGTCACCCCTTGCGTGAGATTTACACTTTGAGGTTGTATTAGGCTATTATGTGAAAATATATAAATAGGCCTAATGTAAACATAAACAATTCGCTTACACACTGTGAAAATTTACTTACATCCTTACAGTCGCCTCTCATTTTGGAAGAATTGGTAGGATAGTGACTAGCAAAATCCCTGTGTAATTCGCAATGGTCCCGACAGTGTATCTCCATAAAATTAATTCTCTTTTTCCCCCTATATGATGGGCAAAACCTGATAATGTGGGCGGATCAATAACCAGAGGAGGGCTCAGTATACCGTAAGATGTTATCTCCCGTATTGTGTTACAACATTTCTTTACTAACTGGCCGGCTGGTGTAGCTGGATTAAGGGCGGGTCTGTGTTACAATCCGTTACCTCTGTGTATTATACCTAGTAATTAATTTCTCTAAATGAGCATGCAGCACATACACTCTGCCATTAAAAATCCCGCTGTTATCTCTTGTCTGACACATTTTATTATAGCTGCTCGTTCTACGCGTTAGTTTTTGTTTCTTTTTTGCTATATTATTATGATTGTTGTTATCTTAGGTTATGTAATGATGAGTCCGGGTTTTATCGGTAAATTTATCTTGAGAGAATCCAGACTACGAGTTACATTATTTGTTGTGGCTACAATTTTACGCCTCGAGCGGGATTCAAACTCGGATCTCTGGCTTCACAGCCAGTAGCACGAACCACTACGCCATGACTGTTCGTTGAGCTGTGAAGTGAAAATTCATCTACTCAAGTTTAGAGAGCTTTAATACAGGGTGCGGCAAAACATCCTCCCTATTTTAAATTTCAAATAAAAAACTGATGGATCAAAATAAAGAAACTGTATTAATATTAATGATATCTACACAATGGGAATTTAGGGTTTTCAGTATAATACATTAGTTCACCTCACTGCTAAGTGTAAATAGACCTTAATCTTGTATCCGTGCTCTTATAGCAAGGTTCACCATATCATTAGGCACTATATCCACGCCGCAACATTCGCACAAGATGGGAGTGGCAGTCAACTTGTGTTGCCATAACGACAGAAAAAAAAACAAGTGATAAACAGTAAACAAAAATTGAATAGGATAATGTAATCGCGGAATTGACATTCAGTACAGTATCCAACCATGCCGTCGACGGGAGAAGAATGTGCTTACGCTGTGGAATCATTTCTGGTAAACGGGTATTCCCTTGTCGCTGCCCAGCGTGCTTTCCGTATTCGCTTCCAAATTCCCGCTCGTGGTGCAGTTCCAGATTTGAATAGCATTAGCTTATGGGTGTCAAACTTTAGAGCAAGTGGTAAAATGATTAAAAAGGGAAGGGGAAGGCCACGCAGCGTTCGAACTCCAGAAAGCATTAAACTTCCCACTGTGTAGAATCATTCATGTTAATACAGCTTCTTTATTTTGGTCCATCTGTTTTTTATTTGAACTTTAAAATAGGGAGGATGTTTTGCCGCACCCTGTACATAAAATGAGAAATACGTTTCATTGGCATTCATCACATCTCCGAATTAGATGAGTTTGTGAAACAATAAAAAAATCATAATATTTAAATGCGGATGGTACAAGGGTCGTTATATTAATTATTAACTAATTAGGCCTATAGTGCATTTGGTGAGTTAATGGACTCTGCCCGCTTGTAATGAATATTATTAAACCACGAAAATGAATAAAACACATCGATATTTGTGTTATTGCGAATTAGCCCATCGCGGGACAATTATTGATTTAATATATCGATCGTTTCACCATCGGCGATAGTCGCGCTTGGTACGACTTTTCATCAGGTGTTATTTTTTTAGATTAAAATTTTTGGTACAACTTACATCGTCTTATTATATTGTACTCATTATTATAAGTTCTTCTTCTTCTTTCTCTGAGTTTTACCTCTCCCTTTATAGGATTTACGCGACCCAAGCCGCCCGGGCCTTACAGGGCCGCGACCTGTCGGGAGAGGGATTATCTTTGGATCACATACATACTTTTTTGACCAGACAAGGACATGGAGGGCCTCCCCGGATGAGTGATCAGCCCAATGCCGGGGCCACCTCCGAGAAAACACGAACACATAGGACGAGACACACCATTCACACACACACTCACTCCAAACAAGGCGAGGATGGTAATGACGGCCAGATGATATCTGGGGACCACAAGGGCCTAAAGTTACCCGACATTTGTCTCAAAGGTGAGGAAAAACCCCAGAAAAAACCCCACCTAGGTAACTTGTCCCGACCAGGAATCGAACCCGGGCCCGCTGCGTGAGAGGATTGAACGCATCCTCTGAGCCACAGCGGTGGACTATTATAAGTTACGAGATTTAAAATACTTCTTCGATATACCTATATGAACATTATTTTATATCTTCTTTTGTTCATATGCAGCTTATTACCCAATCGTTGTGTTAAGTGATTTTATCAAAGAATTTAAGATATGAAGATGTTTCAGCGTTCTTGCCTTGCGAATTTACATAAAAACAATTTCACGTAGGTGCGATAAAATGACAACGCGATAATATTATGACAATATACACTTTCTTCTTCATGTTATGCCGTTTACTAATGTTTATTTGTATCTTGCTTTTAGTCACGTGTTTTTGTGCATTCGATGATAATTATCATAACTTCCATGGAGTCCGCATTTTCAGAATGTTAACAACCTTATTCTGAGGAGATCTAACTGTCACAAGACAAATGTAGGGGGAAAATTCCAAAGTGACAAAACAAGATACCAACATATATAAATGACTTCTCAAACAACTTAGTTCCATACTTAATTCAACATGCCAAATATGAGCATTACAACATTGTTCTGGCCAACCATTCATTTGCTGCAAAATTATATAATTGAGTCCAGCTAAAACTGTTTGCTCCTGGGAGTCTCAGCATTCTAAAAAACTCTGGTCTTCCGTAACTTGCACAATGAAACGCGTAAATAACGCGTACCATCTTAAACAAAAATAATTTCGCAACGGTATATTTTAAAAAGTCCTAGAAAGGAGGCACTGCGCTTGATCGGACAAATTAACACGCTTTTGAGCCTGTGAAATTCACATTTTAAATACTTATAATACTTTTTCGTCCTGACTGTGATGAACGCGAGTGAGGGGAAGTCCGTTCTGAGGTGGGAGATGAATTCAAAGAGATCAGCTTATCTTTCCCCTCCCACCGGTCTATCTGGAAAGACACTGCATGGAGATGTGGCCTCCGTGAAGACTGGTGTTCGACTAAATTATTGCCCTTTCCAGTGGCAATATTTCGATAATAGACTGAGCACCTTTCTGAGCAGTGTCAGGTCGAAAAAATGTTAATGTACAACATAACGGTGGCCATTGTTTTTGTGTAAGATGGTGCATTCCATTTCATGGAAGCACTTAACCGGTTGATGTAGCTGACTTTTCCTTCTACTTTGTTTAACGGACCACACTTTATTATAAGTTATTTAGGACTATAAAATGCATTTAGAAAAGAAGTTAAGGAATTATACTTTTATTTTCCTACGTGTTTTCTTTAAGTGTACACATGATTACTTGTAGCTGCATAAAGCAATGCTTTGTTTAAGATATTTTGTCATTACGGTACGGTATTACATTTCGTAGAACACAATTATTCACATTTTGAGACTTAAGTTCAAATATTTCATGGCGAAATTTAAATTACTTCTTCAAAATACACAATTAATTATTGTTGTGCTTATAAGTATGGAAAATTTGTTATTAATGTTGAAAAAATATCTTAATTATATACCGTAGACCCTTTTTAGAACTTTATCTTATTTCTCCAAAACAATATGACGGACGTACTGATATCGTACCACGTGACTCTTTTATAACTAGAATAATACATCATGTAATGAAATTCAGGTTTCACATGATATCTAGCAGAGCGTGCATGGCGGTTCGAAACTCTAATCTTTTGTGACACTGTGAAGCGAATTAATTGCGCGATATGGTCACCATGTGAATTCTATTGAAAATAAACCTCATCCGATTATTTGATCATCCTGGCATAGGCACGTGCAGAATTTTCTGTGTAAGATTAGTGTAATTCAAAGGAAAGTAATTTTAAGATAATTGCGTAGGCTATCTGTGTTTCCGAAATTACTTGAAATAATTAGCACGTAAATTATCGGTTTTAATTAAGGAAGGAACGGACAGAAATGATGTAACTTATTTACTGTATTTTTTTATGGTATTCAAGTATTGTATTTTTGAAGTAAAACTTCTTTTCTCGCGGTTGGGGTAAATCGGAAAATCAGTCACACTGAAACCGTAACGAAATCAGTCACAAAATCAGTCACAAAATCAGTCACACTCAAAACTACGTGTTTCGGAGCGGACTGCACAAAAAACAATCAACTCAATGATTAGGAGTAATCAAAGGAAATTTTTCAGACATTACTTCCTCAATGGCAATAGACAATTCCTAAGCAATCTAAAGGTATATTATCTATTTTATAGAACCCGGAGGTTGATTACCGCGCAAATCCAAAATTAAAAATCCAAAATTAAATAATACAAATTTCCAAAACTAAAAAAAAAAATAAAACATACAAAAATTAAAACAATAAACTCAATGATTCAACTCAATAATTAAGCTTATCCAAAATTTAAATAAATTATCCGACATTGGTAAAGTGTGTTAAAACCACCGCCTTCTCGAGAATTACACTGAATCTTTCTTTTCGTTTGACTGTGTACATTTTGAAAAAAGTTGAACAGCACTATAATGAACAAAGTCGTAGCAGAAAACGCATACGATTTTAAATGAAGTGCATGATAGAACTGGTATTTGAACCTATATTAAAATCTATTTTGCCTTATGCAAACTATAAATCTCATAAAAAGGCACACACAGACTTTAAAAAACCGAAATCAATTGCAGAAAGAGCAAGAGGATACCGTGAGAGGATGAAAGTGACAAAGAAAAGGAAAATTGAAGAAACTACATGAAGTGTAACGGCCAAAACTGCAGCAGAACGCAAGAGAGAAAGTCGATCACGAAGAATAACATTAGAAAATGCTCGTGAAGTATCAGTAAGTGAAGTGCATGATAGAACTGATACGTGTGAACCTATGGTAAAATCTATTTTGCCTTATACAAACTATAATTCTCATAAATCAATTGCAGAAAGAGCAAGAGGATACCGTGAGAGGATGAAAGTGACAAAGAAAAGGAAAACTGAAGAAAATAGGCTACATAAATAAATAAAGTTTTACTTCTGTCGCGTGGCGTTCCACGCACTCTTTTTTTATTTAACCTGGTTGAATGGAAGAAAATCCCCTATGGCCTTAGCCTTGCCAGGAAAAATAAAACAATAATATTATTCTTACTGTTATTATTAACCCTAAGAAGCAGACTTTATGTATAATATACTAGCTTGTGCCCGCGGCTTCGCCCGCGATAATTATTTCAAAAATTAAAAATTAAGAGCATAATAGTTAAATCATTATATTTATTAACACCTAAATCACGTGGACTACATACCACGATTAGATAGCATCGCAAGGTAGAAGCGACCTCAGATTCGAGTTCCTTGGTCCAGAAAATCCCTGTATAGTGAGTTTCGTCCAAATAAAACAATGTTTGGCCATATTTAGGGCTTACAACATTCAAGCGATCGCGAAAGTTTTATTTTCAAGGTATGACAAAAATAGCCAAAGCCAACTGTAATTGATTTGACATTGAAATGTATAACTGAAAACTTATGTTTTGAAAACGCACAAAATGTACGTTTTTTGCCCGTTTTTCACTCATAACTCACGAACGAAAACTAAAATTAAAATTCCGGCTTGGAGGTGCATTTTCCGACCCTTCAGCCCACCTATGTTTAAAATTCCAGATCTCTGCGTTCAGTAGATTTCGCTGGACATCGAGGACAATTCCTTTTATTAATACAGATAATATGAATTATAAGGATACCTTCTCTAATTTGTCAAACATCCATTTCATTTAATCCAAACCCATCTGATACAACTGGCAACAATATGTTCTGTGAATTTGTTTGGATAATTCTGTGTAAAAAGGGGTTAAGTATTTTCAAAAACATTTAATTTTTGGCAGTTAAAATCAGAATTTTTCAAAATCCTTTCTTAGTCAGCACCTACATTATGAAACGAAGGTACTGTCAAAATTCCAAGTCTCTACATGTTATAGTTTAGGCTGTACGTTGATTCCTGTCATTCAGTCAGTCAGTCAGTCAGTCAGGACAAAGCCTTTTATATATATATAGAGATAGTAACTGGGATCCTATTTTACAGCGAATGAGAATGTTAAATTTTGCTCAAATTGGGTTAATTTCGACGTTATTTCTCATAACAAATTACAATGTCTGCCAGCAGCGTCGCCAGGAATTTTATTAAGGGGGGGCAAAATCAATTTCGGACCTCAATTTCAAATGATTAGGCTAAACACATTAATATTCACTTAGTTAACCGGATCGTAATTTGAACCCAAGCTGAATTCGACGAGCCTACAAAGTTTTTTTAAGTTAACAGAATACACTCTTTTGAGCAATGGCCTTGGTGAGATATTATAAATACATATTATAGTTATAATTAGCTAATACTTGCTAAACTCATTATAAAGTAATTCTATTTTTTTTATTCTCCATGCTACAACTGTAGGTTGACAAAGAGTACCACAAATAAATGAATCCATAAGGCAATCCAGAGGGGGGCGGTTGCCCCCCCTTGCCCCCCCCCCATGCCGACGCCCATGATGTCTGCGTTGTTTCACATTAACCCTTAGCTCGCTTTCTGAAATCAGAAAGACACCTACAAGGCTTTTACGAAGTATAGACTGTTCCAATTCATAAAAGCCTCGCTTCTTGGAGCTACCCAGGTAGCACTTCCCGCTTCTACTTTGCTATAGAGATTACTGAACAATAGGCTACCCTCTTCAAAGGCCTTAGAAGGAATCCCGACAGGTTTCTGTCTTTTCTGGAGATTGTTCAGTCCAGTGTTGTGTGCGGTCTTGAATAGTTCCACCCTCTGTGTATAATAATAATAATAATAATAATAATAATAATAATAATAATAATAATAATAATAATAATAATAATAATAATAATAATATTAATAATAATAATAATAATAATAATAATAATAATAATAATAATAATAATAATAATAATAACAATAATAATAATAATAACAATAATAATAATAATAATAATAATAATAATAATATAGGACACATCATGTAAATAGATTAACTGAAGATATATAATGTAATAGAATAACTTAGGAAATAACAGGATAATTTAGGATATATCATGTAAATAGGCTAATTAAGAGTATTATGTAAATAGAGAAAATTAGGATATACTATGTAATCAGGCCAATGTAGGATATACTATGTAAATTGGTTAAATTAGGATATACAATGTGAATAAGTTATAGATTATGCATGTAATATTACTACTGTAATGGGGCATGCTGATAAAGAAACGAATAAATAAAAAAATAATAATAATAATAATAATAATAATAATAATAATAATAATAATAATAATAATAATAATAATTAATAATAATTAATAATAATAATAATTAATAATAATAATAATTAATAATAATAATAATAATATAATAATAATAATATAATAATAATAATAATATAATAATAATATAATAATAATATAATAATAATAATATAATAATAATATAATAATAATAATATAATAATAATAATGAAAATAATGAAAATAATAATATGTCGTTCTTCCGGACCAGGTGTGAAATGGTCACCGGCGATCGGCGACTCTAAATACACTGCCTCTCGGAATAGCGAACAATAAGCGCCCCAAACTATTTATTATGAAGTAAGATTGGCTTTAATTTTTTTTTTAAATTGGTGGATATAATTTAATATTATTTTATGATTATCAAAATGTTACTTGCCATTCCGAAACGTCAGCCCGGGCATCGGGCAGTGGAGTGAGTCGAGGCTCCTAAGTTATGGCACAGACTTTACATCCATAGAGTAACTTCAGAAAGGAAACAGCAAGATGAAGACCATCTACGGTTCCAATGGAAATACACAGTAAAAAATAACGACAGCCTGTAAATGACCGAGTTAGACCTGGGATGCAAGAAAACACAACCCTGAAATTATTATAAGAAGCGAAGGATTATGTTAATGAATGAAAATTAATGCAAATTTCAATATATTACCAGACGTATAGCCATAGCCATATCCCTGAAGGTACAAGGCCTACCACCCGACCGCTGCATCATCTACCACAGGCAGATGGCAGGAGTGGGGGCATGTGGTCAGCATGCCGACACCCACGCCCGTTAATGGTGGTTTCAATGACCGGAGCCGTTACCTCTCCATCAAGTGGCTCCTCAATTTGAATCACGAGGCTGAGTGTACCCCTACCAGACCTCCCTACCTCAGAAACATCCGAAGTGGTACCGGGGATCGAACCCGGGCCGATGAATCTGTAATCAGCGACGCTAACCACAAGACCACGCCGGCCCAGGAACCCTAGGTTAAATAAATGGGTAGAAAAAACCTTAAAGGATATAACAATCGGAACTCACGCCAACGCTATACTGGGCGAATTTTCACCACCTTAAATATTTTCCTGTTTGAAATTAAACGAAATTCTTTATTTAAGAGATGTGGGATACTTCATATAAGCTACACTTTAATTGTTAAAATTAAATAAAAGCCTTTATACGAAATGTTTTTGAAATAAATTTTAGCTCTTGTGCACTTGTGCACAAATTTTAAATAAAATCGTTAGAGCCATTTTTCTATGAAATAGCGAAAAACGGAATTTATTAATGTAAAAAGGTATTCCTCAGGTTCGCGAGCGGCCCCTGGGGATCCCATAAGGGGATATTCTGAGCGGATTTGTTACCGGGGTGCGCCAGTCCCCTACCTACTTAAACCTAAGGACACACACACACCCAGTCCTGAACCCGGGAAAAGAATTTTTCACTTCTGAAAAGTCCCCAGCCCAACCGGGAATCGAACCCGGGCCGCCGGAGTGGAAGGCAGAAATGGGCATTAAAGTAAGATAAAGTCGTCAGAAACCTTCACGTCTCATCCCCAAAATATAATATCTAACCAAAATATAATGTTTTGTTTTTATTCACTTTTCGTTCTGTTCGCAGACACAGAGACACACCTACAGACATGTTTCTGGAAATAGTATTTATGGATTCAGGGAAACTCAAAACGTGTTTTTATGTTGAAAACGCGACATCGAATTTCGGGGTCGGACACAGCACTTCCTCTACCTAACCTTGGTAAGAGTAGATGAAATAATAATTTAGGCAACTTAACGCTCGCCATCCACCTCTGGGACCTGGGATCGAATCTCTGTGATTTCATGTGGAATTTGTGGTGGAAAAAATAGGATTTGGCAGATTTTCTCGGGGTGCTTCTGTATCCCCTGCCATATATCATTCCACCGTTGCTCCATTCATCATAATATGACCATTGGTTGCCAGCTTTATATACTGATATTATCTGGAGCCTTTTGTTAAGCATTTGAAAACTATATTACATTTTTACTATAGTTAGTAACCCTACGTTCTGTTTCTGAACCAAACAAAATAATTAAATGTATTGTAGATGGGGATCTTTTAAAAATATCGCTCTGAAGTTCATAGTTTATAACACACATGAAAAATAGGCTATTTACTTATTTTTTATTTATTTAATACATTAATACTTATTGGCCCCTGTCCTGGATTCCTATCAGAGGCCTCTTATGCACTATACAATTTGTACTTATTAATTTATAATTACATAGATTATCTACATTATTTCTAATTTAATCTAAAAAATATAAGTATATAACGAAACGGAGAGAAAGGTTAACTATTTAAGAATAAATAAAAAATCACAAAAACATTGATAACTTAATAATAATACTAACTACATTAACTAAAGTAAGTGTCGAGTCCGGGATTTTTGTGGTTTTGTGATGATGAATGGGAGGTCGCGCCTAAGCATACCAATCTTCACAGATGCAGTACACTCCCGCATCCTCACTACCATCTCATCATCAACCAGGTGAATACCAGTCGTCACCGGAATCCTTAGTCTGGAAGCCAGACTTCAGGCATCGGCGTCAACCGGTAGGTCATCCTGGCACCACGAAGTCATGTCCGGGTGTTTGTTATCCTTTATTTGTAATTTGTCTTTTGTCCTGTGTCCTTATGTGTCTTATGGCATTGTCTTCTTATTGTCTTTGTCCGTGTCTGCTATTTATATAGTCTTCTTTTGCTTTCTGGGAAACTCTATTTGCTGCTTCATCCAACAACTTCCACGAGTAGGGGTCTCTTATTATGTTCCCTATTTGCCTACCTTGTAGTAGTCTCTGAAAGGGCTCCCTCAACTGAGCAGTGTTTTGGCATTCCCAAACCACATGCTCAGGAGTACCTATTCCCCCACACGAGCAAGCGTTGGAATCCGAAATGCCCTTTTCATTTAAGTAGACCATGTAGGGTCCATGGCCCGTCAGGTAGTGGATTAAACCTTGGGATGGTTGTAGATGTCGCAGTTCTAGTCTTTCGTGTACGTCCATAAAAATATCGTAGGTCCTACGTCCTGTGTTGCTTTCTTCCCATCTGGTTTGCCACAAATCCAGTATCATATTCTTGATATCCCTTATTGTTTCAACTCGAGTGTCAAGTATTAATTCTGCACGAGCCTGTAATCCCTTTTTAACCCAGAATGTAGCTCCTTTTTGCCTTATAAGGAGATCCAGTGGTATAACCCCGAGGACTGTGGTTAAGGCATCAGTCGCCGTTGTTCTGTAAGCTCCTGTTAGTCGTAGCAGGATTCCCCTTTGAAGACTACGGAGCTTCGCAGCTGGCTTGATGTTTTTTAATCGGTGGGCCCAAATTCCTGCACCATACCCCACTATTGATACCAATATTGTCTCATGATACAATTTCATTACACTTGGGGGAAGACGAAACTTGGTCATTCCAAGATTGATGAATTTGTTCATTAGTCTATTGGCTTTTGCGCTTACTCGTTCAATATGGGGCATGAAGTTAAGCTTTTCGTCCAGGTCAATCCCTAGATATCTCACCGTTCTGCTTCTCTTTATGCTTTGTCCATTTATCTTGAGTGTTGGGTTACGTAGAAGCTTCCCTTTAAGCAATAGATAAGTTGTCTTTGCTGGTGCAAGTTTTAGTTTTACTTCTGCACACCAGTTACCTAATATTTCTAGAGTCCTATTTGTTCTACATTCCAATTCCCGTCTTGTGTCTGCCTCAAACACCAAGAGTAAGTCGTCTGCGAAAGCTACCAGTCCAAGTAAGTCGTTTGATTCTTTCAATCTTAAGAGTCCAGGTTCCATTCCCACATCCCAGAAAATAGGGCCACAAACAGATCCTTGTGGGCACCCTTTGCTGAGTTGTTTCATGGTTCTGTTGCCGTGGCACTCAATCATGGCGAATCTTTCTTGGCAGTAGTCCTTGAAGGTGTTGTATAATTCTGCCGGGCATTTAAGTTCCCTCAGGCGTCCAAACAAAGCCGGCCACCAAAGGTTGTCAAATGCCCCTGAGATATCTACAAAAACTCCTACAACATATTTCCCCCTTGCAGATTCTATCAACCTAATTGCTCGATCAATAGCGTCTACAGTAGATTTCCCTGTTCTGAAGCCATACTGATGAGGATGCATTCCAATTTGCTGTCTATGTCAGGCTACATAAATTCATGGTTATACCATCATTACATTAGAATTTTGAAATTTCACCTTAAAAAGTAAAAAAGTAAAAATGTTCCCTATACAGGCCGTGCAGGTCCTTAGGCTCCAGGAGGTTGAGGTTCCCAGGACTTTTAGACATTCGACCAGTGAAGATGGTAAGGTTGGCAGATTTCAACCCAAGATTGCTCCTGGTACTTATTTCGGTTGAAACTGAGACGACCCCAGGTTCATAGTACCACCATAAGAGTTAAGTAAATTTAAAAATCCCAAATAATTGTAGATCGATCTCGCGACCTTCCGGATTCCAGCGCAGTGCCACAACCAACCAACCAATCTCGGCGTACCCACAAGGTGGAACATTAACTCTTCACTTAATTTCTTTTTTAATTTCAAAGCTTTTTTTAACTTCAAAGTGTACCTTCCCTCCGAAATTATATCAATGAGATTTTGACCCACAGTGAAAGTGATTTAGTATATCAACCTGCAATAAGCCAAATAAAGAGTAGATTTTATACTCTACAGACTTTCATAACATGAATTGGTTTTCATTCGTCTGCAAGAAATCGTGGGCATTACTTCGCCACCTTTGACCCGCTGTCTGCAAGGACCCACCCAAAGAGTTATTGCCGTGTATCACATGCTTGACATTGACTTGCAAGAGTTTTGGGCGCGGGATAGTAAGTGACCTCGCTAATAAGCTGTTTAGCAGAGCCCCTTGCCACTTGGCTCTGGCATTACTTAAGCCAATTCTTTACCAATTGTCAATGCATGAACTAGAGTTCAATCATTCATTGACAGAAACATGCATTCCCTTTTAAAGTATGACGTATGGTGTGATAATACGTTAAGAGGTGAAACTTTGACACTACCTTATTATTTGATCTAAAGTGCAATGCGTACAGTACGACATAGTAGAAAGCACTATTACTAAAGGGTACCTAGGAGAAATTCACCGTTGTTTGCGTATGTTGCACAATACAGTTTTTCTTGCACACAACCCGAACAGTGAGATAGATATTAATAACGATTAATCTCTCTCTCTCTTCCATTCCAATTATTTTTCAACACTTTTCTTTTTACTATTTAAGATGAAATTTGAAAATTCTAAACTAATGATTGTACAACCATGGTTTTATATACTTCTCACATGTGTAATAAACTATGAATTTCAGAGCGATATCTCTATAAGTTAAATGTCCCATCTACGGCATATTTAATTATTTTGTTTGGTTCAGAAAAAGAACGTATTAACTATAGTTATGTTCGAAACGAAAAGACTTCAGCTAAATTTGCTTTCTGATGATTGTGACGAAATTTCCATGTGTTAAAAAATTTTCACGAAGCAATGTTATTATAATAATTTTATGCATTATCTAACATATAATTCACAATCATATATAATTAATAGCCTATTCTATATTTTACTGTATATATTGCTGTGTAAGCTTTAACCCTAACATGCCTTTTCTGGCAAAATAGGGTTCATAAAGATTTGGAGATACAATAAAAATAAATAATAACTATAGTTAAATTTTAATATAGTTTCCAAATTTTTAACACATGGCTCCAGGTATTAGTAACTTATAAAAAGTTGACATTATGTTGTCTAAGTCTTTTTATAGTTTTTATCACTTTATCTAAGATACCAAAGCTAGGTAGAGGAAGCATTTTTTTCGACCCCGAAATTCGATGCCGCGTTTTCAACGTAAAACACATTTCGAACTTCCCTGAATCCTTGAATAATATTTTCAGAAACACGTCTGTAGGTGTGTCTCTGTGTCTGTGAACAGAATGAGAAACATATAAAAAACAAAATTTTATATTGGGGTTAGATATCTTATGCGGATGAGACTTTAAGGTTGCCGAGATCTTTCTCTTACTTTTAATGCCCATTTACATGAAAAAATACCGTATTTTGCTATTTTATCGAAAACGGCTCTAACGATTTTGTTTAACTTTTGTGCACAAAATTCTTACACCAAGAGCTAAAATTTTATTTCTAACACTTTTCGTATAAATTCTCTGAAGGGTGTTAAAAGCCAGCTACCTATCAAACAATCTCGGTCTTCCTGGTGAACAAAAAATATTTGTATCAGGCTGAAACAGCTGAGTATACACTCTATGTAATGTGGCCTCTTATTCTATGTCAGGGTGTTAAGTGAGAAAGGTGTATTGCCGATGCTTAGGGTAAAGAAAATTATGCGAGGGCATTAGGTCTACATCAGATTTTATTTGGGTTGAGTATCATTTGAGGATACGACACGAAGTACGGTGAAATACAAAATTTAATGCGATTTTAACGAACTTCTTACTGAAAGCAGTTAACAAAGATGAAATAGGCCTAAGTTAATCAAAATAGAGAACCACAGTTGAACCATATTTACTTGAGCGCCAAGTTACATTATTGTCTTATTTCTAGGGATGGGTCGATACCAGATTTTCTCGATACTCGATACCGATACATGATTTTTTCCTCGATACTCG
This sequence comes from Ectobius pallidus, assembly GCA_964059195.1. Taxonomy (NCBI): domain Eukaryota; kingdom Metazoa; phylum Arthropoda; class Insecta; order Blattodea; family Ectobiidae; genus Ectobius; species Ectobius pallidus. The sequence continues at coordinate 109,043,547 of CAXKWD010000002.1, read as the reverse complement.
ATACTTCGATACTCGATACCTTAAACATGTCCAGTTTCAATAATTAGGTACATTAAAAATTAAAATTTGAGAGAACTGTGTGATACCAACTAAATTAATTAAGTCTGCATATTTAATGATACAAAATTTTATATCACCAGTAGCCTATAATTATTTTTAAACTCTACATTAAAACTAAAATTAGTTTTTTAAACCGTCCACTTACAAGTTTTTGTTAAAAAATACTAGCATTCTCACTTAATTGCAAAATTGCAGAATTACAAAAGTATCGAAAAAGTATCGAGCGAGTTTTCTGAAGTATCGTTCAATGCCGATACCATGCAAGTATCGAAACTATCGAGAGTATCGAGGACCCATCCCTACTTATTTCATTGAGTAGGTATATTTTGTTTATTACATGTTGGTTTTGTCACCATTGGAAACTCTTTAGTAATAAAATGCCGAAAAAACTCAACCGACCAAAACATATTGTTTCTTTAGGAGTTAGAAAACACTGCGGAGTCTGTAGATGGAGATTAACTAAAAGAAACAAAACTTCCAATACCAGACTTCGTTATCACAATAAGTTGCTTTAAAGTAATACATGTTGTAATTTGGCTGTAACATAAGTATCTGTGAACTGACTCTCAAAATCTCAGGCAATAGTGCCATAGTAGCTTAACCACCAATATTTTTATTTCTTACAACTACTTAGAATTAACGTGTAATATTAGTTCATAGTTTTGCAGTCAAGTATATTCTTACTCCACAATAAACAATTCAAGGTCAGTAGGCCTAATGTTGGACTTTTTAAAAATATTTAATATTATTCACTTAATTAACAGCAGGGGCGGATCCACGGGGGGGAAATGGGGGAAATTCCCCCCCCCCAAAATTTGTAACATTAAGCAAAAATTATTCAAAATTTATTAGAACATAACCCAAATACTTAAATTAAAGCAACGACATTCATTATTTTGAAATACCTTTGTAAGAAAATGCTGAAATGTTCATTTTGTTTTCAATTGTGTACTGGGAATAATTAATTTTTATGAGTAAAAACTTCCCTCTCTACTTTGGTTCCCCCCCCCCCAAAATGTCTCTCTGGATCCGCCACTGATTAACAGATTGTTGAAAGGCAAAATAACTCAAGTACCAAAAACAGATGTTCAGTTGCCTACTTTCCAATCTAAAAAAGCTTAAGCGCCATTTAAAATAACAATAGTTTATAAAGTATATTATAATGTTTCTAATTTCATTTCCAAAGTATCTTTAAAAATTATATTAAAGAAAGTATTCATGTACATATCCAGTTTAATAATGAACAGACAACTGTAAAATACGCTTTTTTCATCAGAACTCAAAATTTGTCACATGAGTCAGTATGGTTTTCAGAGCCTCAGTTAAAAACCGATTACGTCTCTGTCTACACAAATAATAAAACATTTAAATAATACTTAACCTTTATTCTATATTGTAGACACATTATCTGATCGCCTAATATTCTATTTTAGTTTTAAAGCAATTTTAGAATTTTTATTTTTAATTTTTTCAAATTTATAATTAAAATTATCAACCAGAATTATCAAATATTACAAAATCTTATATAAATTCTTTCTTTGAAAGACGCCAGATCAGTTAAGCTTGTGTTTAGTGGATAAAATTATAATATCTATTAATAAGAGAGATCATATATAAATTTAAAAATATATACAAAAATGAATACATAAACAGTTTTAACAAATTTTACGAAAACAATTCAAATAGGAAGTTCTAAATCGCAATAAACAAAACTCCATTTTACAAATGTTTATATTTATAAATATTAATAGGTGGAAGAAATTAAAATGAACCAAATGAAGTGCAAAAAATTATAAGATTTTATTATTACTACTAAATATTTTACATTTATATATTTTTATCCTAAGTTGGTTGTCACTACATTGATAAAATCAGGATTCTCAACAATAAGCGTCAAGTTTCAAACCACAGTTTTGAGCATCTAATTGCCCAGTAGTAGTCTTTAGGACGATGATTCTTTGGAGTGAGAGAGCATGTAGTCAGTCTAGAATTTGGAGATAGCATGAGTATGTTCTCATGACATGAGGCATGAAAGAACCGAGTGGGTACTTACCCTGTCCCAACATCTCCACATTGCTCCCGCGAGAAGCTCCAAGGTATCGCGCACTGCAGCGCCGTCTCATGCAATTTTAAACTAGCCAAGTTTCTCTCCTCGTACAATTTTTATTTGTGAAGTTTCATAATTGAACTGGTTCTTCCCATGTTTCTTACATTATATCCGCTACATGTATCCAAGTTACGTGCGGACAGTCTTACTAATAAATAATCCGTATGTAACACCTGTACCAAAAATGAATGCGAGTGAGGATTAAAATAATAACTAATAATAACTGCATAAATGACTGAAAGTGTGCAACTCAGAACTGGTAAGATCTACACACTTAACACGACCTGACACCCTTGTTTAAGCTTGATGTAAATAATAAAGATGGCCAATATCTAAAACAATCGGCTGGTTGGCAGGCAAATTTTGAGATTATGATCCATTTTAGGGAAATTTGTTAGGAAACATCGCTACCTACTTTTACGGTATGTTAACATTCTTAATTGCTTGCGGATAGTCTTTTCTTAATTTTGATTACCGAGAAAGCCAAATTCCGCACAAATATTTAAGGATCATTTCACTACACAGGTAGCCTAATTACCGTACAAAATATGCAGGCATGTTATTCACACGGGTATACCATGCATAAGATATTATCAGAAAGTCTTCTGCCACAGAGAAATTCCATATCAGATGTTGCTAGTTTTTGTTTTGATGCTTTGCAGACTCTGCTGTAGTATCCTGTTTGTATTTAGTGTTGTCTTCATTACTTCATCGTGAAAGTGAAACAATAAAGAAAGGCAACAAGATTGAGAAGATTGATTAAAAGCGATTGAGATTGCCCTTGTCTGGTCAAAAAGTATGTATGTTATCCATAGAAACTCCCTTTTCCGACAGGTTGCGGTCTTGTAAGGCCCGGGCTGCTTGAGAACACAAAAGATAGAGAAATAATATTATTATTATTACTATGATCACTATCACAATCGTGGAACTTATCTTTCTGTTATTATTAATGACCCAATACCAGTTACTATATTTTACACGCATGTATAATTCTCAAGAATTTATGCGACAATTTTGGTAAGAATAAAATACGATGAGTAGTAAGAAAGCATTCTAGGCTATGTTGTTTGATGCAAAATTACATTATAATAATAAATTATTAAAAAAGAAAACTAGCAATAGACCACAATGCTAAAACACATGTGGACATTTACACCAATCTATTCTATGTTTAATGAATCGTTAAGAATGTTAAAAAAAGATGTGGGTGTTGTTAAATTTTAAAGAACCTTAATATTGGTTGAAAAAGAATTATTGCACAATTCACGTAAATGTCTCTTTTATATCTTCTCTGAGATTAGGTATATGGTATAAACCTCCTTGTAAAAATCTTCTTTATTAGTCGTGGAGATAAGAAATCAGTCTCGATTGCAGTTTGTTTTAACGAGGTTCGTTGGATAGTCAAAATGAATGGACGCAAAGAGTGGTTCAACTGGAATGTTAACTAGCTTCGTGGATAGTTTTATCCATGTGTTATGATCTACTAAATAGTTTTACTCTTCTCTCCCACTTTCTACAGACTTACAGTGTCATTTAAATACAACGTTAAGTCGTGTCAGACCTAGTAGTCTGGTTTGGCTAAATGCACAATGACAATGACAGTATGAGAAAGTATGCAGTGGGACGCATTAAATAAAATAATATTATGATGAAAAGAAATAACGAAACCGGCAGTGATAAAACTGTCCAAAAAATTTAAAAATAAATTACACGTATTCTTGACAAATGCAGCAAGTAGAATAAAGCCTCTTGCTCAGCCGTAAGCATGAGCTTACATCATTGGTCAGCAAATGGTTATGACCAGGGCTCGGATTCTAATGACATGTCATCTTTTTATTAATGCTGCATAGACATTGCCAACTTGTAGATAAATCCTAATCATGGCCCCTAGAATATAGAAATACATTTTTATTAGGTCATTTTTGTCAATTTATGCAATTTTATATTTTTAGGGATTTATTTCAGTTTTAGGTCATTATTTAGTCATTTTCGTGTCACTTGCTTCCTTATTTAGTCATTTTCATATATTTAAATTGAGTGTATTAAGTTTTTTTTACGTCGCTAGCGGTGCTGTCTTTGAAGTGTTGTTTGTTTAATGCAAGAAGGAAAAATTCGGCGTTAAAATGTTGACATGTCTCAGTCGGAAGTGAGAATCAAAGAAACGCCAAAATTTTGTATTATATTACTATTGTTATTAGATTGACTTGGCACCAGAGTCTGCCACCTGCTTGGATTTGAGAGTGCAAACTATTGTTTACCCTCAATAAACAACAATTTTTTCCGGCAGACCACAAAAGGATGTGCCGAATTTTGACTCACCAGTGCCTCAGTGCCTGTATAAATTTCCGTGATAAAAGAATATTCACAACATTACTGTTATTTACAGTTTTTACAATTATGTACAAACTAGTCTATAACTTTGTGTGTAAAATAATAATTTTTTATAAATAAAATATCAGTTTTTATGTCATTTTTTTATAATTAATAGGTCATTTTCTTTCAAATTCAGGGTAATTTTATAGGTCATTTTTCAAACAATTTTAGGTCATCAGAATCCGGGCCCTGGTTTGACTGGACCAAAGATATCAGTAGACGCAACCAGCAGCCCAAGTGATTTAAGTGATGGTAGAGACGGATTTATAAATAAGTTACCAATCTGTGATAGGCTATACAAATACATAATTGATTTTCATTATTACTTCCTCTGCCCGTACCATAGGTACTTACTGTGTTCGATCCTGAAAACCGAAGTTGAGATTTTGACGTAAATACACGTTATTACGTCCCCTGAACCCAAAAATACTATTTTCAGAAACATTTATATGTGTGTATGTGTGTGTCTGTTTTCTGTGTGTCTGTGTTGTGACTGTGTGTCTGTCAGTGAGTGTCTGTGTGTGTTTTCTGTGAATAGCGTAGCTCGAGAATGAAAAATCGTATGAAAACAAATTTTTGTATTTTGGATAGGTATGTTCTCGGGATGTGATACGAAGACTGATGACGACTTTCTCATACTTCTGATGCCACTTTACATGAAGAAAACTCCGTTTTTCCCGACTTCGGCTATAACGATTTTGTTTAAATTTTGTTCATGAGGTTTGCAATTAGGTCTCATGATGTGAAGTGAGAAAGATGAATTGACCATGCTTAGGATGATTAAAGTTACGTGAGTGCATTAATCTTTATTTGGGGATGCAGTGGGATGTGGTATCGACATTCTCTTCATTTTTACAACCAATTTTCATGAAGTATCATACATAATAATTCTTAGACTTCGGACTTTTAGGTCGCTAAAAATGCTGTTTTAGGCACCTAAAATAGGCTCTAAAAATTGGAAAATAGGTTCTAAAAATCGTAAAATAGTCTCCTATAAAATCGTTAAGTTGCCAATTTTCTGAAATATCTCAATTGCAATGCAGAATATTATATTTATTGAAGTCACCATTAATCAGTAATCGTGATAAAACACAGATATAGGGTTATGGTACACAGAATTATATAGACCTATTACTAGGGCCTGTATTACTACAATAACAGTGAAAACCTAATCCCTGCGCCCTGAAGCTACTCACGCTAGCATATTCAGCCCCTTGTATCCCTCAGTGATTCAGATAACTGCTTTTCCCCCTTTTTTTAACTGGATGTGGGAGTCGGGAGAAAAACACTACATTTTCTTGGGAATTCCAAGGAATTTTTCTACTGAAGACGAAACATTCCTTACTATTTAACCACGTCACAAATGTGTCGTGTACTGCACATTCCGAGCTAAAAATTTAGTACGAACTGAAAATAAATGCTAGAATATAAAACAAAAAGTAACTTATTTGGAACTTTAGAGGAAAAGCAAGGAAAAAGGCAATATTAGGCTCTAACGTAAAAATAGGCTGTTTTAGGTCCTATAAAAGTATTAGTTTTAAGCAAAGTCACTTATGAAACATGCATGTACATGTTTTCGTCCATATATCACTTAAGGATTAAAATAGGTTTTTACCTAAAATCCGAAGTCTCATAATTATATTATACAAAGAGGCAAAACTTTCATTTGGCCAAAGCCTCGAGCAGAATATATTTGAGAATCCACTTGCGTGAAGAGTATACATAAAGCATAGTATTGATGACCAAGGGAGTCTGTATGTTGTCCATATCCTTCTTTATTCTGCCATCAATCAGTGAATTCGGGTGAAATAAATAAATTATAATTATAATTCAAGGGACTGGGGTAATTTACACAAATATATTATTTCAAGGGTAATACTTATAATACGACGACTACTCATACATACAGTACTCGTTCACTATTATACCGGTATAGGGTATAAGCAAATAACCTGTATAGGGTAAGGTAAGGTAATTTGCGGATATAGGTTATTTGGTGATAATTCTTGTAAGTCGTGCCACCAGATAATTTATTATATATATATATATATATATATATATATATATATATATATATATATATATATATTTTACGGCATGGCTCGCAGTGCACATCTTACCTCCTTCATTCTCATACCTCTCTGTTCATTAATTTCCTGTTAATCTAACAAATATCAGTAGATATTGCGTGCATATTTTTATTTCATTGAAAAAGTGCAATCATTTCGTCAGATTTCATTGTTACGACATCCCATATTGTTCTTTGTAATCAATATTATTTTTCAAAGCGTGTTTCAGCTTAATAAGTGTTTCAGCATACAGCTTGTAGCATTTCAGGTAATTTTTAGAGTTTTCCTTATTTTATTTGTGGTTGAAAACTACCCTTGTAACATAGTGAAAAACTTTGCGTGTTAGTAGGGTGTTTAATAAAAGCTAATAATTATCTACCTAAACTAAACTAAACTCCGTGGCGCTACATCCCTGGAGCGACTTGGCCTACCACCCGACCGCTGCGTCATCTCCCGTAGGCAGATTGCAGGATTGGGGGGCATGTGGTCAGCATGCCGACACCCACGGCCGTTAATGGTGGTTTTCTTGACCGGAGCCGCTACTTCTCTATCAAGTAGCTCCTCAATTTGAATCACGAGGCTGAGTGCACCCCTACCTCAGAAAAATCCAAGGAGGTACCGGGAATCGAACCCGGGCCGAGGGATCTGTAGTCAGTGACGCTAGCCACAAGACTACGCCGGCGGACTATAATTATCTACCAGTACTTATAGGTATATATTTTTATCCTGCCAACCATTCTATCTTCATGTGTTCTTCAACTCTTAACCAAGATTTATAATTCAACAAAATTAAATAAAATCAGGTAAACTGATATAAAAAAGTGCTTTTTGAGCGTACAGACACACGGATGGATGGACAGACATTTCCCGTCTACTACACAGTCTCATAAAGTATCGTTCTGACACTTAATAATCATAGTACTGATATTAATAGTAAAAAAAAAAAAAAACATGAAAAATATTCAGGTATTGTACTACTTAGTTCCTTATAAATATCCTCACTGAAAATAGCAATAATTAAAGTGGTCCTAAACCATAATATTATATTGACTTCATTTAATTTGCACGCTCTCTTTACCCAGGAAATCTTAAGTCTCTTAAATAATCGGAGCAATTATTCACTCAGTTTTCAGGTAATAACCTGGAGGTTTGTACATTCATCATTCTAAAAAGTAAATAATAAAGTTTATGCAATATATTTTGCACAGTTTATTTCAAAATGTTATTTAGTGAAATCAATAAAGATGGACATGATAAACTTTTCAGAGGAATAGGCTTATATTGCTATTAGCTATAGTGTTCGCTCTGCCATGTTTTAATCTTATTTCGGAGAATCCAGTCAGCGAGTTTTCTGATATAATCTCCTGCAGGTAATTCTTCATCCAAATATTTTAAAAGTATTGATAGTTTTCTGACTTAATAATATTAACAATCAAATAACATAACAAAATATGTTAATATTAAAATAAATCACCTGATAATTTAAACACAATTGAAATAAATAGTAAGTTAACTTGTAATAGCTGACCTATAACTGCCGGCAGCAACACAGTGAAGGAAATCTAAGCCCGGGGGTTCTCTGAAATCGACAAATAGATAATTAATTACATTTTCTCATCTTTATTCTGAGATTGTTTGGTAGACGAGAAAATGTCTGTCCGTCCGTGTGCCTGTACGCGCGATAACTCGAATACGGTTTACCGGATTTTTATGAAACCAGACAAGGAAACTAGGAAGGTAAGGGAACTCAGGGGTGGGTGGGATCGGATTCTTTCGGGCGGAGAAGGTGGTTTAGATTACAGAACATCCACAATACAGTGCTTAACAAACGTTATAAAAATCTTCAACAAATACGCCTAAAGTAAAGAATAATTCAAGACTTCATCTAGGATTATGAATATAAAATTCAAGTTTTCAGATATTGGCATATTCAACTCCATTTGACACTTTGTTACACCAGTTTACCTGATTTTATTAAGTGCCAGTATGGTACTTTATGAGATTGTGTGTGGGGATGGGAAAATGTCTGTCCGTCCGTCCGTCCGTGTGCCTGTACGCGCGATAGCTCAAATATGCTTAATCGGATTTTAATGAAACTTGGTATACACATTTATAATGTTTATGGGAAGAACCCTATTGATATTGGACCAAATTGGTTGACCGGTTCCGGAGTAAAACCCTATTTATTGGGTATTTTAAAGGCACGATAACTCAAATACGCTTTATCGGATTTTTATGAAACTTGGTATACGAATTTAAATGTCCATGGGAAGAAGTGTATTGATGTTGGACCAAATCGCTTGGCCGTTACCGGAATAATGCCCAAAATAGTGTCTTTTTATGGTAATATATCACAAAGGAGCGGATAACTCAAATACGCTTTATCGGATTTCCATGAAACTTGGTATACGAATTGATGCCGTTCTTGGGTACAAGCCTATTGAATTTGGGCTAAATCGGTTGACCGGTACCGAAATAACGAGTATATCAATATTAACTTTGTAATGAATATTCCATCATGGCTCACAATTTGTTAATAGTATATTGCGATACAAGTGCCGTAAGCGGTGCATATGGATCGAGGAAAGAGTTTGAATAAACGTAGAATATTTTTTCTAATAGTTTGTTTTACACTTGTTTATAATTGTATATCCTGTGCACATACACACATACACAGACACACATGCAAACGCACACAATAATATATCATTTTTAGTTCACCTTTTTTTCCGCATTCTCTCCTGACTTTAACTTGTTGATAATCATACATTTTTGTCTTATATTCCAATGTAGGTTACACCAACTGCATTACTATTTTATTGAAAGTATTTTTATTGTAATTACCGGTATTGTATATTTGAAGGTGTACATGTAGTGTATTTTGTGTTCATCTTAGTTGAGTGCAAGAAAAGGCAATTTCGCCTTAACCCTGCTGGCAAAATAAAATATTATTGTTGTTATTATTATTATTATTATTAAGTACCAGAATGGTACTTTCTAAGAATACATGCTGGACGGGAAGAATGTCTGTCCGTTTGTCTGTGTGTCTGTACGCGCGAGAACTCGAAAAATAATAAAATCTAATTACAGTTTTAAATTTTCGCCTATATGATTCCATAATTACACAAACTTACTGTCACCAAATTATCTACCTACTGTCACCAAATAACCTAGTATCATCACCTACTGTCACCAAATAACCTAGTATCATCATCAAATTACCTTCTCTTTCAGTGTTGTCTTTAAACATTTGTAAATCAAAGAGGGTATGTACGAATTTAGTAACATAGTGAAAAACATTGCCTGGGCCCTATTTCATAAAAGTTACAATTTTACAGGTGACAGGTGACATGAAATTGCCTTACAGGTTTACATTTTGACAATTGTGTTTTTCATAAAAGCTGACAACTTTACGTAAATGTCATGACAATTTTGTAGATTTGTATGACAATTTTATATATTGTTGTTTCTCAAAACTTTTGAGTTTACAGGTAAAAGTCTGACAAATATGTCAAATCTTAGGATACCTACCATTTATGAAACATTAATTTTTGCTGACATATTTACAAATTTACAAAAAATGTAGAATTGTCATTACAGAAGTGACAGGCAATCTTTCATAGGTACGCCAACAGAGTAGGTTATGTAAATGTGTGGCATAACTTGGCAAACTTTCTTGTGATTTATACTTTGTTAATAAACTTGCTAAATTATCTTGTTAATAATGAACACTAGTAGTAGTGATATTGGTAGTAGTAAAAGTGGTGAAGAAATAGACATGAGTCCACCCAGTGTTTGTAGGCAGTGGATTAACCTAATTTTCAATTTCAGTGACTTTGTATTAAAAGAGAAATATAATTCAATTATTTTCGATAGTAATAATCGATTGCTTAAGTATCATATTCGATGTTGAGACACGTATCTGAGAGCCATCTACAGTGTACTAAAGTAATCTTTAGGTTTGACATAAAATTGTCGCGTTTATGAAATGGGTTCTTTTAGTCTGACAATTTACATTAATTTGCCTGTAATGTAAGGAAAAGTTGTATTATTTATGAAAAATACAATTGTCAAGACATATTGACAAATTTGTCAGACTTGACACAATTGTCGTATTTGTCACACCTGTAGAGTTTTATGAAATAGGGCCCTGGAAGAATGGTTTCAAAATAGGCCTATGAGTACAGGCTGAAAAAATAATTCTGTATTTCCCATAGAACAAATTATTTTTATGTAAATATATCACCACATTACCTTACCTCACCCTACATTAAAACTATTAATATAATATTATGCACCATAGGTCTACACTCTAAACTTGTAGCACTTTTTACATTTCAGTAAACGACTATTAAAAACACAATAAAAATTAAACTATCCCCAAATATGTAAATAAAAAGAAAAATTCACGTAACAAATAACATAAAATTGTTATAAACAATTTACCTCATAACTTTAACTATAAGGATCTTGCTATAAACAAAACGATGGTATTGATATGGATTCCCGCTTTCAGAAACAATGCCAGAAATATTGGCAAACCTTATAAGAACATTGTAGATATAAATAATAATAATAATAATAATAATAATAATAATATTATAATAATTATAATAATAAACAGAATAATATTCATAGACTTTTAATTAACTTACCAGAGTCATAGATAAGTATTAATACAGAACACATAAGTCAAGTTTAACAAATTGAACTGCAAGAAAATAAATGAGGGATCATCTAAACAGAAAACGATGTTATTCTTGCAAATACCATTTTATACCAACGACAAGCCATTTTAATTTACTGTAATAAAATATGTTTTACATTTTACATTTGTCAAACTTGTTGATGCTATCAGGTAAACTTAGATATTTACAAATTACCGTATACTAAATTATAACAGGTATAAAATAGTTTCGTTTTCATTTTCTTTGAGTTGTACTTTAGTGTTGACTTTCACTGTTAGTTAACATGAGACGAAGATGCTAAAAGTGTGATGTACATCATAAAATATTATGCTCTCATTTCATTACAGGGGCATGTTGGGATGAGACAGTAGATGAACCTTACAGTGCTGTCAGGCATCTAAGTACCTCCAGGGACTTCGGAGATGCTGACAGTGCCTTTCAAGATTCGCGAAAAGATTCTCATGAAGCTACTAAGCCTTCGAGGCAATTATTCAGGTAAATTGTTTAGTAATTTAAATTTTGATATTACACCAGTCTGATGCTTGTAAGTTATAGCCTACATCTGAGGTGGAAAAGTTATTTGCCAGCAGACAGACAGACAGACAGAGAGACAGAGAGAGAGAGAGAGAGAGAGAGAGACAGAGACAGAGAGAGACAGAGAGACAGGGAGGGAGAGAGTTCAAAACTGCGATTCTGTTCTTGTATGTTTCCATTGATTATTCATTTATTTTTGTGAATATGTATGTAATAAGATTCTACTGCATTTAATTTCCTTCCTTTATCTATTGATTTTATTACTGACATAAAACAAACAAAAACACCATGTAATGCACACACCACATAATCAGTTAAAATAGATCGAGTAGAATAAGATTGTCTGGGAGAGAAAGATATGTCAGAAACTTTATACATAAGATCGTATACACATAGTTAACAATAGTCAGCTAATATATTTTATAACTTTTGAGGACCTGAAGATGGCGGAATAACCGAAATATATCATCCATCCCAAATTTTAAAATTTTAATACCTAGGTATTTTATATTTGATTGACAACGATAGATTTGAGCAATGACAAAGCTAATAAGCTGACAATAACAAGAACATTTACAAAACCAAATTTGAGGGAATAGGTGGAACTATTTTACACAACTATACAACACAATTATATATCTTGTAGGAAAAAACATGAAATTTATTAACACGAAAATAATTGATTTTATTTTAAATACAGGCTGTTAAGGGGAAGTGGAATTGATTTTTGGATGAAAATTGTGATTTTCTTTTTATTGTTGTATTTTATTATCTGTACTTTCCTCTTTTTCGAAAACAGGGTTCTTAGGAAAATATTTGGGCCTAAGAGAGATGAAAATGGGGACTAGAGAAAACTGTATAACGACGAGCTTCATGACCTGTACTCTTCACCGGGTATAGTAAGGGTAATTAAATCACGGAGGATGAAATGGGCTGGGCATGTTGCGCGCATGGGAGAGGATAGACATATCTCAAAAGTATTGACCCGAAGCTAAGCCTGAGCTAAGCCAGAGTTCACTTTACAGCGCCAGTAAATTACCTTCACCTCTCTCCTATGACTGACATGCACATGACTAGGGCCCGGATTTTTATGTTCTTATAGGTTAGATTCTCTTTGTCTATAGCTAAATCGTACCTTGCTTAGTCGATGGACAAGTGAAGTACAAAGAGCTACCCCGGAATTGAACCTTGGACACTAGCCAACACAAAAGAAGAATGTAAACATACGGTTATAGTTTGTTGCATTCTAAGCTATAAGAGCATAAAAATCCGGGCCTTGCACATGACATAACTTTTCTGTCAATGAGGTACAGCATTGCGGGCAATAAGTCATAGGAGAGAGGTTCCATCTGGTGCTGTGAAGTGAACTTTGGCTTAGCTCAGTAGGTAGAGCAGTGGCACGGATAGCCAAAGGCCCTGGGTTCAAATCCTAGTGTCAGAGGAATTTTTCTCCTATAATATTCTCATATTATAGTATGATCGAACAGAAATCTCCTTTCTCTCTTGTCATAACTTTCCTGGTACAGCTTTGGAATTTTCTGAGATGTGGGAATGTGGATTGGGGTGAATTAAGCCTCATGAGGACTTACGTTAGAATCTTACAATCCATTGCTGCTAGACACCATGTCTGATAGGATTTGAAATTAGAAGAAACAGAAATTCTGGTGGCATAATCTATACCCCACTTGTTTTTTTTTTCACTCAGTCATGTGATTGGTTACGTTAAAAGTGGTCAAAACATTCTGCTGGTCCTATATGTCCCATCATATACGTAGAGTATGAGTTGTCCTAAATGAAAATAAATAACACCATTAATCCTTGTTCACTGTAACAAAACACATCAGTAAGGACATTGCACACACTCTTTGGCTAGTGGTTTTACTCCCCTCTCTCAGATAATGAAACAACAAATCATAATGAAATAGTGAATTATTAATACATTAAAAAATTCATTCATTTCCGGTAGGGCAGTGTAAATATTAATATACAGAGATGGTAATAAATAATTTTGACTGTCGGTAGTACTCACACGCCCTACAGGTATGGAACAGTATGCGTACAACATTGTATGACTGAACATCCAGTGGGGAGAAGTAAAAGTTTTGTGACAGGTGCTAATTATGGAGAATTTATTGTGGCTGGCAGGCAACTGGTTTGCAGTTTGCAGAGGTGTAGCATTACATCATCATGTTGGCTGTGAAGTTCCATTCATGAATGAGATCATCATATCATAGATTACCATTTTTATGACTCCTCCCATTTGGCAGCATTGTAAAAATAGTAAGGATTTTCTGATCAAGATGACAGGATAACGAATGTTCCAAATAGGCCTATAGAGCTCCATTTATCATTTATTGAAACATTGCTCTTTTAAAGGAAGAGGGGGAGGGAATTGAATTGAAATGATTTAATTTTAAGGACTGTAAGTGTAGACCTAGAACTTAAAAATTCCTTTTAGGCATACAATCCACTCACAATCATAGGCGTACCGAGGGGGGGGGTTTGGGGGTTTAAATAAATCCTAGTGTCAGAGGGGGGGGTTTGGGAGTTTGAACCCCCCCCCCATTGATTAAAAAAAGGAAAATTGTATAATTTTTTTAAGTCTGCCCATAAATTACTTAATACAAGTATAAAGCGTGGGAAGCTTAAAACTCGTTATTTTGCGCCTAATTTTTAAAATTTTCCGGGGAAGGACCCCCGGAAGCTTAAAACTCGTTATTTTGCATCTTAATGTTTTAAATTTTCCGGGGAAGGACCCCCGGAAGCTTAAAACTCGTTATTTTGCGTCTTAATTTTTAAAAATTTCCGGGGGAGGGCCCCCGGAAGCTTAAAAATCGTTATTTTGCATCTTAATTTTTTTAAATTTTCCGGGGGAGTACCCCCGGACCGCCCTCTCCCTGGGGGGTATTCCATACTCCCCAGACCCCGTGGATGTTATAACCCCCCATATGGCTGGCCTGGTTACGCCTATGCTCACAATGACAGAAAAAAAATTACAGATAACAAATTACATATATAATAATAATTACAGACACATTGTTAATACAAATACTGAAAATAAAAAATAAACCTTAACCTAATATCATGAAGTAGTAGCCATTATAATATGATAAGAGTAAACTTTTGTAGAAGATAATGGGAAATTAGGATTCATTAGGGAAGAGGGAGAGGGGGGAGGGAGGGAGGGAGGGAGAAGGAGAAGAAGGGTACAATTTTAAACTTGTATAATTTTTTTTTCGAGGTTTAGTTTTGATATGCATTTCTTCTCCTGACATAACATTTAATTCACTTCTCTGTCATTCAGAGGCGGTGCAAAGGCAGGTGAACCCGGCCCAAAAAATTCTGGCTCATCCTTTTGTCCACCCTAAATAAATGTTGGCTCACTCCTTGGCCTACCTCAAAGGCTCACCTTTTGACCCACACTGAAAAAATGCTGGTTTACCCTTTGGACCACCCCAAAAAATTTTGGCTAGCCCTTTGGCCCACCTTCTCTTTATAAAAAATTGAAGATGAAAGATTAGAGATTAAATATAATTAAAAATAATAAAATTAATATTAATGAAGAAATTTCGTGTTTTAAAACATTTATGACCAGTGTACTTTTCCAAAGTTAATGCAAAAAAGCTATCTGTTATTTTGGAGTGAGAGAAGGCACTGCCATCCACTTGAGGAGGAGCAATTAAATGCAAGTAATCCCAGAGACCAGTGTTCTTGTAAATATTTTTAAATTGTTTTTCTGACCATATTAAAATGCAAAATATTTAACATGCTTGAGGGTAAAACAAATTTAATTCATTTTCAATCAATTTAGGGACATAAATTCTGTTATAAATGCAGTTAGGTATATTTTGTTCGGGACATTGGGACATTATCCACAAAAATGTGCATTTCGTAATATAACATATAATATTCATATTAGGTGTTTAAATAAAAGGGTACATTGAATGCGTTTATTTTATTGTCTGTTGCACATATATACCTAATTTCCCAGGTTTGTTAAAGTGAACAAAATTACATAGTAGATCCTTTCAACAATCAAATAAAGAACAAAAGTCTTGCCTCATGACCACATACTGTCTCTGTCTTCGTCTACATCTCTATATCTTTGTCTATCTCTCTATATTTGCTTGGAGAAAACATCTCCCAACAGGTTCGTATTACAAGTTGTGTTATACAATGTGATTGTTTTATGATCTTTCCAATGCAAAAGCTTAAGGCATGCTCCTTTCGTTTTATTGTCCTTCTATATAGAAATATTTTTGGTGAACTTAGTATGTTGGTGATTCGTTCAAGGGGAAAAAATTACCCTAAAAATGGCCTGTAAGACAAATATTTGTCATCAGCAATTGAAAATTGATGCTCTTATTGTCATTTACAATGAACCAAATGATTTAAAAGAGAAAAATGTAAATTTAGATTAAAATAAAATATAGCTTTATATGATTAGTGCGTGGGGTGACTCATATTGAAACATCTATTTTAGTGTCACTGCTTCTGAGTTGAATTGGGAATTGTACTGGTGTCTTCCCAGAAAATTGCTAAATTGACAATTAGGTCTAAAAGTTACAAAAGAAATCTGAAGTTCCCTGTGCTCATGCAACTATGGTGAGAAACAATCTGTGATATTAGTGATTTTATTAGAGCAGGGTTGCCTAATTGCCTAATAGGTTCACTACCAGAATTAAAATTTAAAATATGTAAATCATGCAATGGTTGAAGCTAGTGCAGTGCAGTTTGGCGATCTTACGATTCACACACTGTTGAGAGGAGCTTGCATTGTACACATTTACATTTTAAAATAGCATTTGAAAATGAAGCATAACCACATACAAGGGTCTATGCTGAATTTTGCTAGTTTAGAGAAAACGCACTCCAAAGTCACTGTTGAGTCGGGTTGCCTAATATAATGTAACATAGACCTTTGTTTCATAAAATTTATACTACTGTTTTCTAAAAAAAAAAAAAATTATCTAAAGTACACAAGTTAATATTCCGAGACCAAAAACTCAAAAACAATAACAACACAAGAATAATACTGGTTGTATATTATAGGTAAGATGGAAGATGTGATTGTTAGCTTGGCGCGAAGAAAAAACAGGCATATGATTTTCATGTTCAACATAGATCCTTGATCTACGTTTGTCCGAGCATATTTCACTTCATGATTTTCTACATAGTGATGTCTTCTATTATTGTAAGGAAAATTAGGTGCATTCGTAGATGGAAGAGGCATCATAGACTTTTGTTCCACAAAGTACTTAATTTTATAAAATGTAACATAGACCCTTGTTTGCAATTACCCTTCAAATGTACTTGTCAAACAATCTGTCACCAAGCAGGGCTAAAAAAATTAACAACATGCGCTCTCTGCTCCACAGATTTTCTCTACAAGTTTTTTTTTTTCCTAGCTTGTTGGAACATAGTTTCCTTGAGTTCTGGAAATATTATTAATTCAACCTAAGATTGCAAGGAGATGTAAATGGAAGATGTATATGGATGCAACTACATTTTTACATGTCCCATAACATGTATATCTTAAGGTGGACTGAATAAATTCTGTTCTTTTCTATTTCAGTTGGGACTTAGAAACAATTGCAGCTGCTAGTTCCACACCATTATCTCTGCTGCAAAATTTCAACAGTTCTACAGATAATTCTGATGGTGAGTTGTTCTTATATCACTCCATGAAAGATACTGGGAGTGCATGCAATTTCTAAAGCACTTCCTAATATAGTAATAGCAATAATAATGGTTTAATTCGCGGGTATGCGGGCAAAGAGAGTTAAGTCCACCATCCTTAAAAGTTGAGATATGTCCATAGAGTTAAAAATAAAAATGTTCTCTACATTTGTGTTAAGTCCAGTAAAGTCGTATTCAAAAACGTACGTTAGTTATGGATGTGTGCCTCATGGGATTATCCATCTCTAAAGCGATGTTGAGCGGGTAAAGTGTGTTAAGTCACTGTATTTCTCAGTAACAAGAAAGTAGACTTAACTCTATTTGCCCGCGCACCTGCGAATTGTTATGATGATTTACAAAAATAGTGAACAACACAGATCACTTGAAATTATGAAAGTAACACATAGGTTCAATTTAATGTTTTATTTACAGTTTTCGATAGAAAGAGGCAAAGGAAAGAAAGAAAGATGAGAAACAAGAAAAAGAAGAAAAGAAAGGAAACCCTGAGGGAAAGAGATGAGATCAGTTCTTGGGAGAGTTCTGTCACCAGTAGTTCAATAATTAAGCTTACATCTGCAGGCTCTGACGAAATGTTAACAGTGGGCGAAAGAAGACGAAAACATAAGAATAAAGCAAGAAAAAATAAATGGAGAATGGAAGATGAATATGAAGGAGTAAGTAAACTATTGTGAAGAAACAGAATTACTTTAAAATGTTTATGACAGTCAGGCCATGAAATAGTTTTTCTTCTTCTTTTTTTTACTGGAGTAGTTTAAATTTTGGGCAAATAAATATATTCATTTATTCACTTTAGATCTGCAAACATATTTTAATGTTCCATTACCTGTTTTACATAAGAGCAATATTCATAATATTATTTATGCTTTAATTTCCAAAAGCTATTATGAGTTAAAGGCTTATTGGTTCAGAAGACAGAACTTGGAGCACATAATAGCAAACTGCTGTAGCCTTTTCCCTTGCAGTTCTTGTGTAAGAAATATGACATTCAGATCCAATTACCATAAGCATTTGTAAGTATTAAATTTTCTAAATCAAAGGTAAAATGCCATTTTCTCATAAAAGCATCATGTAGAATATTCTGGTACCCTTACCAATAACAAGAATATTTTTATATGTGCTAAACTGGACTATTCATGAGCCAATGTGTTAACCAAGTTGTTTTTATTACTATTCAGTACAATAGCCTTATAATTATTATAATGTCACTAATATGTGACATGCATATTCTGCACAGTAAATGACAGACAATGTGATAAAATGGGACAATATGATAAGGGACAATATGATAAAATAATCCTCTAATTATGAACAAAATGCTGATAGAGAAGAAGACCATTTGTGACTCTGCCAGGAAATCCTGACCATAAGTCAGCATAAAATTCTCAGCATTCTAAAAAAAGAAATAATATCTCTGGCTCAAAAATTTATGTTTTTATAATATTTGATACATTATTGTTAAAAAAGTAGGCTATAATGTATGGCTATTGATCTCCAAAGAAAAGGAACTTTCCCATATTTTAAACATCAGTTTCACAATACTATAATACCATGCTCAAAGTCTGTCACACACTGGCAGAATGTCCAACTACATTACTACAGCACAGCATGTGTTTTTGTTGTCCATATGTAATGTGTTTTTCATGCAAAGTAACAAAGAAAAAATTATGTACCATTATTAATGCATAATATTTTGAACACTCCCAATTTCATTGTTATTAATTACTTACTAGTCAACAATTTTCAAGAGATCATCCCTCTCATTGTCAGCTATGTCTAATTGCCACCCAATGATGCTACTGCAGTTTTAACAAGTTTTCCAATTAGACCTAACTTGTTCTCTGGAAAACTCATTAAATTGCAGCAGTGTCATTGAGTGGCACATGATAGAAGTTCGGCAGTTGGATGTAGCGGACGATGAGAGAAATGTCCTCTTGAAATCAGATTACTAATAAGAAATAAATTTATAATAAAGTAGCAAGTGATCTTGGAGATATTATGTATTATAATTTTTCCACTTCATTATGTTCACTATCCCAAGTGAATTGAATTAGGAACCATGTTAAATTTCATCCATGCAGACCTCTAATCAAACTGAAAATAGTATGGTTGGCAATGCTATCTTTGTGTTTATTTGATCAGAAAATATAGCACAAGAATGAAATGAATAGACGGCATCAAAATCTAAAAATTGACATTTTACACCCTGAAGTTTTCTACTGTTATGTGGAAATGTGTTTACTGATTTATGGTTGAGTTTCCCTGGCATGGTCCCATTCATAAGCCTACCATCCCATACAATGAAAATAAATATAGCGTTGAAGAGATCTCGGTCATTGGCCTAATGGTATGGGCGAGAGGCACAGTCCCCCAAAGGATGCATCAGTTTTGGATTTCTTACAGACTGGAGAGAGAGCTACTATACATAATCACATTCGCTGCAATCAGAGGAACACTATATCTTTTAAGAAGTCATTTATTTAATACTTAAGATGGATTATTACATTCAAGCATGATTTCCATATTTTTTATATCTTAGAAAAATATTTTTGTGACCTGATAATTGTAGCATCTAATGATTATGTGTACCGGCACTTTGTTGTTCGGCAGCCCTTGACTGGATGAAGTTGTAGATTAAATTTTAATTGAATTATTATGCAAAATAAAGAAATTAATAATGGTGGTCAAATTGTTGAGGGGGAGAGAAGGAAAGCAGACACTCACTATCACAGTAGCAAAGCGATGAAGTGACTGAACTCCATAGACATGAAAGGGCTTATTATCTTTTCAACATCGTCTATTTTCCTACACTGCACAATACTCAACTGACAATAAGGAAAAGTCATTTGTTGGAGAATAGTTTCCTTTTCGTTTCTCGCAGCTTGGCATGGCGCAGTGAGTATGACGAAGGAAGGTGACAGTTGGGCTGGCTCTCGAATTCTCTGTTGTTCCCTTAAAAAATGTTTTCTTACCCATTCATTTAAGTAAGAGGAATTTTTTTTTGCAAGGATGCTGATGACCAGGGCTCGGATTCTGATGACCTAAAATTGTTTGAAAAATTACCTATAAAATAACCCTAAATTTTATAGAAAATGACTTAATAATTATAAAGAATGACCTAAAAACTGATAGATATATAAGCATTCATGAGCCACAGATTATTGTCTCTGTTGGACACTACATGAGAATATTATAGGAGAAAAATTCCTCCGGCACTGGGACTTGAACCCAGGACCTTTGGCTATTCGCGCCAATGCTCTACCAACTGAGCTAAGCCGGAGCTCAATTCACAGCGCCAGATGGAACTTCTCTCCTATGACTGATTGCCCTAATGGTCTACCTCACAGACAGACAAGTTATGTCATATGCAGTACTGTGAGGCACACTAAGTAGTGATTTTTGTGACCGGGCTCCCACTGTTATTGTACAGTTAACATTCAAGATAGATATATAAGCATTCATGAACCACAGATTATTGTCTCTGTTGGACACTACATGAGAATATTATAGGAGAAAAATTCCTCCGGCACTGGGACTTGAACCCAGGACCTTTGGCTATTCGCGCCAATGCTCTACCAACTGAGCTAAGCCGGAGCTCAATTCACAGCGCCAGATGGAACTTCTCTCCTATGACTGATTGCCCTAATGGTCTACCTCACAGACAGACAAGTTATGTCATATGCAGTACTGTGAGGCACACTAAGTAGTGATTTTTGTGACCGGGCTCCCACTGTTATTGTACAGTTAACATTCAAGATAGATATATAAGCATTCATGAGCCACAGATTATTGTCTCTGTTGGACACTACATGAGAATATTATAGGAGAAAAATTCCTCCGGCACTGGGACTGTGAATTGAGCTCCGGCTTAGCTCAGTTGGTAGAGCATTGGCGCGAATAGCCAAAGGTCCTGGGTTCAAGTCCCAGTGCCGGAGGAATTTTTCTCCTATAATATTCTCATGTAGTGTCCAACAGAGACAATAATCTGTGGCTCATGAATGCTTATATATCTATCTTGAATGTTAACTGTACAATAACAGTGGGAGCCCGGTCACAAAAATCACTACTTAGTGTGCCTCACAGTACTGCATATGACATAACTTGTCTGTCTGTGAGGTAGACCATTAGGGCAATCAGTCATAGGAGAGAAGTTCCATCTGGCGCTGTGAATTGAGCTCCGGCTTAGCTCAGTTGGTAGAGCATTGGCGCGAATAGCCAAAGGTCCTGGGTTCAAGTCCCAGTGCCGGAGGAATTTTTCTCCTATAATATTCTCATGTAGTGTCCAACAGAGACAATAATCTGTGGCTCATGAATGCTTATATATCTATCTTGAATGTTAACTGTACAATAACAGTGGGAGCCCGGTCACAAAAATCACTACTTAGTGTGCCTCACAGTACTGCATATGACATAACTTGTCTGTCTGTGAGGTAGACCATTAGGGCAATCAGTCATAGGAGAGAAGTTCCATCTGGCGCTGTGAATTGAGCTCCGGCTTAGCTCAGTTGGTAGAGCATTGGCGCGAATAGCCAAAGGTCCTGGGTTCAAGTCCCAGTGCCGGAGGAATTTTTCTCCTATAATATTCTCATGTAGTGTCCAACAGAGACAATAATCTGTGGCTCATGAATGCTTATATATCTATCTTGAATGTTAACTGTACAATAACAGTGGGAGCCCGGTCACAAAAATCACTACTTAGTGTGCCTCACAGTACTGCATATGACATAACTTGTCTGTCTGTGAGGTAGACCATTAGGGCAATCAGTCATAGGAGAGAAGTTCCATCTGGCGCTGTGAATTGAGCTCCGGCTTAGCTCAGTTGGTAGAGCATTGGCGCGAATAGCCAAAGGTCCTGGGTTCAAGTCCCAGTGCCGGAGGAATTTTTCTCCTATAATATTCCTAAAAACTGATATTTTATGTATGAAAAAATATTATTGTACGCACAAAGTTATACACTAATTTGTACAGAATTGAAAAAAAACTGTAAATGCAGAAAGGATGTTGTTGGTCTAAAAACTCTGTTCTTTGTTCTTGATTCAAGCATTTGAGAAGAAAAGTAAGGAAAATGTTTTTAAGTAGATCCTACAAAAATGTTGCATTATAGTAACTTAGTAATTTATTTAAATATTACCCGTATGAAAAAAAGCTTGTAACCCTACCTTACTCAGGATTGCAGTAAATTACTGTAAGCATACTGAGATCATCGAAGGTATAAAAGTTAATATACTCAATGTAAATGCATGAAAATGACTATATAAGGAAACAAATGACACGAAAATTACAAAATAATGACATAAAATTGAAATAAATGCCCTAAAAATATAAAATTGCATAAAATGACAAAAAATGACCTAATAAAAATGCAGTTCTACAATCAAGAGGCCATGATTAGGATTTATCTACAAGTTGGCAATGTCTATGCAGCATATGTCATTAGAATCCGAGCCCTGCTGATGACAAAAATTTAATTTTTGTAATGAAGATTGTAACACTGTTTCTAACTTTACATGACTAAAACTCAACAAACAATATTTTCTAGCCTTTTTAATACATGCTTTATCTACATATTGGTCATATCATGTGTTAAGGATCTTTGGGTGCATGAATAACCCTTGGAACCGATGTTGCTAATCTGTTTATATTATTGTGAAGTATTGTGCTTCAGCTCATTTTAATTGATATAATAATTTTTTACATGATTATGATACTGAATGAAATAACGGTGATGAGTCATAGTAAGTGAATATCCAATCTGTCATTTGACTTTGTAACTGGGTAAACCACAAATGAGGAGTATCATTGCAAACTGTATTTTGTCCAACAAATAAAATTGTACAGAGGAGCCAAGAAATAAATTATGCCTTAACTAATAATAATAATAATAATAGTTTATTCAACCTGGAGAAAGTTAAGACCGTAAGGTCTTTTCTTCCACTTCACTAAGGGAGGTGTCTAAAAATCAAAATTACAATTAAAATTCGAAACTTGTCTTTACATTTTTCAAATTGAATAGTATGGCATATGAAATATTTTGTTGAAAATCCAAGCCTTTGGTTTCACCTCACCCCTATTGCATATGCTATTTGCTATAGTGGACAGCTTTATTTTCGAAGGAAAAACACAATTCAAGATTTGTTCCATCATAGGTCTACAGTTATGACACACCATGGCAATATTATGAAGACCGATTGGATTACTATTTGTTGGTAGAATGATAATTCTTTCACACTGGTCATGTGTAGGCTAAGGTGGAAAGAAGAACAGGATATTCGGTTCTACATGATGCTGCTCTTACCAATTGTCCTACCATGGCAACATGCCGGTACAACATTAAATTCTCCACCTGACTCACATATCCCGGTATACCTTACTTACTACTTCTTTCTTCAGAATGCCTTTCTGATTTTTACTGCTTTGGTTTCCTTCAGGACTATTCCTTCACAATTATACTTTCATCCATAGTGAAACACAGCAAAAATAACAGATTCTTTCTTACACTTAGTATTAATCAAGTAAAAGTTTAAGCAACATAATTCACTTTAAGGGTAACCATCATGACTAAAATAGCTGTGGAGAAAATACGATTTGCAACAACAATACTCCTAAGTAATTAACCTAAGTAAGTTTGACACAGTTTGAATCTGACACTCCTTAATGTATTATGATTAGATGTCATATTAAGAGCACAAATCTTTGTAGCCTGAATATTAGCAATTGAAATTTGTGTTACTTAATATCAAAATAAATAAGAATTCATTTAATATTTATTTAGGAAATAGTAAGAAAATGTAAATAATTAGTGAGTTATCTTTTTTTTTTTACAGATAGTAAAGAAGAGACGAAAAGCAAATAAATCAAAGGAAGAAAGAGATCATAGGTCTGACAAGGAGAGTGATGAAAAACTAAAAAAAGACAAGAAAAGAAAAAAGGATAAGAAACTACAAAAGGAAAAGAAAAGAAAGGAGGAGGAACTAAGTATGAGTAACATCCCTCTTGCTTCCCATTTGGAAATTTCTGCCAAAAGTAGGTCTAAATTCAAACTAAAAGATGACACAATCAATCCAGAACTTCTACCATCATCTAGTGAAAGCAATCTTGATATTGGAAAATATAGGAAGAGAGAACGTGATCGTTTTATATCTATGGAGAAAAACAATGACAATAGTTTGGAAACATTAAAAAATGATATTAATGTCAATCAGCTACCTGACAAACTAACACCAACATTATATTACCCTAAAGTGAAAGAACCCACTATTCCTGTACAGGAATCACCAGAGGATAATAAATTGCCTCAAGAAATTCCTTTAACTGAAGAGAAAGGTAAATCTGAAAATAATAGAAATTCTTCTACAGAAGTAAAAGAAGAAAATATAATCATTCCACTGAAACGCAAAAATCATTACTCATCCACTCCACTATCAACCATGGTCAACCATAACATAACCATTAAACCCCTAGCAAAAGAAAAGGTTACTGCCCTACCTTACGATAATAGTAAACGTGACAGTAGCAGTGGAAAAGATATAAAGCCACATACATCATTCAAACCAGACATCATGACTGAATCTATTGAAGATGGTGATTTGTCTTGTCTTAGTGGCACATTTTTAGCAGCCCCACCTGTAGACAATGCTGAAATAAAATACACGAGGTAAGTTGTGATTTTTTCTAACTAGATTAATTAGATCATTCTGGTAATTAAGGCTGTTAAATACCAGAAGGAGTGTTGTTATTGATGCTTGGCCAAGCATGTACTAAACATTTCTCAGCTGTCAACTTAATCTATTTAAGAAAACAATGTAACAGCAATTTTTGTGTCGGTGCACTATGCTGGTATGTGCAAGCCATAGATTCAGTCATTCATCAGATCTCAATACCGGTAATTTTTCTTTTCACATAGCCAAGTGCCAGTAGGTAATTAAATATACAGTGGTTAATTGGAGAATGCACCATGAAATTGACACTCTGACTTAGGTTAGATGTTTTTTGTAGACGGAAAATTATTATTCTTCAACATTTTCTTTTCTTTTTTCTTTAGTACAAGTTATTTTCAAACTGTAAAAACTACACTTTATATAAATTTGTATAATTAGCATGTCCCATAATCTGTACATGTTTAGAGATTGAAATAAATTCTAATTCTAATTCTAATTCATTTCATTGTAGTATTTTAATTCTATTTGTTATACCACAAAACAGCAAAACAAGGTTAATAATACATCAATATTGTATTTCTTCATTAAATAATGTTTATGTGTTTATGGTAAATCACATGCAATCTCAAAATGTATGATTTTTCCTAATAATAAAAACCTTTTACCGGTATTTTCTTGACTCTCACTTGTCAGATGTTTGATATACTTGTCACATTCGGTTATAGGCCTAGTTTTCCCATTCACTTTATTTATTTATTATTGTATTATTATTTATTTTTGTGTCTTATTTCCAAGAGTCTAAAATGAGACACTTAAGTATAATGATTACATGTTATAGGACACAAGAAAAAACAGAACATATTATACATAATGCTAGGCATGGGCGTAATTTCAGCTTTTTAACTGGGGTGGCATGGTCTGCCAGGAGGTCTGGGGGTATGGAAATTTCTTAAAATTTGGCGTTAAAATGATGTAATTTAAGCATTTTTAAAACTTTTTTACATACCACACCAGGATAAATGTTAAGTTTAATAAAGTTTAATAAAGAATCAAGAATGTGCCACGTTTATAAACTGTAATTTTTCACTTGTTTGCAAATAACTTATATTTTTACAGCCCATTTTTGGGGTGGCAAAAAGAGAGGTTTGAGAATTCTGGGGTGGCAACTGCCACTCCTTGCCACCTCGTAATTATGCCACTGATGCTAGGCAATCACTAAGCTCTGAAGTACTACATCCACAAAAATCAGCATGAATCTAGTAAAGTTGTTATTCACTATTTGTGAACACTCAGTCCTAATTCCATGTTTCGAAAATTACAAGTTAATAGTGAGAGTCGCTATAAATGTTAACAAATTTAATTTTATAACTACACTGCAAAATGGACATTACTAAAATTATTATTATGTTTGACATAAGTTGTATAATGATAGAAAACCTTCTACATGAATTTCTACTGAGCCCTACTAATGCCTCTAAAAACATGAAGTATAAAGTGTTTAAAAATTAATATTAAATGACAGTCAGTGGTGTAAAGAAGGGAGAGGTCCAAGGGGTCTGGACTCCTCCTAAAATCAAAACCTAAAGTTCTATTTAACTTATTTAAGCTTCTTTGCCAATTATTTAATTATTTAATTTAATAATAAAATACTGAACTTGTAAATGCAGGCCTATTATTTCCACTGTTCTATGTATTACTTTACATTTCTTATAACTAGTAGTATTATAACATAGGTAACGGTTTCTTGTTTAAGTTGGCATGTCAATTTGCATGTCTAAACAAATTTGGAACTAGTTTTTAAGTGCTAAAATAGCATAAAATGTGAGTTTAATTAATTGAATATTTAAACATTTTCATGGGATGGCCCTAGTACTCCTCTTTCTTGGGGGGTATTCCATAACTCCAAACCCCCCAGCCCTTTCAATCCTCCCGAAATTATTTTCTGGCTATGCCACTGATGATAGCATAAATCATACGAAAAGTGTTAAAAGTTGTTTAATTGTTTGAAAATCGAAGAAAGCAATAGCTTTTTCTTTCCAAAGTGAAATTTAACAATTGCCATATTATAGGTTTTCTATCATCAGTGATGACAAGTTGTTTGGTATTTCAGCTGTAGAGGTAATTCTGGAAACTATGTATACTTAAACTTGGCATTAGCATATTTCCTGAATGATTTTTAACATACTTTCAAGAAGTCCTTGGCTGAGGTTATATATATTCAGCAATTTTCTCAGCTAATCCTACAACCAGTTTAATTTTCGGATTATTTGAAAACTATGTTCACATTTCAGGGGTAAATTTCTAGAAGCAGAGTATGAATGTCTGCCAGGATACAAAATGATGCCTGATGATACGTCCAACTTGGCTTGCAAAAATCGCACCTGGATAGGAGAACTGCCACAGTGCCTGCCAGATGACAATAACAGCATAACCAAGTCTGTTTCATATGAGACTGAAAGCATAAGAAATAACACAAGCTGTGGGAAAAATAGAGGTGGCTGTGAACAGTTGTGCAACCTGGTCAATGGAAAACCAATCTGTTCCTGTTTTCGTGGCTTCATTCTTCAAGGAAAACAGTGTCTTGGTAATATAAGGTTTTATCTTCTTCAATATTAAGCTTGTCAATACAAAAATAAATAAATAAATAAAATAAATGAATAAAGCACAATACCATATGTAGATCTGTTGATCATCTGCCTGCTCTAGTGGTAACTAAATACAGATCCAAAGGCCCTGGTTAGATCTCAGGTACCTCCTCAGATTTTCTGAAATAGGGAGACCTGTTACATTGAGCTTCGTGAAG
Organism: Ectobius pallidus; assembly: GCA_964059195.1. Taxonomy (NCBI): domain Eukaryota; kingdom Metazoa; phylum Arthropoda; class Insecta; order Blattodea; family Ectobiidae; genus Ectobius; species Ectobius pallidus. The sequence goes on along the minus strand of CAXKWD010000002.1, from coordinate 109,015,558 downwards.
ACTTTCTTTCTTTCTTTCTTTCTTTCTTTTTTTTATATTTATTTCAGTTGTTCAAGTCTATTATTAAATATAGAAATAGAAAATACAATATGAAATACATATTACTTCCTAGAAAATACAATTTAAATGTAAGTAAATAATATGTCAATTACAATGAAAACTATAAACCCAAAAGAGTGACTGTTCGAGTTTGAAGGGAACACGGTAATACATATACACACACAACACCCATACATACAAAAACACACATTCACAATATTAGTAATTATAGATAGTGTCTTATTTTTTTCTGTTATACAAAATTACTGTATACAAAATTACATATAGCAATACAAAAATTCACAAATAAAATGAAGAAAAAACTATTTTATGATATATTTTAATCTATTCTTAAATCTATGTACAATCATTTGTATATGTATATGTAAATGTCTATTGAGATTTTTGTAGATTACTCCAAAACTGAAAAGCAACTTTTCAGCGCAGTTGATATTTTACATTTAATTTCAATTAAGGGTGAGGAGGCGTTATGTGGGTGAGAATATGTTTTAAAATTTGTTTTACATTTATGGAGAAAAATAAGTAAATTTCTTTTTACATGCAATATATTCATATCTAATACATTGAATTCAGAAAAGATAAGTTTCATTGGATAATCCAAAGGTTTCATGAAACAGATCTTTATTATAAATTTCTGTAGTAATAATAAAGAAAATGCTTCCCCCAACAAATTACATATAAGAACACAAAATCAAAAATTTATGAATACTTTTACGCAAGTACAGGGCAAGCTACTTCAAGTAGTGGTTCCAGTAATGAAGACCAGTAATGTCTGTGGATGTTGAAAGATGGAAGTATACAATGCAGACGTTGAGTGGTAGGCTTTGTTCCACCATGGAGTTAGTTTTTTGAGAGGATTATGTGGGAATTCTCTCATGTTGCATATTAATATTTAAATTATATATCATTCTTTTGATTTGAACCATTAATATAACATAAAAATGAATCTGAATTCAGTCAATCAGATTGTTTCGCTCCGTGGAAATGTCTTTACTTCTTTATACAAGATAAAGAGATGAACTAGATAGCATGAATAAAAAAATAGTTATACTTACAAGCTTAATATCTTTTGAGAAACAAAACTAGCCATTATGCATTGCTATGAACTATATCAATAATACAATTTACCGTATGTTAAGATTAATTAAAAAATCTGATGTGAAAGTCACATAACTTCCTCTGCCCAAATAAAAGTTAGCAGTATTCACATATCCTTGTACAGAATCGCAAGACACAATTTTACGCTAATTATCCTATAAATACCTCTTCTTTCAATGATGCGACTAAAAGCGCAGTCTATATAACAAACTTAAAAAAAAAGAACAAATGACTGCAGACGTTTATTGAACTTTCTGCCGTAAAATATAATTTCCGAAATTTATCGAATATTTCCCTCAGATACATCTTTACTCTATGCATGGCAAACAACACATCTTTCTCACTTCACATTCTTATATAAAATAAGAGGCCGTGAAAGAGTTGTTCAGTTGTTTATCACGTAAGACAAACTTTCTACAAACAGTGGGTGAACAGTGGGTGGCTTGTAACTACCCTCAGAGAATTTTCTCGAAAAAATGTTTCAAATAAAAGTTTTAGCTCTTAGTATAAGCAACCTATGTGCAAAATTTAAAGAAAATCGTTAGAGCCGTTTTCGAGAAAATCGCGAAAAACGAAAATTTCTTCATGTAAAGTCCCCTTAAAAATAAGAGAAAATAGTCGCCAATCTTATCCTCACATCTTCAGAAGGTACCTGACCCAAATACGAAATTTTGTTTTCATACGATTTTCCGTTTTGGAGCTAGCTTGTTCACAGATATTTTCCACACAGACACACACACAGACACACAGACACACAGACATGTTTCCAAAAATAGTATTTTTGGATTCAGGGGGCCTTGAAACGTGTATATATGCTAAAAACTCAACTTCGAATTTTGGGGTCGAAAACAATACTTCCTCGACCTATAGTACCTATGGTACGGGCAGAGGAAGTAAAAATGTAAAATTAATGGAAACCGAAAAATCAGCAGTAGCCCAGCATTTTTGGACACATAATCACCATATTAAGTAAGACATAAAGTTATTGAAACACCTATAAAAAGCCATCAGAACTAAATGCATGCGAAAAGATTTTTATCATCAAGAATGAAGAGTGTCATGAACTTAGAAATTCCACAAGCAGATGATGTCATCAGATTCACAACCAGGAAGAGGGAGGGCAGCACCAAGCAGACTACATACAACCACATTTTTCTGAAACACTCTGTATACTACCAGCCACAATCACCAAAACACCAGTCAACCACGAGCCCGAAATTAGAGGAAATCTCCCAAAATTAGTCCTATTTTATAAAGTGACATAAGTGTTTTTATCATTTCAACTATTTCTAGTCAAATAGTTGAATTTTTAAATTTACTTAAAAAATATCTTTTAGTGCTTAAAAAACAGAGCCTCTACTTATGAATAAATAAGAATATCTGGAGGGAAATTAGCTTAATTAATTACCAGTTTATATAAATTTCTCTCACAATAGTAGGGGTTCTGCTATGGGATCCTATTTTTTTCTTTTTGTGTCATTGTAATTGTAAAAGTGCTATTTTATATTGGAATCAAACCATCAACTACTTTGGAAGAGCATGATAATTATGTCCCTTTGAATATTTTAACAATTATGTTTCTTTTCTAGATTTGAATGAATGTGCCACATCAAATGGTGGTTGTGAAGTGTCTTGCCATAACCTGCCTGGATCATACCACTGTGGATGTCCTTCTGGCTTTAGACTAGCAGCAAATGGAAAAACTTGTTTAGGTAACATCTGATTAATGTCTGATACCTTTAAGCTCCTATAATATCACCAGATATTGTTCATAAGTCTAAGAATAATATAAAAATGGTGAGCAGATGAGCATTGAACACTCAGAAATAATTTATCAACAGCATGTGGTTAGTGTCAATTATATTCCAGCAAAAACACAAAACAAGGAACCAAGAGCCTTGGCTAATTTTTTGTTCTGATTTTTTTGCTGTTTAACTTCCTTGTGGTACACACATGTCAACCTATAGCCGACAGCTAAATTTATGAACCATTTTATCATACATTCAGACTGATGAGATGTGTGATCAATAGGGACCGGATTTTTAGGTTTTTAAAAACACTGTTTTAGGTTTTCCATTAGGTGAAATAGTTTTTTTTAGGTTTTTTCTCCAAAATATCGTTTTCGGGTAGAATAATTGGTTTAATGAATTTAAATGTGTTACATAGGATTCAATACATAATACTTTTAAAGTTTAACTAAAAAAAATTGACTTAAATTTGTGTAAACTTGCTTTAGGACAATATTATACAATTGAAGAAAGAAAGCATAAACAATCAAAAGAAGCAGTGAAAATAAGATTGCCTCATATTTCCTGGTTACAGTAAGGAATACGCCGGTACTCTTACACTTCCTCTCTTGATATTGTCCATCCTAGACGACAATGGGTTGAATGAAACGCTGGTGGTATTAATTTCAACCAGACAAAAATTGTTGTCTCTCCACAAAATATCGATTTCTCAACTGACAAATAAAAAAGACAAAAAAGTAGCATAAAATATATATTTTAGGTTTTATATCCCGTTTAGGTATATTTAGGTTTTTATACCCCATTTAGGTATTTTTAGGTGCCACAGAATTAATGTGGGTGAATCCTATGGACATGATTCGAAAAAGTGTATGAGCGCTTTTTGTTTTGGAAGCAAGGAAAAAAATAGGTAAAAACCTAAGAATCCGGTCCCTAGTGATCAACATGACCTATTAGGAGATTTCTTCTAAGCCATCATAAATATGCAGGGGCAATGAACAAGGAATATTGGGGTAGGTGTTAAATTCCAATCGGATAATCACTTTCCCAATGGATAAAACAACGTATACCGTTTTGGAAGTTCAATGCTGTGTTATTTACTTATACAGTCATGGTATGGACTGCATACAACATTCTCTTGTGGTTGTGGTAAAGATTGCATGCAACATACTCTTGCGGCAGTGTTGCTAAGTTGTAGCATTGTGAGGATATCGATCAAATTACTTGGATAATGAGTTTATTTACAAGCAGAGCTCAGAGTTGTGTCATGTAAAATTATTTTCCCAGCCCATGTAATGAGATTAACCCTATCACTGCTACAGCCATATATATATACATCAGCACGCATCATTGCTGGCTGGGCTATTGTCGGATATATCCAACGTACTACTTTGCATGCCAATAGACAAAATATACTTTCAGTGAGGGGGGTTCCAAGTAAGTCAGCTTATAGTGTCATCTGTTATCTACTTCCTGACAGTACAGTTCCCTGTTATCTTAATTGTGCTGCCATCTGGAGATAAATATTTCAGGTGGTATATTGCACCATCCATTGAAACATATGGTGTCTAACTCTGCTGTGTTGTGACAACATTCAGTTCCAGGGCACCTTAAATCAAGAAATATTTGCTGAACTCTTGTTTTGGATGAAACTGAAAAATTATTTGCAATTGTTTGTCTATTTATCATTACAAAAGAAATTTGCAAATTATTTCAGCGCCACCAGTTTGCACAGTGAATAATAAGTTAGCAGAGAAAAGGTTAATGATCTAGTAATAATAAATAGTAATAATAAAACTACCTATTGTTGTTGTTTTACAAGGGAATAATGATTTTCTGATATATGTCACACTGTCATACTGAGATATATCAGTATATGGAATAATTGAAATACATTGTACAGTGGCATTTGTGCTTCAGACATAAATGAGTGCCTACTGCGAAATGGTCATGGCCCTTGCCAGGACTCATGCTACAACCTGCCTGGAGGCTACACTTGCAGCTGTGAAGGGATTGAAGGCACTCGCCTGGCTACTGACAACCACACCTGTCAGGACCTGGATGAATGTGCTCGTAACAATGCTGGCTGCTCACATACCTGCCTCAACACCCTGGGAAGAGCTTTCTGCTTATGTCCATCTGGGTTCATGCTGGGCACTGACTGGAAAACATGCCATGGTAATTTATATTAGAGAGCAATCACAATGAAGTAGCATGCCACATGTGATGTGCTACCTGGATGCGAGTTGCATGCCACTCGTTGTTTAAAATACCAAATAAACAAGTTGAAGTCTTCACATTGAAGTAGCATGGCAATAATAATGCAGCTTGCAGAGTGCGACATTCATTTCATCAGATAAATATGAATTTACTTTATGCTGTTCAGGATGATGCTTGCGTTCCAATGCCTGTTCAGCTGTTATCTAGTTGAAAAGAAAATTCATCACATATTTGCTCAGCGTAGCTGTTGATTATGGCGAAGATGGCATGAAAACTGCCAAAAAGTGAGCACTTTAACATAGAATTTGTACAAACTGTGGAGAACTATGCATGCATTTACAGTATGATATTGAAAGAGTTTAGCAATCATAACGAATAGGATAAAGCCTGGATTAGAATTGCTGAAGCCAGACACAGCTAGTGGCTTAAAACAAGGGTGTGCTGCAGTAGGCCTATATTTAAAATAAAGAATTTTTAAGAGTTCTTATAATTTATAATGAATAAGGTATAAATATTACTTATATAACCTATAAAAATTGAAAGGATTCAACAATGTTGACCTACTTAATATCAGTAGGCCTACCGATAACTTTATTGTCTCTTTAAGAAAAATTTATAATTTTTTTTTTTTGCTTAGTCTGTAACAAAAGTACCATTTTGCATATTTTCCCAAAGCTAAGATATGTTAAGAAAGATTCTGATAGACATTCTGAACATCACCACCCACAAATCCATATGTTTTCATAGACTTTGACAATAGATTTCCTCGTATACTTTCTTTCTTTACCACCAGCTTTAGTCTTTCGACTGATTTAAATTTGGAGTAGGTCTACCTAGCTCTTTAATTCTCACTTTCCTCTCCAAAGATCTTCTTGACAAAGGTCTCTTGAACAGAAAATGTACAGAATTTTCCATGTTGCTTGCACAATGCAATACACTCGCTTATAAAAAGTCCACTGCATGATAACACATCAGCCTACAATCAATTCTCAACTCATAGTGGCTGCTTGAATCATAGCACAAGCAGACCTGGCAGGCATGAAAAGCAGCAGAGCATGCACAGTCAAAGTTTCACAGTAACTTGTCTTCTCTCTTAGTAGGAGTAGTGGCTGAAGCCAATTCAGCACTCGACACTGTAGTTTCTAGTTTACCCAGAGAGAGAGTTACAAAATGTATGTTTGTCCATTCTGCTTGCATAATGGCTCATATTCAAAGAGAATAGGTATAATTTTAGTGCAACTTTTGCAGTGTACTGTAGCACTTGGCATATGATCATCGGCCACCCCTGGCTGAAGTTTTAACCTGTACAGGAAAATTAGATAGTCCAGGCATTTTTTAAGATAAGTGTTTTGTTTAATTGGTCGAGTGAAAAATAGACTTTTGGCTGCAAATTGCATATGAATGCCAAACTGTGAGTTACGCTACTTGGTGTGCAGATTACTTGCATGCTATGTTGCTTCGGTGTGAATGCCCACTTATGCTTTGAAAATTCTATAGTCCAGGCAAGATAGATTATTTCTTAAAAAACCAAAGTATCCACTTTCTTTACGTGATAATTAGGAGAAAAATAGTAGGAATTCATTGTATGTGTTTTGGAAAAAACTGGTTTGTAGCATCATGGTGAAAAAAACGCAAAAATATGTGAAATAGTAATTTCTTTTTGATTTTGAGGTATCAAAAAAGAAACACATGTAAAAAACGAAAAATAACACGAGATAGAGCTTAGAAAGACAAAGAAAATGCATCCCAAATGATAAAAATCGGTTCATAACTTTCTGCAAGAAAAATATAAAAAAACTGTTAAAAATTGAAATTTTCAACATTTTATCACTCTGCTTGTATGTATTGTAGATAGATTTGTTTTGACTGCATTATTGCTATCTATAACACCTACTTGTGGTAAACATTTTATCCAAAATTATTTTTCACTTTTTGAGAAAATCGCTGAAAACATGTGTTTTGCTAAAACGACTAAAAATGTTCAAGTTGTTTTTTTTGTTCGTGAGTTGTTGCTCTACAACTCCATTATAAACAAAAGTATGTGAAAATTGAATAAGTATTGAAAATCAAATAAACCCTACGAAAACAGGGCTAGTCAGCATCTCGGACTGTCGAGCAGCCAGCAAAGGGGAAATGCCGGCATGTTAAGGGAACACTTTGAGGGCGAAAGCAGGCTGCCCCCAAGGTATAATTTTTCTTATTATAATAACACAGATATGAAAAATTTAGATATGATAATAATATGTTAAGTTCCTGTTATATTTATCGCTTCATAATATTGATATGATCATGATGTCTTCGTCACTCCTGCTATCAGATATATCACTGTCACATCACAGGGTAAATCATCTATGTTGAAATCACATGTTCTAAATATTATAATAATCTTACAAATATGTCTTGTAAACATTCTCTCATGGTTACTACTAAACAAAGAAATTTATGAAACGACAACAAATTTCACTCACAAAAACATCCCCTTCTAATGGTCAAAAGCCCTCACAAATAGATTTCAAGGTACAGTCTGCCTCAAAAATATGTATATTATTTCATAATACTGAACCTGCTCTGATCAGCGCTTGCATTTTAGACAGTGAGAAGCAGGAACTGAGTAAATTGGCAGGTCACATTTGAGATACAGCTATGCACTGTTATGTAAAGTTCCATCATAATTTCACCAACATTTTCACAGATATTGATGAGTGTGCTGATCCTGAACTGCAGGAAGGAGAACGCTGCATCATTGGCTGTGTCAATACCCTGGGTTCCTATCACTGTGTCGAGCTGAGAGATCAGGCTCCTGATGATTATCCCTCAACAACTGCTGAGCCCACCTCATCCAATCTCCCTGTCACATCACCACCAGTTATAACCACTGCTTCTTCAGTACCAATTGAATGTTTACCTGGCTTTGAAGTGGGACCATTTGGAAGCTGCAAGGATATAGATGAGTGTCTGACAGACAACGGAGGCTGTTCTCACACTTGTAAGAACACACTAGGAAGTGCATTCTGCCTCTGTCCTTCTGGATTTATGCTAACAAATGACTGGAAAACTTGCAAAGGTGTGTATAGAAGGATGGTTACTCAGGTAAAACAAGAGAAGGATATTTTTTCTCCCCTTTTTCCTTTAAAAATGAAGGAACCCAGTTAAATAGATTTTTATAGTAGACCAGTTCCAGAGCTTAGTTCCAAAGATATTGTGTTCACTATCAGATTCTTTAAGAATAACTTTCTTGAGCTTATAATGAATATTTTATTTCCAAAACCGGTAATCTGGTAACTGGTAACTGGTAACTGGTAATCTTATTTATTTCAAATTTATAAATTTTGGAGATGCGAGTTTTTAATTTAATTTAATTTTTAAAATTTCATTATTATTAAAGAACAGGGACTAGTATAACAAGAATTACTTGACTTGGAGTGAGGTTATGGTATTTATATTAACCCTTGAGCAGCAGTGCTGATGTAAATTTGCTAACAACGTTATTTGGTTCTTCATTGTTGTCACATCAAAGACCGTACTGCATTATCACATTTGGTATTCTTCTATCGATCCTTAAATGTGCCTTCAGTATCATTTCTGTCTTCATAGTGCAAAATTGTGTTTGTTGAAATAAAATTTTACTACGACGAAACAAATGGATGCAAATTTGCACCATGCTGCTGGTCATTTAAGTGAAATTGCATTATTTGTATATACTTAGCTTTTGTGGTGAAACAAAGTGATTTATAAATCTAGAGGCTCTGGGTTCGATTTATGGCTGAAGGGAGGAAGGTTCCTTTAACTGTGATTATTATCCTTATCTCTCTTTTGTCTGACCTCGTACCCCAGCACCAACTGTTGTAACACTAGCAGCAGCATTGCAATTTTGCTCTAGTTCTTATTTTTGTGCTGCACTATTCTCAAACTGATAAAAACAAACTGAAGTAGAAAAAAATATGAAATATTCTGCTTACTATAATGTTATTAAAATGTACTGCTTTATTATAGTATATATGTTGTTATTAAATATTGTATGCCCACTGTTCATCATCGGATTATATTATTTTACACTCATGTATGTATTTTGTATATTCTGGTACAGTAAAATATCAGTATAACGAAATTTAGGGGACCTCAGAAATGAATTTTTTATAGTGAAATTTTGTTATACTGAAATTTTACAGATGAGCACTCAGCATTAATATCTCTCCCTGAGGCAATATTACACAGTATACGCCAGAAGAAATAAAATTATATTCAGGCAAATAAGCGAAATTTTATTTTGTTATACTGAAAGTTCTAAATTTGTTATAATGAAATATTTTAACACATATTAAATAGGGAAGAGAGAAGAGGCCAATACATAATTTTGTAATACTGAAAATTTTGTTATATTGGTGTTTGTTATACTAGTATTTCACTGTAAATCATACATGTGACTGGTTTATATTTAAAATTAAGTCTATATCAATTTGTTTTTTCAGTTTGGGAGAAATTTAGCAAAAAAATATGAATTCGTAGCAAAATTGCACTGCGCTGTTGGTGGTGTGACAATAATTGGCATTGCTGTGCAAGGGTCAAACAAACCTCTTGTATACATTTACACTGTTTTAAATGAAGAACTTGATTTTCAATATTTGTGTAACTTGTGGCTTTTAACATAATATCATAACCATAGAATCCTTTATTTCCATACAATGCATAACTTATTGAATTCTTTATTTAATGCAATGAAACTGAATATATTTACATAAAATTAAATCAAAATTGTTTACAGTGGATATTTATTTGTCATTACAACAAAAAACACACAACGTTTTGGTCAAACCATAAGACCTTCTTCAGGTGACTGTTTACAAGAAGAGAATAAAACTCTCAACTGTCCGTGTCATAACAAACACTTCCGTTGTAAGTGGAATGCGCACGATTAGAATGGAACAAAAAAATTGGTATTACAAAAATGCTTATCAATCCAATCAACAGGTATTTCATACGGGGACTCTTCTATAACATCCACAGGAGGAAGAGGAAAGCGTATAACATGTCTATTCTTTTTTGTTCTCTTAATGACCCCCAACCACTCATCACCCAAGTCACCGTCAAATCGGTTCAAAACGAAATCTGATTACATCCGATATTCCAAGCTTCGCACACTTTTCTCCTAATAACATCGTCCTCAACCTTTAAGATCTTCAAAGCACCCATATGATGATTATTCTCGATCAAATGTTGGCTAAGACCAGTAGAAGTTTTCCTACTTCTAATATCTCTCTCGTGCTCACGAAGTCTGATTTTAAAGGATCTACCCGTTTCACCAATATAAAATTTATCACAATCCAAGCATGAGATTGAATATACCCCTGGATATTCCATTCGGTCCTTATTTCTGCCGAACCTTTTATATTCAGAAAAAAAATTTTCAATGGTTCTATTGGTTCTATTCTGAAAAACATTTTATGAATAGAGATGGTAGGAATAAGGATCCTAATACTAAGTATGTGGGTATGACCTACCACCCAGCCATGAGCGAACGTTACGAGAAGGTTTTTCGTAAGTTCGAGTTGGTACCTGCTTACAAAACCAATAGAACCATTGAAAATTTTTTTTATGAATATAAAAGGTTCGGCAGAAATAAGGACCGAATGGAATATCCAGGGGTATATTCAATCTCATGCTTGGATTGTGATAAATTTTATATTGGTGAAATGGGTAGATCCTTTAAAATCAGACTTCGTGAGCACGAGAGAGATATTAGAAGTAGGAAAACTTCTACTGGTCTTAGCCAACATTTGATCGAGAATAATCATCATATGGGTGCTTTGAAGATCTTAAAGGTTGAGGACGATGTTATTAGGAGAAAAGTGTGCGAAGCTTGGAATATCGGATGTAATCAAGATTTCATTTTGAACCGATTTGACGGTGACTTGGGTGATGAGTGGTTGGGGGTCATTAAGAGAACAAAAAAGAATAGACATGTTATACGCTTTCCTCTTCCTCCTGTGGATGTTATAGAAGAGTCCCCGTATGAAATACCTGTTGATTGGATTGATAAGCATTTTCGTAATACCAATTTTTTTGTTCCATTCTAATCGTGCGCATTCCACTTACAACGGAAGTGTTTGTTATGACACGGACAATTGAGAGTTTTATTCTCTTCTTGTAAACAGTCACCTGAAGAAGGTCTTATGGTTTGACCGAAACGTTGTGTGTTTTTTGTTGTAATGACAAATAAATATCCACTGTAAACAATTTTGATTTAATTTTATGTAAATATATTAATCAGTGGAAATCTGGACCATTATGACAGATTTATCGAAACTCAATATGATCAGTTTAATTAGTATTAAAATTACTTGAAACTTACTCATGAGATCCCAATTTTACTAATCCTTTGGTTCTGTAATTTTTCTTTTACAACTCTCTAATTTTCAATGCCATAAAAAGGTATGGCTACCTACAAATACTTGCAGATAGTTTTACTTACATTTTTGTGATGCAGTGCTGATTTCTGGGTGATTCTTGCATTGAAGGTGACTCAATAATGTTTAACTGTGTTGTCTTTTTTAAAGCAAGACCTTTTATGTAGAAGCCTTTGTTGTTCATTTTAAATATAAATACCGGTATGTAATGAAATGATTAACAATTCAATCATCACCTCAGAATACAATCACCTTAGAATACAATGAATATAAGGAGGAAAATAATAGACTGGATTTCTTGACTATAGAGTCATTTTATACAAGCATTCAATCCTTTTGGAATAATAAAAATATATTTTTTTTTAAGTTTTTCTTTTTCAGTTTTCTTTGTTTCGGAAAATTTTGTTTTGCACAAAGAAATTTGGGAAAGCGAACTAGAGACTTCTTCCTACTCTGACCACCCACAATAATAGCTAGTCTTGTACAGTTTGTGTTTCTTCAAATTACCAGATAGTCTTTCTTGGAGGAAGGGTCTTGTGAAGGTTCCCTTGATGTAAGTTTCTACTAGCTGATTGTAAATCACTGCTTGGCTTTACTTTGCTTCTTGACTCCACACTCGTAAAACAAATCCACTTTTGAAACATGTATTTTAAAGACTTAAACATACTTAGTATGTTCATAACTTATACAAAGAAATGAGTATCTTCGATGTTTGGGTTATACCTGTCCTACAGTTTTTCTATCTTTGGTTGCAGCAATGGAACTACGAACAACAGCAAAGCCAAAACTGCCTGTAGTCTGTTCTGCAGGTCATGTGGTTACTTCAGGAGGACGTTGCAAAGATATTGATGAGTGTGCAATACAAAATGGTGGATGCATGCATGGCTGTGTAAACATCAAAGGAAGTTTTCGCTGTATTTGTGGCCGTGGCTTCTATCTAGCTGCTGATGGAAAAACCTGTGTTGGTAATAATAACTGTAATTAAAACAATTTTAACGTATTCATACTATCTTCTATTCAGACTCTCAAATTTTTTATTGATTGCCACTTAAACACTGAATAAAATTCATACACCATTTTCAATACTATTAGTTTGAAACTACAAGGAACATTTGAAATTCTTATGTTCTAGAAATCTCTTCAAGACAGCTCCCTTCCATTAGTCACACATTCATTCTTTGTAATAAATTGACTTCATCTTTAAATTCAATTAACATATTTAAAATTTCTGGGGTATGTTGTGGCACAGTTAGTTTAGATTCTGTGCTACAAACCAGAAGGTTGTAGGTTCGATCCTTGATGAGGTTGGGATTTTTCAATATTGGCCTAATCCATCTGCTGGCACTATGGCCCTGGGGTCGACTCAGCCTCTACCAGACATGAGTACCAGAAGCAATCCTAAGGGTAAAAAATGGCTGGCACGAATGGCTGACAACCTTAAAATCTTCAAATGCCACCTGTCTAAAAATCTGGGAGCCTCAAACTCCTAGAACGTCCTCCACAGCCTGTATAGGGATCACTTTACAGAGTTCCCCGTTTGCCACATTGCTGAAGATCTGATGTTCATTCCATTACTTTTGTTCTCTAGGTATTATTACTGTTATTCTCGAAGAAATACACACAGAATAAATGAACAATATATTGTTTTCAGTAAACAATATGGTACATATTCTTTGTAACTTTAAAAGGAAAAGATTCACTCCCCTGGGGAAATTTTGGTGGTGGGGGAGATTTTTTTACAAAAAATTGTGGAAAATGGGTGGAAAAACCCCTCCCATTCCCTGGCGATTTGGCACCCTTCTGTAAAAATCATTAATTTTATGACACACAAATAGTACCAGTACCAGTAAAATCCTTAAATAAATTTATCATTTAAAACCTTTTAATTTTACCTTGCAGAGGAGCGAGTTGACATAGTATGTCCACCTCTGCCAACTCCAAATTACGGATACCTCCATTGTACAAGGCGAGTATTCATGGTAGCTCCTGAGCGCTGGAGAGCCAGATGGCGTCGCAGAATAGTAAATCATGCAGGAGCAGTATGTGAGCTTAGGTGTCCACATGGGTACAAGGTTCATGGAGAGTACCGCAAAGTGTGCGAATCCAGTGGTATCTGGGCTGGCCCGGAGGATGGGTACTGTATACGTAAGTTATTTCTTACTGCTATTTCTTCTAAGATGCACTGAAAATGTTTAATTGATTTTGAATGAAAAGTAGGATCTATTTGATTCCAACCACTAAGGAATTAATTGATTTGCTTTACTCTTACACAACTTGTATTGACATTTTTTTATGCTGGAGACCAAATGTTTAGATTCTAACCTGTTCTTTTTAAGATATTATAGTCTAATAACCATTAAAATAAAAAATGACATTTGTCGTCATTCTGGCAGAATTCACTAACCTCAAAAACTGCCATTTTGAGTAATATTATGTCACAGACTAATATTGTAAATTCAGTCATTTTTACAAAATGCTCAGACTCTTTATAAAGTGCCACAAATTATTAATGAAACATCCATTCTGCGATTTACTGGTTACCCTTCAGGTACATTGAAAAAAGCATAATGGAGTCAGTCAGATTGTAAAAAAATAAAAAATATTTAATATTAGCTCTATTTAAAACACTGTAATTTGAATGATTACCTTTCAGGCATATTAAAGAAAACTGGAATGGAGTCAGATTTCAGCAAATTTAACAGAAAAAAATTTCATGGCGAGAATTAATTGAAATCATTATGCATGTTGCACTGATATTATGACATGTGGAATTACATTGCTGTCCATTGTATTATAACTTTCTTGTAATTTACGCAATTACATTTTTACTCAGCAACACCAAAATATTTTATCTGTGTATAGAGGGGACACAGACAACTTTTATTGGGAGATTTTTGCTTTATGGATTCAATTTTTCCTGTTAATGCATAAAATATCCCAGGGCATGACTGCCACTGACTTCTAACATTTAAAGTTATGAGAAACAAAGGAACTTCGTTGTTAACACTGGAGTTATGAAAAAAAAAAACTAATGCAGTGGCGGCCATTCATGTCTGTAAATTTTGCAGATTATGAAAACTCTAAATTATGAAATAGCTGTTGATGAATGATTAAGAATAAGGTTTTTATTGGTCACTAAGAAGGCGTGAAGTCAATTTAATGAAAATTTTATCCCTACTTTGCTTCATTTTTTACTTGTGAGCACCAAGTTGAAGTGACTTTAATGCCCTTAAGCTTACAGATTTTACGTCATAGAGCAAAAATCTCCTAATAAAAGTTGCTTATCTGTGTCCCCTCTATACATAGGTAAAATATTTCGGTGTTGTTCATTAACATCCTGTATATCCTGTAAATGGAGATGTACAAATTTGTAATTCAGTGCATGTAAACCAACATTTAATGATATTGATAGTAGCATCCACCTGGTACACTCCATTTCTGCAATCCACCACTTTTCCAACTGAGGTACCAGTGTTTTGCGAACAATCTTTGGAACAGAGATTATCACAATTTTGACTTACTCCATTCCAGCTTTTTTAATATGCCTGAAGGATAACCAGTCAAATTCCAGAATGGACATTTCATTAACAATTTGCTGGCATTTTATAAAAAACCTGGGCATCCTGTAAAAAGACTGAATTCACATTGATGAAAGGATGCTTTATAGGCTGGTAGAACTCAATAATTATATCCCAACCTGATTCCATGTAACCAGTGCTTTTGACTTGACAGAACATTGCCAGACTTCCCCATATATTTATAGTAGATAGAATGAAAGTGGAATCACTATGCAAAACGTTATACAAATTTAAGACCTCTGAGGTGGAATCAGTTCATACACATCAATTCTACCTGTATGCTGCAATTTAGTAGGCCTATATGATACACTCACAGGGTTTCTTACAACTTTCACCGAAAGATGCTTAATTTAAAATGTAAAGTAGCTATACCTCTATTTTCGAGAATTGGGGCCTGACAGTTTGCGACCAACCTTAGAACTACTGCAGACAGGGGCGTATTTAGCTACTTAAGTGCCCCTAGGCATAGTAAAATATTTTCGTCCCCTTATTTTCACATGAATGTACCACAAAGTAACCTACAATAAGCATTATTGTAACTAAATAGTAGGCTTATAATAATAGTAATAATAATAATAATAACATATAATAATAAATAAATAAGTAAATAAATAAACAGGTTATTACTATTGTTTTTAATATCAGAAACGCCTATCTCAGATAAATCACATAAACCGCATTTTTGGGTACTGTTTGCCACATTATTACACTCTGAATCTGGATTCAAACTGGATCAAGCCAACTGTGTTTGTTTTTTAAACAGGTCATTTACTTTTGCGCACTTTCTCACAGTTTCCGCTTTTTTTTTTTGCCTTGTCTTTCGCGAGTTTTCCGTATTGAAAACCACTTAGCTTTTTCTGGCTATCACTCATTTTCACATAAGTAACAGCTCACTGTATATAAATATTAATAAAACACCTGCACTCTTTACTGTTGCAAATGAAACTGACAACAACAATGGAACTGCTAATTGCTTTTAGTGAAGGAGGTTACTCGTTGGTAGATCGTTGATTAAATTTGAGCCTTTTGTTGTCAATGTTATTCATTTTTATTTCGTTGTGCGTTACATTAATTTACTATTTTGAAGAGTTATTAATAAAATGTTTCATATATTAAAAAAAAAAAACAGTAACAGCTTAAAAGCCGCCCCTTCAAATCTGCCATCCTAGGCAGCTGCCAAGTCTGCCTAGGCTTAAATACGGCACTGACTGCAGATATTCTTGATCACCTGACATGTAATATAAGCAGCGTCATTTTCATATAATTTAAAACATGAAAAACAAGACAGAGCTACATGTGCAGCAGTATTAATGCAAATAAATCTAATATCAAGCTGAGAGGAAATGGATACACCAAACTCTTGAGCATGTGCTATTGTTGAATCAGTAACATGGTCTTGGTTATCATGGGCAATGTAGTCGTGCTTTCCATTGCAGTGGTGCTGTAGTGCCTGCTTATTTTTCCAATTGCAGTGCTAATGTCAGGTCCCACTTTTCGAAAATCATTGGATAAATAATGAATGTAACACTAAACATAGCTACTTTATTGCAAACGATGCATATATTCACTTTCATTATTTTTTTTTAAACAAATTTCTCCAGATTTCAAAATATTTCTCTCCTATATGACACAGGTCGGCTGCGGTGGTCTAGAGGCAGCAGACCCGCCTCTAGATCCGAAGGTCTTGGGATCAAACCCAGCTGCAGTCGATGGGTTTTTCAGGATGTAAAATCCTGGGCACGGAGTCCTCCGGGAGGGACTTTAAGCTGGGGGGCCCATGTCGTAGAATTACGGCACGTAAAAGAACTCCAAGCCTAAATTAGAGTCTCTTGACAAAATTTCTCAGCCCATTCCCGTCCAAGTAATACCTTAGTTTCCGGAGGGGGGTTAAGGGGCAATGGGATTACCACCTGTCCCTCTGCCCTCTCTAGGAAAATAAGCGTAACAAAAATTCACATCGGTAAACAGAAACCTCCGCTTGGAGGCCCTTCGCCCCAACATGGGGGGCATAGGATTCAAGAGAGAGATATGACACAGGAAAAGTTTTTAAGGGGTATGTGTACCCTGTGTGCCCACAGAAAAAAATCACTGCATGTATCTAATATATAATTATATTTTCACTAAGTCCATTATACAGTGGTTTATTCAACCTTTAAGGGCCTTTTTACACTGGGACACAAGTGACGCTCACTGGTGACAGTCACCAGACTCAATTGGAGTTTTCATACTTGAGCACAGCAGTGACCCACCCAGTCACAGTGACGCTGGAATGTCTCACCCCAAACACATGTGATGGTCATAGACACTGTGACCATACCAGTCACTGCCAGAGAAGCATTGCATGTAATTGGAGCATTCACACTGGGACACAAGTGATGGTCACAGCATTACAGATTGCCAACACAGCAAAGTTGTATATATATATATATATATAATTCAGTTGTATAGTCGAGCTCAGTGAAACTAGTTATCCAGCCATGAGTTTGGATTTGATTTTAAAAGTGAAGTGTAATGTCGACTTAATATTTGGAAGACAAAAGGGATGAAAAATTGTTTTATCATGTACCGGTACATACTATTGGCAAAACTAGCAGTGACTGTCACAAGTGACCCATGTGTTCACTGCATTCATGTCACTGGTGACGTCTGTCACTTGTGTTCCAGTGTGAAAAGGGCCCTAAAACAGCTAAATCTCAAAACTAAAATTTTGGACTTATTGACTTCTGCCAGGACGACGATATACAAGCTATAAACTGTTGTTTGTTATAAGCAATATGAAATGGCCTACTTGATTAATAAAAAAGGGTT
The DNA here is from genome assembly GCA_964059195.1 of Ectobius pallidus. NCBI lineage: Eukaryota > Metazoa > Arthropoda > Insecta > Blattodea > Ectobiidae > Ectobius > Ectobius pallidus. The sequence goes on along the minus strand of CAXKWD010000002.1, from coordinate 108,997,645 downwards.
GTTTTAAATTACAGTACTGGCATACATTTTTATTGTTTCATTACTCTCCTTATTTTATAGCAGAGAGAAGCAAAAAGTAGCAAGAGCTAGTATAAGCCAACATTAAAATCTGACAATACTAAAAAAATATTTTTACCTTAATTAATACAGAACAGAACATCTAAAGAACATTAAAATGCTTTAGTACAGTCGATTGATAACAGTTATAGTGCCAATTAGGGTAACTTACTCTGTGTTATAGAAATAAAAATCTAACTTTTTCTTTTTCATCTGACATTTGCCGTATCTGCTTGTCTTAGCCCTCAAGTTACACCATGTCTCTTCCAATGAAATACCTCAGGTTGGATCAGCCCACAATATAAGAGGTTGGCGTTCATGGTATGGCAATCCCAACTCTCGTAACTACATTCATGTAACATATGGTAAGCAGATCTGCTTGCCTGGTGTTTCCTGATTTGTTGTTGTGTTGTATTTTCCGTGTAATGTAGTGGTGTTCGTCAGTTATTGTATGATATGAATACATGTCATAACCCTGTGAATCAAATTTTGTTGTTACTCCTGAACTAAACCTTCATGTGATTCAGTGTGATACAGAATACTTTCCCACTGTATTTATTTTTAGTGCCTACCAGCACATAATCTTTATTAATCTTTAATATTGAAGTACTGGTAGTGAAATTCTTTTAAATATATATAATTATTATCATACATTATAATTTTCGTATCCCATTACATTTGTATTTTAATATAACATGATTTTATTTTGTTTTCCTTGCATGCAGGCCAGGCCAGAAATCAGTAGCTCGCAATCTTGCTGCCCACACACAGGCTATAAAATAGGCCTACTGAAAATGTGCTTACTATTTTCAAAGAAGATGTTGAAAACAATCTTCGTTTACTATGAAGCCTTTGATGCAACATATTAATCTTTTCACTGCTACAGTAATATTATATGCATCAGTAGCCCACCCAGCAGTGATGCATGCCTAAACATATAAACAATGTACTACTTTGCATGCAAATAGACGATATAAATTTTTCGTGAGAGTGATTCAAAGTGAGTCAGCTTATAGTGTCAGCTGTTGTCTAAATCCTGACACCATGTTCCCTGTTCTCTACTTTAGGCTGCCATCTGTAACTAAATATTTTAGGCCATACAATGAAGCAATGAAATGTGTTTCAACCCTTCAGTGTTGTGATGACATGCACGTAACCCTGGGGTTGAGTAAATCAGTCGAAACTTCAAGAAATACGTGCTCGTTGAAATAAATATTACGGTAGTTAAAATTCTTGATGCCATAAAACACATCAAGAATAGAAAATAGTTGAGCATCAATGGTTTCATGGCCAACACAGAACCTGAACTCCTGATATGGCCTCAATGCTCAGTTGAATACATAAAATAAAAAGAAAAGATTCCATGACCAGTGGCATACCTGGGATGGGGGGTGGTCCGCCCCAGGCCTCACTTTAAATATAGGCCCCAAAATTTTATTTATTTATTTTACTGTATCAGTGGCGTGTCTTGGTTTGAGATTTTTTGAAACAGTTGTCTAATAAACAACATTATTTTTTTAAACAATGAATTAACCAAAAAAACAAGTTAGGAACAATCACATCAGAAACACTGTAGGCCTAGGCCCACTGTAATAATATAAGCCCCAATGAGCAAGAGAAGAGAGGGCACAGCTAGAATGAACTAAACGTTTCCCACCCTCCCTTCTAACCACACAACAATGCACGGGCATTGTGTGCTATTCCGTCTTATACAAAGAGGAGTACTAGAATTTTAGGAAAAAAAGAAGAAAGAAAGAGTAAAAGAAAAATACAAAGAAATAGTGAGCAATATCCAGTGCTTAGTACCAATTTGGTAGTTGGACAGTTCTCGAATTAATGCAAATATTCTTATTTGTTGTAATAAACAATTTGAGTTAGGCCTACCATTATAAAAAACATGAAATTCAATTATACTAGTGGATTGGAAAAAAAAAGAAAAAGAACGCTAGGGAGTGGGAAAAAATGAAAAAGAAGGCTAGGGAGCGGGAAATTGAGCATCTGTCTGGTTCAATTTCGAAATTCGCCCTAAAGATACCTTAGGTTTTATAAAAAATACATTTGCATTCTCGCTTTTCTTACAGCTAAGGTTAGAAACAATAGAAACTAGTGTTTACGAGGGTCATTTCAAAAGTCATGGCAACTATTATTTATCAGTCAATAAAGCTGCAGGAAACAAAAATCAGGATATATGATTAAAAGTCGTTGGAATGTTCTTCGCAATGCTGGTACAAAATTGGGATCCATATACAAGGCGCTATGAGTAAGGGACATTCAAAGATGCGTAAATAGAGATCATTGTTTTATTCGTATTACATGTGCACAAAACAGTACGTGTAATACTTGTACTCTTACGAGCTAACAACCTTCAAAATAATCCCCCAAGGCGTCCACACATCTTTGCCAATGATAAGGAAGGTGCTGAATACCATCAGCTGTGTGTGATGCGTCTATGCAACAGTTCGCCTATCACCCAATGCTTCTCGTAGCTTGGCATGACACTCACGAGCATTTCTGCAAGTTTCTATTTTATTCTATTCTGCCATGCAGAAATGCAATTTTTACATATGCTCGTTGTTCAATTTTAGTGACATCCATTTCGGAACATAGGCGTAACCAGGCCGACCATATGGGGGGGGTTATAACATCCGCGGGGTCTGGGAAAGGGGGGTCCGGGGGTCCTCCCCCGGAAAATGTTGAAAATTAAGACACAAAATAACGAGTTTTAAGCTTCCCACGCTTTATACTTGTATTAAGTAATTTATGGGCAGACTTAAAAAATTATACAATTTTCCTTTTTTTAATCAATGGGGGGGGGGTTCGAACCCCCAAAACTCCCCCCTCGGTACGCCTATGTTTCGGAACACAGTATCTAGGATACTAACGTTTGCATGTGTTGTCTACAGACATCAATGCACTCAGACTTCATCTGGTGGTCACATCCCGTACTGTCTACTACACCATGTTTTCAAATGTATATAGTGCAATAACCACATATGCTATTATTCGGAATATATAAAATAGTTGCCATGACTTCTGAAATGACCCTCGTATAAAATAATATTGTAAAATCACAACTATTTAGTTAACCTACCTGTAAATACCATGGCCGAAAGAATTGCATACTAACGTGGATTTCCTTCGTCCATAAGGCAGTACTCATGGACGTCCGCAGAAATTTTGTCAAGGGGGGGCAAATGAAAAAATTACCGCTGACACCACGATCACTATAATAATATTACTAGGGACCGGATTTTTAGGTTTTTAAAAACACTGTTTTAGGTTTTCCATTAGGTGAAATAGTTCTTTTTAGGTTTTTTGTCCAAAATATCGTTTTCGGGTAGAATAATTGGTTTAATGAATTTGAATGTGCTACATAGGATTGAATACATAATACTTGTAAAGTTTAACTTAAGAAAATTGACTTAAAATTCTGTAAACTTGCTTTAGGACAATATTACACAATTGAAGAAAGAAAACATAAACAATCAAAACATGCAGCGAAAATGAGATTGCCTCACATTTCCTGGTTACAGTATACCACTAAATATCTTTCAAGATTCTCAACTGTGAGTTGTATTGAATGACAACGTCTGTCATATACAGCATATAAGAGCAGACGTAGAAACCTGCGGAGTGCAACGTCATAAAATAACCTCAGAAGAAGAAAAAGAAGAAGAAATTCAGGTCGTCGCCAATCCACTGCCGTAATAAACTCGATTTCATTTGTTTTGGCATAATTAACACGTCTTCTTAAAACTCACAATGTGACCACTTAGTATAAATAACAGGACAGTACTAAAGCAAACAAGGGCTTTAAAACACAGAAATCTATATCCTTGTTCATACACGGCAACAAAGGTTGTTCGTATGAATATTTTAAAAGGAAAACGCCGGTACTCACTTCCTCTCTTGATACTGTCCATCCTAGACGAAAATGGGTTGAACGAAACGCTGGTGGTATTAATTTCAACCCGACAAAAATTATTGTTTCTCCGCAAAATACCGATTTCTCAACTGACAAACAAAAAAGAAAAAAAAAAAGGAGCCCAAATGATATATTTTAGGTTTTATATCCCTTTTAGGTATATTTAGGTTTTTATACCCTATTTAGGTATTTTTAGGTGCCACAGAATTAATGTGGGTAAATCCTATGGACATGATTCGAAAAAGTGTATGAGCGCTTTTTGTTTTGGAAGTAAGGGAAAAAATAGGTAAAAACCTAAGAATCCGGTCCCTAAATATTACTATTACAACCACTTTATTATTGTTATTATTATTATTATTATTGATATTATTACTACTTTTATTATTAGGCCTATTATTATTATTATTATTATTATTATTATCATCATCATCATCATCATCTACATAAATGATTTACCGTAACCGTACTTATGACTACGGATATAATGAAAAAAATTGATGTAGTGCACTCATATGAAATTTTCTACCCCTTACAATTTCACAGGTACAATTTGTATAAAATGTGATGCTTTAATAATTGTCTTATCTTCATTACAATAGAATGTTTGGCTAGAAATGATTTCAAGTTTAGTGGAAGTAATATTATTCCTACATACTCAAATCTAAGTTAGTTACAACCAGTGGCGTACCAAGGGGGGGTGCGAACGGGGCGGCCGCACCGGGCGCCGTAAAAAGGAGGCGCCAAAATTGAAAATAAACTTTTTTTAGTTTAAGAAAAAATAATTTTACTTGGGCAAAATATAAGGTTTTATTGGTCAAATTTTCTTTATTACTTTGTTAAATACTGTAGTAACATTATTTAGAACTGAAATAAACGTTTTGTTTTAAACTATTTATAGACAATACGAAATAGGTCGTGGGCGCCGACATAGGCGTACCGAGGGGGGGGGGGGGGGGGTTTGGGGGTTTGAACCCCCCCCATTGATTAAAAAAGGAAAATTGTATAATTTGTCTAAGTCTGCCCATAAATTACTTAATACAATTATAAAGCGTGAGAAGCTTAAAACTCGTTATTTTGCGTCTTAATTTTTAAAATTTTCCTGGGGGGGACCCCCGGAAGCTTAAAACTCGTTATTTTGCGTCTTAATTTTTTTAATGTTCCGGGGGAGGACCCCCGGAAGCTTAAAACTCGTTTTTTGCATCTTAAATTTTAAAATTTTCCGGGGGTAGGCCCCCGGACCCCCTCTCCCTGGGGGTTATTCCATACCCCCCAGACCCCGCGGATGTTATAACCCCCCATATGGTCGGCCTGGTTACGCCTATGGGCGCCGAGCACACAGGAAAAGTTTACGGTGTAATTTATCAATTTTATCAATTGAACGTGATGTGGCTGCTACTATAGACTTCAACTCTGTTATAAAAAGTTTGCATCCATCAAGGCTACGAAGGCACATTTTAAAATTTTTGTTATGACGCTGAAACTTCTTTTCTCTTTATTTTTTATTTTTTCAAACAAACTAACCTTGTAATACTTACAGTTTTATTTCATTCATATTTTTCTTTTTATAATGTGTTAGAGTAACATACTACTTATTAAAAATAAATAATTGTGAACATTAAACTATGTTTAACTTAAACTCATTGAACCTTGAACCTTTTATTGTTAGGGGGCGACTGCCATCTAGTTAGCCCTGGGCACCAAGTAGCCTTGGTACGCCACTGGTTACAACTCATTTTTGTATAAACAACTCCGAGTACAGTATGTGGAAACTTAAGCCTCATTTCGCATTAGTTGCTTATAGTCATTTAGTTTAGAGATTTATGTGTAAACACATTTTCCAGGGGAGGACAGTGGCCCTACCCTGCCCCCCCCCTTCCGGGCGGCCATGATCACAGCTGAAAATCTCGAAAAAAAGTTACATAGGGTAGCGAATATATTTTACACATTGGTAGGAAAAAACTGTTCTGTAGAGAAGCGTAAGCGCTAGAATATAGAATCAGGTGGGAAAATTGTAAAATCTAAAAAAAATTGAAGAGAAAGCGGTGTTGTGAGTTTCAAATCATAAAAGAAAAACTCGAAAATAATTATACATATTATGGTAGGGAATATATTTTACACGTTAATAGAAGAAGAAATTAATGGACCATTCAGATAGAAAATTAACCGTAAACGTAATGTAAACATAGAAGTTTGCGGCCATGTTTTTCAATGTGACCATTCACAATACATCACGTAAACGTGAAACTTAAACGTAAAATTAAACGTAACGTAGAAGCTTGCAAACATCAAGCTTCTGCGTTACGTTTATGCGAAAAATAACGATACAACCAATCAGAGAACAGAACAGGAGACGGAAGTGGAAGTAGCCAAGAAGTATTCTATGAATGAGAAACTCCTCGTTATGATAAATGGCATCCATTATATAAAGATGCGGCATTGAAGGAAAATATATGAAAATTAGTTCCCCAAGAAATGAACTACAGTATAAAATACAGCCCATATAATATTCTGTTAATTTTTATGTGCTTGCATACGCTTGTATGATTTCAATTTTTAATGGCCTACATATGTTTAATAGAACTATTTTCGTCTGCTGCAGCCATTTTATCAGTTGTTCACGTTCTCGTTTGTGATTGGTTGTTACCTACGTTTATGTTTTCATTGCGAATGCTCAATGCCGTGCTAAAGTTTGCGTTTAAGTTTACGTTCTTACGTTTACGGTTAAGTTTCTATCTGAATGGCCCATAACGGGCTTGCTAAAAGCTGGAATCAGAGGCGATAAAATTGGAAACTATACGCTTAGGATAAAATAGCCATGTGAGTGGTTTGCAAAATGTATGCTTAGTGTAGAGAAAGATGTGTGAGTGTTTATTAATCTAACATAACTTTTAAATTCATTAACGAGACCATATTCAATTGTGAAATTAATTAAAGGTGGCCTTGCTCGGTTGCTATCTTGATTCATTTGTTTACAACTCGCCAGAGATCTGATAGGTAGACAGAATGAGATCATGAGTGCATGCTTAAATGGGAAAATGTTGAATGATTTGAACGTATCTCACTATCAGGGTTTTTTTTTTGGGGGGGGGGGGGCTAGGG